>OX940900.1:13224491-13711991 GCA_954871355.1 Cabera pusaria | reverse complement strand
GAATACCTACAAATGGCTGAATATCATTCAGGTTGCTAGTTGAACTGCACTGTTTACTAAGAGGCTAGGCTGTTGATTGAACGGCTTATTAAGCTAGTTGGCTGCGACATATATAACATTATTCTCTAAAAGTTATGTTAAATCTGAAATGATTCATTATAGAAAAGCCCAATCTTGATTTCAATGATATTATCAAAGTAAAAGCTTTGGTGTTTAATTGGGAGGTACTAATTGTTTTCTTATATTATAATATGTCTACATTTGTAATATAATACCACAAATTCTATTAATTTCACATAAGACATTGAAGTTATAGAACTGAATCTTCTATTACAAAATGTATATGCAGATATTAAAGTTTTGTTGTGGAAAACATCACAGAATATTTTTACGATGTGTTTATTTGACTTTATTGTGTGCTCAATGTGTCTAGAGTGTATATATATACGCTTACAACGACACAGATTAAATATTGTATTGACAACCTGAAGAATTAGCGAGATTAAGGTTTTCTAAGAGCCTATTGATATCTAGAATTTTTTTTACCTTAATTTGCATATAATATACTTAAATAATGTAATTTTTAGCGTTTGTTCTGCCTGTATAGTTTTATTATTTATACATAAAATAATTTATTTATATTAAAAATATTCATGAATGTAACAAACATTCACATAAACAGAGGTAGATATTAGTAGCTTGAATTACCAACTTGGCCACCGATAGTTGTTATTTGTATGGACATTTTGTGCTTTAAGGTTAGCAAGCTAGGCGAAAGCTTTGTATGATAAATTATTTAAAATGTGAAAAAAAATAACATAGTGGCATGATTAGAATTTGATCACAACTGCAGATGCTGTACTATAATAATAATTAGTACTATAATAATAAACCGCAGCTGTATGGAGACAGCACGAGTATGGGTTTAGTTTATGGATATATATCTTAATCATCACTACATAGTATAAAACAAAGTTTTTTTTAATAGATAAAGTGATTCAAGAGGAAAGTTTATATGTATAATACATGCATAATTTATAGAGAAACACGGTCAATTTTAGAGGTTTCTAATGTGATGTTGATAAATAAATACTTTTTTTGCGCTTACATTGCAAACGCTGGCTGAACCCTACGAGATAGATCAAAATAATGTACTACAGTATTGTACAACTTCAAAAGATCTACAAAAAAGTTCTGAATGTTATACGTCTAACTATTAAGGTTGACTCACGGTAATCATTTTAATCTTCCAAGGCAACTTTCTACTGTACAGTATTAATCCTTATCGGAATAATTACGTTAATTACCTTGGTCACATATTATACATTAAAATTGTACTTTACAGTATATAATTTTAAAGAAAACTTTAGAAGATATCAGAGATTTAAAATTATGCGCATCAAAATAGTTGCAGCGAAACCACAGATTAGACAATAGTTACTACGTAAACATTATTAGCTTCGCTATTTCTGCAGATTACAACCGATATAAATCAATTTTATGTCAATACAGTTTGATCCACTGATAAGCTGTGCCCCGCGGTTTTGCCCGCGTACTAAAAAGTATCCTATGGCCTTATCTATAAAGAAGCACTGCCTACCCATGTGTAAAATTTCAGCTGAATCGGTCCAGCCGTTTGACCGTAAAGGAGTCCCAAACAAACAAATATACAAATTGACTTTCGTATCTTCGCATGGTGAACAGGCTAGGCCTAGAATGTAATGACTCCCGAGAGCTGTGTTGCCGGAACACCGGAAGGTTATGGCGGCAGATATTTTCACTAATGGTGGTAAGCTACTTTTTGGTAGCAAGTGAGGCAGAACATCGATTTAATGATCGCACTACCTGTCGATGGAACACCCATGATTCATGAATGCACATAAAAACTAGAGAAAATCAATATGGCTAAGATTATAACCAGCAACCGTCGGGTTAAAAGTCAAGGTAACTATCCTTTACTCCAATGGGCCGTCTAATATTATATATTATTTTCACCCGTGCGAAGCCGGGGCGGGCTGCTAGTTGAAAAATATACCTTAAGCTATTGACATAAATCTGCTTATTATTTGTTTACCTATAATAAATTAAAACGGCTTTACACTCACGGGTTAAAATATCAAAATTACTCCGACACGTTTTGGACATTTTTGATGTCCTTTTCCTCAAGAGTCTGACAGTATTATTTATTTGATTTAAAATCTTAGAAACCCAAATTCAATAGTACCTACCATGAACATTTTGTAACATATCAACATGCAAATCTACCATAGCAACAGTTCTGCAGTTCATCTCTATTTTTTCTTTTTAAACAATTATGCATACATAATTTTACAGTTCTAGGCACATCTTCATTTAGGCATTTTATTCAACATCAGGCGAGATAGTGGTCAATCGCTTGCTTATTCAGCATTAAAAATAAACTGACCAAGTGCAAGTCGGACTCGCACTAGTAGGGTTCCGTACCACACTACAGTATTTTATAAAATCGAACAAAAAATACCACTATCATTTTTCGCCAGCAAAAAATAATAATTAATAAACATTTTATTTCTTATAACGCCATCTAACTTCTAACAAAGGTGTTAGGGATCGACATTTCAATATAACGCTTGTATAATACCCTCTATTATTTTTAACTTCATTCTGTTTTTAGTATTTGTTGTTATAGCGGCAACAGAAATACATCATCTGTGAAAATTTCAACTGTCTAACTATCACGGTTCATGAGATACAGCCTGTACCCCTAGTACGAGTTTTCATCGTAATCCCTTTTGACAGATCTCACGTAGTTTTCGACTTATTCTGGCTCCCTGATTGGTCTAAATTTAGTGAAGTGTAGTAACCACTAGAGGCGCTGTACTGTTTTTCATAAAAAAATTGTTCGATATACGATATCGAGTTTAGTATGAAAACTCGTACTAAGGGTACTGGTGACAGACGGACAGACAGACAGACAGACAGACGGATAGCGGAGTCTTAGTAATAGGGTCCCGTTTTTACCCATTGGGTACGGAACCCTAAAAAGTTAAAAAAAATTAGTGACAAATAGGGCGCAAGTTAGACAGAAAGTATGTAAGGCGCGGATGTCGTGTCTTTAATTATGGACTTTCATGCAAGGAAGCCTCGCGATGCAAAACATATACAACGGAGAGGCCTTTGTCGTACGTGTCTTAGCCGCTTCTATTAGGGTTTTGTACCCAAAGGGTAAAACGTGACCCTATTACTAAGACTCCGCTGTCCGTCTGTCTGTCTGTCTGTCCGCTATAACAACAAATACTAAAAACAGAATAAAATTTAAAATAATAGGATGTCCCCATACAAAAAGCGTGTTTTTTTCGGCATTTCAAGATAATGTCCATAGATGGCGTCATATTGTAATGCCGATCCCTAACTCCTTAGTTAGACGGTAGATGGCGTTATAAAAAATAAAATGTTTATTTTTTGCTGGCAAAAAATGATAGTGGTATTTTTTGCTCGATCTTATAAAATACTGTAGTGTGGTACGGAACCCTACGAGTGCGAGTCCGACTTGCACTTGGCCAGTTTATTTGGTTTGCGCCTAGGCATTACGTTTTAATATCTGATAGGCTAGCGTTTGACTAACTATCTCGCCTGGTGTTAAGCGATCATGTCGTCAAGGAAATAAAATGGTCTGACTCTTAAGGGTTATGCAGCCCTTAAAAGGTTATGGCGGCAGATTTTCTCTTTGATGGTGCTGTAAGCTACATTTTAGTAGAGTAAACCGGAACACCGTTATAATGCTCCTACCACCAGTGCGTCTTGTGTTTTATTGCGTCTAAATATATTAAAAATGGGAACGCAAATGAATGAAATGAATAAATCATTAAAATCTTAAAGTTGAAAATTTCTATTGTACCTACAACAGAAATTGTATTGCGCATGTGAAAATTGTATACCACAAAAAATCCATAGCGAGAAATCGGAATGCCACTGTATTTGATGTAAGGTACTTGTAACGACAGCAAGATGCATTCCTGCATTAATTTAATTTTAAATAGGCATAATTATTCGATCATATAAGTGTATAAAATTATCAGTTATAAAAGTGATGTTGTGACTGCTTTTCAGCTTTTAAAATGAACCTCTAGATGTTTCAGTATTAGATTGCAAGCAATATTGTTGTAAACGTTATTATACCTATGTCAACTATCGAATAACAATACGTCGGACGTCGGGGCGTTTTTTACACAAGAAAAATATTTAACGTCTTGACGTCGTGTTAAGTATGATTTCTGTCTGGCAAAGACTTTAAAATGCCTAGTATGAGATTAAATAGAATTAGCCTAGAAATTGAAGAAGGAGATAACATTATTGTTTGTCTTATTAAAGTGTCTGTTGTCTTGCTAGATTTTATAATAATTATGTAGTCAGTTCAAACTAAAAAAATACATGATATTGTTGTAATTTAATATTATGTATTTTTGTTCTTTACTAGAGTTTAATATAATAATATATTTTTTAAGAACGACCGCATATTGGCTAATATTCGCATCGCCTAAATCTTCTACGAAGAATGGATTCAAAATGTGTTTGTTGCAAAAGTGCTTGTTCAGATTCTTGACCCCACATGAATAATAAAATTATAATATTTATAGCACAGTGTGACTTAACCCGCACTTTATGTACGCTTTTCCGTGACTTAAATAGTCGATTATTGCACGACGTTCACTTCACGCCGTGCAATAATCTTCTATTTGACGGTAAAGCGTAGCAAGCGTAAAGTTCGGGTTTACGTCACACTGACAGCTATAAAATAATATACGATACCCCTGAAGTCGTGACTTAAGTTGTCTATTATTGCACGCAACTTATTGCAACTTTATTGCAACTTCACGCCGTGCAATAATAGACTACTTAAGTCACACGTATCGTAATATACTATTATGGTTATTCCCACTTGTGTGGACAATAATATCTCTCCTAGTTGGTCTTGAGCGATAATACTTAGCCGATGTGCGGTCAGTCTAAAATAAATTAATAATTTAATCTAAACTAACCATTCTGTATACCTGCATACATTATTATTCCTAATTTTACTTGATATACTTAAAACCGACTTTAAAAAAAGGAGGTTCTCAATAATTCGACTGTTAAATGTTGTTGTTTAGATGTTACCTCGGACTCGACGGAGTAATAAATGAGTCTTTTTTTTGTTTGACAGAATATAGTTCTCATTTGTCCTATTGTAATTTCATAGAGTAAGTAACTTAGAGATATGGAGATAAACCTTCGAGCATTTACCAATGGAGATGTTAACGTTGTAATCCGCAAACATTTTTTTCTGCCGATACTTACGGGGGACGAGGTAAACACGCATTGCACACACACAAATCACTCCCTTTAACGATCCCGCACACTAGCTTGAAACACGCACACAGTATTACTTATTAGTAAAAATACAGCGTAGTTACGCACGCTCATATGGCCAATAATGGCTATATGGCCAGCAGAGGGGTACGCCTTGCGTTAACATCTCCATTGATAAATGCTCGAAGAGATAAACACTTCAATCTTGGTACCACAGAATACTTAATACTTACTTCGTTTTGGTATTGAAAATTACTACCGCGGAATTTAAAGTCGGTTTTTTTCGTTTAGTATACGCTTTTAAATTATTTGTGGCTGGGAATTTTGTTTTGTACATTTGTAGTGATTTGATCAATAAAGTTTAGTGCAGTCGTTTTTAAGAACTATATGTGTACAGTTTATGTAATGACCGAATTAAATCTGTCGAATATTGAATCGGCATAAATGTGTTAACTGACAAACTATAAGGTCGCGCCAAAGTTTTAGGTCGCAGGTCACATAACTCTCTTTAATCTAGTCTTTTTAATGTTTAACGCTGAATGATGAAACCCTTATACCACTCGAATGTATGCAGTGTACAATGCTATATTAATATTTACATACATACCTACGCTGAGGTTTCTCCAGGGTGTGTATGTAAATGTAGCATTCCCTTAACTCTAAAAAAATCAGCTACAAAGCCTTATGATTTGAACAAAAAACAAATGTAGAATATACGTTGAAGATAACCTTTTGAGCACCACAGTCGTCTATCTATACTCGAAAAATCATAAAGTGCCTCAAGCGCCAACGTCGATATTAATATTGGTCTACAAGATACAAAACATAATGAAGAATATAGGTACGTCCAGAATATTTGTGCATTATTTTTATTAAATGTAACAAACGTTATCTTTACTATAATTCATTTTATAAACATTAAATATATGCAATGCACCTATTAGATGAGTAAACAGGCCAAGTGCGAGTCGGACTCGCACGCGTAGGGTTCCGATTGGACAAAATTTGCCGGAAAAGTTTCCCCCCCCTTTAATTCTACATTTTATTTAGTTTTAATGATTTTATTTTATAGCAACCATATAGCAACCAATTTGCTCAGTGTGTATTAATACACATTAGTATTATTAGTAGTATCATTAGTAATTTGCTCAGTGTGTATTAATACACACTGAGCAAATTTCAAGTCTCTATCTATTATGGTTTGTAAGATCGAGCATAAAACGCATGTAAAACACGTTTCTTTTATGGGGACCCCCTTTTAGTTTAGTTTTATTCTATTTTTAGTATTTGTTGTTATAGCGGCCATAGTAATACAAACTTTGTAAAGATTTAAAGTCTCTATCTATTATGGTGCAAAAACACCGAAAAATCACTTTTCTTTTCACCCCCTTTAATATATATATATATATATATATATATATATATATATTTATTATTTATTATTTGTGGTAAAATTTCCTATAGTCGTACATACATACCTACTATGTGAAAATTTCAAGTGCCTACCTACTACGGTTAAGGAGATACAGCCGACGGACGGACGGATGGACAGCGAAGTCTCAGTAATAGTACAGTAATAGGGTTCCTTGGGAACCTTTTAGGTACGGAACTCTAAAGGTTCAAAAATAAGAAAATAAATGTATCACTATCAGCGTACCAACACTTCACTACTACAGTCGGCAATTATAGTCGACGGCTAGTGAAGTGATATCTACATTCTAAGGTAATTTATGTGGCATTAGATGATAGATCTATTATTTAAAGATAGATTATACATTGTATACAAATTTTCATTTTGATATGACAATTACAAGTAAGTTAAAATTTCCTTTAAGATTTTATTACATTACAATAGTTGACGTTAGTCACATACTCATATCCGGTCATCGAAAATGGCGTGCATAGGCTCGTAGGCGAGTACGAATTAACCTAAGCAAAGGTAATTAACCTAATTCTTTGCCCGTAGAAAACATACCTAAATTAAAACGCCTAGACATAGAGGATAGGTATGCCTAATTTTGTCTAGACCCTAGCAGACTAGCAGTAGATAGCCTGCTCACAAATCCTAGAGTTCGGGTTCGAATCTCAACGGGCGGACATTTTTTGTTAGGTAGTACTATTGTTTTACTTTGTCTATTTGTTATTTATTTCGAAATCCTATTCATACTTGATAGTATGAATAGGATTTCAACTTTAATACCAATAAAAACTGCACAAGTGATCTTGTGCAGTTTTTATTGGTATTAAAGTTACCATCAGAAATCTATGACTTTGGCGCTACTTCTAATATAGACAGGTACCTACCAGCGACTGATTCTCAATCATTCGTAACCCTATTCAGATGCTTCATTTTTTATCAGAATATTCATAAATCCAAAGTAAGCTATTTTGTCTTGGAAACCTTCCCAATAAGTCACTGATTTTTTTTCAAATTGAAATCTCTAAAATAACCGATCGAAGATCCGAGTCGAAGGAGAGGCAGTTTCCGAATCCGAATTTGCTGTCGAATGATTGAGAATAACCCTGCTGATCAGGGCCGGTAGTCTCTACATGCATAGCAATGAATTTCGACCGATAATCGTCGATACGAAAAGTGATGCAGATAACAACTGTCTAGCTGCATCTCTCTCTAGGAGACGTTTGCGATGATAAGACGCATTGCTATCAATGTAGACTTCCACCACAGGTCGCTGGTACTCTACTATGTAGTTTCTATTGGTATATTGTGAAGTTATCGGTGAGACAGTTATGGGATTTTGAAGCCTATATATAACAAGGACAAAACATTTGTATTTGAACGAAAAGAGATATGCTTGATGTTGCTATACGGGGAATAATGATATGGAAATAAAAATGTTTTAAACTTTGTGTTATGAGGCCACCTAATTTGTGTTTTATGTGAGTGTCTATATAATGTTTATTGTAAAGTTATATACCCAATGAAAGTCCTGTATTGACTTTTAATAATGTCGGTTTATGAAATATATTAATCGATATCTACTGTTTACTTGTGTTTCACTATAGATAACTTGATAAATTAGGCACCTAGTTACTTCTAAAATAGGTGATAGGTATGTTTATGCACTGTGCCAGTCATCTACGCTCTGTCTAAAAATAATAAATCTAACGCATTCAAGCACATATTCAACGTATTTATGTAAAATCGCCA
This sequence comes from Cabera pusaria, assembly GCA_954871355.1. NCBI lineage: Eukaryota > Metazoa > Arthropoda > Insecta > Lepidoptera > Geometridae > Cabera > Cabera pusaria. The sequence goes on along the minus strand of OX940900.1, from coordinate 13,703,494 downwards.
AAATCATCTTAACTTAGTACGTAGGTAGAATCCTAATTCTACGTAGGATTAGTTGCCGCATTGTGACTATCATCACCTAGGCAGGCCAAAAATACCAGTAACCATTATCTATCTAGTTAAGTACTAAGATGAGATTACCTTCCTAGATATTTTGGAAGCCGTATCAACTTTATCCATAGTCCTCAAATTCGTAATGTTGAGACCCTACACGTGTCCCCTGGATGGTACCAGACTATTGGTAGGTACCCGCAGCCTCCTTATCTCCACTGTTAGGTAGCTCCGAGTCTCCGACCATTTATAGTGTAATCTGTAGCATCTGTCCTGTCTACTCGTTGTGCTTAGCCCAAAGAATATGCTAAGCCCTTGAGATACCCGGTGTGGTAGGTAATACAAGTCGGCAGCAGAAGGTAGTTAGTACCCTTGCATAGCGATTAACCACTAATAAAAGCAGTCTGTTAGTAGGTATCATTATATTAGTACATACATACAATCACGCCTTTTTTCCGTTGGGGTCTGCAGAGACTACTTCTTTCCACATGTTACGACGATAATGACATACCTCTTTCGCTTCTTCCACTTTCATGAGCGCCTTCATACATGCTCGCCGGTTATAAGTACTTTTGACTTGGCCTTTCTTTATAACGTCTCCGATCTGGTCGTGATACGTTCGCTTAGGTCGGCCCCTACCGGCTGCCCCATTCGCACTCGTCTCATAAATCTGTTTCGTCAGTCTTTCTTCATCCATCCTCTCTAGATGTCCAAACCATCTAAGCATCCCTTTCTCTATCTTTGTCACCACATCTTCTACCACACCAAAACATTCCCTTATCATGCTGTTCTCCCATTTCTACAGCATTAATTTTACTTTCATGCTTCTTCTGCCATACCCAGCATTCACTACCATACATGAGTGTGGGAACCAACACTCCCTTATGCCAGTCGTGCTTTTTTAGACACGTTCTGACTTCTCATAAAGTTATGCAGTGCCCCACTCACTTGGTTTCCTGCCAAAACTCTTCGCTCAATATCACTTTCATACTTACCATCTCTCGTAAACTTAGAACCCAGGTACACAAACTCTTTCACTTGTTCTACACTCTCTCCTTCAATCGTAACCTACCAATCTGTCATTCTTTCTTCTCTTTCAAAAACCATTATTTTGGTCTTACTTACATTCACTTTCATCCCTTTCCTTTTTAAGGCATCATGCATAATATTAACCATCCTTTGCAACTCCTCCTCCGATGATGCTAATATCACCTGATCATCAGCGTATAGGAGGCATTTGATGGTTAAATCATCATTCTTAATCCGTACACGCTTTCTTTCAGATCTGTCAAGCAATTGTCTATGAATAGGTTGAACAACACTGGCGACGCAACACATCCCTGTCTAACTCCTTTTTCGATGTTAAACCAGTCCGTGTATGCTCCGTTTATTCTGACACAAGCACCTGGAACCTTCGTGATTTCAGTACTCGTATTAAACAGCCGCCCACCCCATACATAGACAATGTTGACCACAATTCACTCCTCACTACTCTGTCATAGGCCTTTTCCAAGTCTACGAATGCGCAATAGACCTTTTGGCTTTAGGCCAAACATTTTTCGTCTATGCTTCGTAAGGAAAAGACCTGATTCATGCATCCCATTCCTCTCCTGAAACCTGCTTGCACATCCCACATTTTTTTATCAGTTTCATCCGTCACTCTTGTAATCTCTTGTAATACCTTTGCATACAATTATTATTAGATTTTATTATATACATATTTATTTTTTATCTTAAGTTTAGGTTTTTTACAATATAATATTCAAAAATAATAAACAAATTTACTGTAAAACATAAAATATTATAAAAAACCTAAACCTAGCGTACCGCCGGCAGCGGGACAGGGCCCAAGCTACCGGTGGTTAGGGCTGCAGAGAGAGGAACCTCCTGACGATGCGTGCCGTGTCAAGAAGTACCGCCTTCTGTATCTGGCCCTTGATTCAGCCATTTAGCTAGAGTCTCTTGAGATGTTGGTCGAGACTCTTCGCTATTAGGCCGTTGGCAGAGACGACTATCGGAACAATGATGGTCGAGTCAACATCCCACATGGCGGTAACCTCGTAAGACAAGTCAAGGTATTTGCTAAGCTTGTCCTTCTCAGCTTTCACGAGGTTCTCGTCATGCGGGATAGTGATGTCGACCAACACTGCCCGCCGCTGGGACCGGTCAACTATCACGATATCAGGTTTATTGGCGACAATAATCCTGTCCGTGATAACCGATCGGTCCCAATAGAGCAAAGCACGACCATTTTCAAGAACTGGCTCAAGTACGTACTTATAGTACGGCACCTCAGTCTCGACAAGTCCATATTGAAGAGCAAGTTGCTGGTGGATGATCCTGGCTACGAGGTTATGTCTGTGCAAGTACTGGCCGTTAGCAAGATGAGAACAACCGGAAATAATATGCCTGAGTGACTCTCCGGGACGGCGGCATGCCTGACAAATGTCGACCGTACCGTCCTTCATGATATATTTCCGGTAGTTGTTCGTCTTGATAACTTCGTCAGCAATTGCACAAACAAAACCTTCGGTTTCCCCAAAGAGGTCCCCGAATCGTAGCCAGTTCACCGACGCGAGCAGGTCCACATCGGGCCCTGTTAAGGTTCGATAGAACCGGCCGTGCAGCTCCTTGCTCTTCCATACGTCCTTGCGATCTTCGGTGCTCAGCACCTGAGGTTTGCGCCAGTTCTCTTTGACACCACTGTATCGCAATGCATCCTACACACGTTGTTTAGGAAATACTCCCGGAGACTGCACACCTCACGGTTGTGGAGTGTCTTGACATTTAAAAAGCCTCGACCACCCCATTTCCGTGGGATATACAGTCTCATAACAGACGAGCGTGGGTGAAGCATGCGATGTGATGTCAATTGATTTCGAACTTTTCTGTCCAGGGCGTCTAGTTCAGTCTGAGTCCACCTTAGTATGCCAAAAGTGTATATAAGTAGAGGCATAACCCAGCCGTTGAAGGCGCGCACCTTGTTGCCTCCTGACAAAAGACTGTTAAGTACCTTCGTCAGGCGACCGAAGAAACGCTCCTTCACCGACTGTTTTATCCCCCCACTCTCGATACCTAATGACTCTGACATACCAAGGTATTTATAGGTGTCGGCTTCGGAGAGAGATCTGAAAGTCATTGTATCAGAAAGTAGTAAATTCATTGAATTTACAACTTTCCCCCGCTGCACGTGCATGACCGCGCACTTATCTACACCGAACTCCATGTTGATGGCGTTGCTGAAAGTCTCAGTGACTTTCAGTAATTCCATCAAATCATGGCGCTTCGGTGCAAAAAGTTTGAGGTCATCCATGTACAGTAAGTGTGAAATGACTTCACCCTCTCTCCTAAGCCGATAGCCCAGCTCTGAATCCTCTAATAATGTGCTTAGAGGATTTAGGGCTAGACAGAAGCACAACGGACTCAGACTATCACCCTGGAATCTGCCTCGCTCAATCCTTATAAAGTCCTGCGGATCAGAGGGACTGTCTCCATCACCCGGTTGACGAAGGACTGTGGTCCACTGCCTCATACAAGAACCTAGAAAAGATCTCAGAGTTGTATCAATTTTATACAACTCCAAGACCCTCTCCAGCCAGGTATGAGGCACTGAATCATAGGTCTTCTTGTACTCAATCCAGGCGGTGGAGAGAGCCCCTCTGTTCCGCCGGACTTGTTGGCAAATGGTCGTGTCGATGAGGAGGAGCTCCTTAGTACCACGGGACCCAACCTTACATCCATTCTGAGAGGGGGCCAAAATATTGTGCGCAACAATGTGCGCATTAATTTTAAACCTCAGAATAGATGTAAAAAGCTTGTACAGCGTTGCCAAGCATGTAATGGGTCTATAGTTCTTCGGTTCCGTGGTACTACCGGACTTGTGGAGCAGGAAGGTGACACCGGTTGTCATGAATGTTGGCAAGGAACCAACCTCGAGGGCTTGTTGGAATTGCGCCGCTAAGCAGTCGTGTGAGCATCGGATCCACTTTATCCAAAAGTTGTGTAATCCGTCCGGTCCTGGACTTTTCCAGTTCTGGGCCGTACGGATCGCACAACTAACGTCTTCGGGGCTAATACTAATAGCCCCCATGGATTCGATAGGTTCACACGCACGCTCAACGACGTTCATCCAATCGCCCTCCGTGTGTTCGACGGGCACCGACCAGATACTACGCCAGAAGTTATTCATGGTAGTAGCATCCGGACACTGCTCCTCATTCACACGTTGATTGGTTCCTTCCCAACCTCGGTATACCTTCCTTTGGTCACTTTGGAAGAGGCGATTTTGATAATAGCGATCTACACGCGGTCTATAGTGACGAATACGGTTTGCCAATGCATAAACTTTCTGCTTCAGAAAGTCAATGCGTTCCGTGACACAAGTCATGTAGTCCCGGGGTCTAATCCCAGTCCCAGCAAAGGCCTGGTTCACGAAACGCATGACTCGGGGGCGATGATTACCCCCTCTGAAGCAGATCAACTTCGCAATAAGACTCCTAAACATATTGATGCGACACTCGATTCGTTCTTGCCACGCAGGGGCATAGCGGGGCGTCGCGGTATTCGGCCAGTATCCGGAAACTTGACGCGAGCAACGCGACACGCCGCTATAGCCGCGCAGTAAAGAATAGAGTGTGTATCAACTAATGTTTCGCTAGTCTGCATGTATGGGACTAGCAAAACGTTTAGGGCTCGCATTAACGCCAGGTTACTTTTATTCATTGGCAAACGTACGGCATAATAGGTAACGCCTCCAGACGCAGCCGATCAAGCGCAGAGTCGTCCAACAGCTTGAGCCGCTGGATGGCCCGCACCTTATCTGACAGTCGTTGTGCGGTAACGGCGACGGCTGGTTCAAGGGTCTGAAACAGAGGTAGTATCCTATCGCGGTACGCGGTCAGGTTAGTTCCTCCCTCTGTAGCCCCGTAGTAGGCGCGCATGCAGTTCTCATTTAAAGACTGGGTCCATCGCATGCGACGCGCTACACCACCGGTAGCGAGGGCCGGGCGCGGAGCACAATGCCCCACAGGCCCCAAGCGTGCCGGTAGCGGTGGCCGTCCTCGTCGTCGCGTAGATGGTGGTGGTGGCGGCGGCGGCGGCGTAGGCGTAGGCCCGTCGTCATCACTCGACGAGCTGCCCTCCGGGGGAGTGACAAACTCGTCTCCCGACGATGTGCTCGGAGATGATGCGGCGGGCGGAGGTGGTGGGTGCGCGCTTCTTGTCTCCGCTAGACATCTTCGAGATCTCGTTATCATTTTTTATCACTTTTATTGTAGTTATTTTGCTTGCACATTATTTTTGGTTTGTTGATATATGACATGATACGTCAAATGAGAAAAACGATGTAGATTAAATTAAATGTATACTGAAATTTGAACACTATTTTCTTGATATATGGTTATTTATTTATTGTATTTACTGTTTTTGTGGTATTATCAAGGTTGAAATAGCAAAATTCATAAATAAAAGTAATATAAAAGAAAAAAAAATTCTAAAAGACGTCTCGTCTGAGCGGTGTCAAAATTATTATTAGAGATTTTATTTATTATTAGATTAGTGCAGCAAAATATTTCACAGGTTCTTGATAATAGACTATTAATTAGGAACTTATCTGCCATGTAAACTAACAACTTTTATATACGCCGTTATGTGACGGATAGGTACTTTCCTGAAACATTGTCGAGGACTGGTGTATCAACTCACTTGTAAGAAATATCATGGACCTTAGGAAATATTGTAACTAGGTATACATATAATAAAACAACAAGTTGAAATAAAAATACATATATTAATTACATCAATATTAAATTACAGCCAACATAATGTAGGTTACATTAATAAAAATATACCTATATAATTTCCATTGAAACAAAATAAATAATAAAAACAAGGTATTTTTCCTTATTAGTAAAACCTAATTTCTAAAAACCATTGACTATAAGAGGGTTGCGAATGTGAAAAGAAAGGTAACATAATAATTATAAAACGATCTACCTACAAGCAAGGGAGCGCTCACTTATAGTAAATAGTTACTATTATTGGAATTTACTCATTAATTCTAAAACCATTCATAAATAAATGAGTCATGTCCGTGGAATCAACACTTGGAAATGGGTGTATGGAAATTTTGTTTTTATTGACTGTTGTGTTAGTAACAGAAAACTTGTAACATTTTGTGTTGCCAAGACATCTAAGGTACTAGGTACTACTTTTTTATACGGCGAATTTACACTATCAATATTTAGTGCGTCTAGTCTTTTCCTTTCTTAGCCAGACAAATTCTAAATCGCTTGGTCCGTAGTGAAATCTACTTATTTTAGTAAATATACAATTGTAGTAAGTATCTGCTTTTATATATTTTTACATAACGCGCTTACATTTGTTAAAGTGTAAATTAACCATATAATAAAGTAATTTTTTAAATTTTCAATCGAGTGACGAATCTGTCACTTATTTTTTCTGAGCTTGTCTCGGATAGACAAGACTGTACATGTCGTGTGCCTTATTTATAGGGTAAAATCATTCAACTGGGCGTGGATAGACAAATTCAAAAGTTGTTACTACATCTTTAGCCACTCCTTAAACTTTAAAATCTGGCTCAAGGCTTCGTTTAAATATTCACCTTGTAGGTACATAAATTATTTCAGACCTATATTTAGAGAAATATCTTAAAAACGTACGTAGATATTTTTTAGTTGTTAAATTTGACAACGAAAGCATATTAAAATTCTTGTAAAATTATTAAATTACCTAACTGCAGTTCACGCATTGATTCCACAAACAGTCGTAACCTAATACAAAGTAGAGATTGTATTACACCCATTTCAGAATAATAGATTTTTTGCATATTTTTTTGGCATCAAGCAATGAAATAGAAAGAAGGGAAACATAGCTTTGGAATAGTCATTCAGCGATATTTTGTTGATAGGTAAAAAGTGTATAATGTACTTTATTATAGTCTAATATCGTTATAATTCGTATACTAGATCTTAAGACACAAATTGTTTTGTATTAAATAAAGGGTATCGTGGTACTTATTTAAAACGATTTAATTAGTTACTTATAAAAAAAGCTTCACTGTTATCTGTACTTACATTTCAATATGCTGGAAATGTCAAAAGAGTTAAATAATCTGGACGTCAACGATTGGATGAAAGCTGAATGGTTCATTAGTTTAATTTTCTTTTTTTAAATTCAAAGCGGTAAATTCTGCTTTTGCTGTTTACTTGATAATTGATTGTTTTATTTTATTATTTTGACGTGTATATATGTACGTATATTAATACAGCCTACATAATGAATAAATGCTTTGATTTGATTTGAAACATAAAATGACTTGGGGTCTGATTAAGATATTTTAAACAGTTTGTTTATTAATTTGCATGTACTATAAAAATGTACAAGCGTAGTCCAAATTTTGTAACGAGCACAGGTAGGTAACCTACGCAAGTACCACTGCCCGTTACGGCCGTATTCAATAGGATTCTGCTGACTAACGCATATTGGAGCATCTTACAAGTATTTGTCAATAAGTATTGATTTGAATGACCCTATGCGTTCACGAGCTCCGTGACCTAAGACCTAATCATATTAAGTATTGTTTGTGAATACGCGTGACAGTTTTGCACTCAATATGACGTAAGTATACTTAGCTAGACACACGATATGATTATTGGCATGTCAAGATTTTAGTTTGCCCTGATTTTCATTCTCACTTTTTACCTACCATCTTTTAACATCACTGGAAAGAATAACAATAGTAATAGTTTATTCTAAAAAAAAACAAAATAAGGAGAGTAATATACAACACAAGAATAACACGAACCAAATGGTAGCCAACGTACCAAAGATATATTGTAGGAAATAGGAAAGACAGAAGGTACACAAATTGCAAATGTATAAATGCCCTTTTCAAAGTTAAATGTTTTTTATTATTTTCACACTACTTAAGTAGGTCTAATGATAAAGAGATTTTTATTACCTACAATATATCTATTTTTTGTTTTTATAACATTTAATTTTATTTCTATGCACTAATGTTATTTTTTAAAATATGTTACAATGTTCCCACATGTTTTTTATGTTTCCATTTACGATGACATGCGCTATTGTAACAATGAATTTATGAAATTGGTTTTCCTCCAAATTGTATACCAATGAAATATCAGGGTCTCAATAAATGTACCAAAAGTTTGTGAATTAGCAAAAATGTACTCAATTCCTTTTGTACTGGTTAGGTTTTGTTAAAGTCAAGTTCATCGTATAAAACCAGGCATTATAGTAAAATGTTGACTTGATTGCATTTTAGTGCATGGAATTAAATATTTTTATAAATTCAAATATGTAGTTTGTCGGATGTACCTACGTAGTGTACAACACGTCGAGGCAATCTCACCTCCACATCTCGACTATATATCTATAAGTAGATACCAATAGGTACCGTAGTAGTAAATAAAATGTGATGTTAAGTCCTTAATTAAAACATCTAGATTCTAAGAATCACTGTAGAGAGAAAATAAAAATAATGGTTCATTAGATTCGATACGGTACGGTATTACTAAACACTTTGTGCAAATGCGTTAATTGTGATGACAATTTTGATACGACAGAGATCGCTGACGCATCACTGAGAGCTCTTAAATAAAATACAAGAATAATTTAATAGACTCTACTCGACAACAATGTAACAGTTAAACATAATTGTAGTTACAATTATAAATGCCTTTTCATACCCACGTAGCCGAAAACTAAACCTTATTCACACAAAATGTACCGCAGGTGCGTCTACCGCAGGTGCCTACATAGGACAACTTATGCTATCTGAAGCGGAAAGGTAAAATATATCTATTGTAATAATTATGCATCCGTCTCCCGCTTCGCTTAATCTACTTACACGATAAAAGGCATCCTTTCATAAAATATTCGTCCAAAACGAATATCAACTTGCAAATCACTGTAAACTCTCCATAGAGAAACAAAAGTCTACTACACACTTCACAAGCAAAATAAAGATTATGCGGCGCGCCTAATTAATATCGTTCACATTAAATGGCCACTATCACACACTACTCGCACCTCGGGAACCTTTGTACTAATTTGGATAGGGTGACACTACTAATGTTGGATTCCACTGGGAATAGTTCGCGTGGAGTGTCTGCATAACACCGGTGTATTCTTTGGTGTTTGTTTGCATTCGCGTTTACTCCACTTGGTCGGACACAGTTTGTTTTCCAGTAAAGTTAGCGTGTACCGTTCATTTGTTTGGTACGTGTATTTTCTTGGATCTGAAGTCGTATACTTTCCGGCAGAAGAGCACTAGTTCCGGCGACACTGAGGGTGGTAACTTGGAGTCGTTCGGCGCGAACAGGGGGTTCACTTCGCTCGGTGGTAGGGGGGGCACAATCGTCGGTGCGATCGTGACGCCCTCTTCAGTAGCTTTTAGCCGTTTTCTATATCTGCAATAAAATATCATAACTTAATGATATAAACTAAAATGTGACGCAATCAGCCGTAAACAATTTTAACTATACTAAATTATTAAAGCTCTAAAGTTTAATCGATTCTTTTTAATCTACAATCTATGATTTTAGCATTACTAGCTGAGATAACTCGAATTTCTTTTCTTAGCCTATAGGTTTTAATAAAATTTACGCATAAAAGCTAATTTCGTCTCTTTTTCACCCCAGCTTGGCTTCCATCCACTTCCACTCAAGCCATGCTTCTAAACGATAGATTTAAAAGTACTAGTTTAGGCTAACAACAACAACAGTTTATAGTAGATATACTAGACATTTAAAAAAAAAAGATATATAAAAGAAATATATATTGACTACATCGTCACTTCACTTAACAGTCGATGAAATGGCGGTCACGTGATTGTCTATCACAAAACTAAATGCAATTTAATTTGAATGTTATTCATATTACAAATAATTAAAGTTAGTAGGATAGTAGGTACTAACCGACAGTACTCATTAAAGGTGAGTACATAACACTTGTCTTCTATACAGGCGACGGAGTTGGCGTCTCTATGTCTGGACGCGAACACTTCGTCCGGCGCGTCTTCCGGCTGCCGGCCGCTGTGCGTGTGTTCCGGACGGTAGTACCACACTAGCGATACCATCATCTCACCTGGAATAAACATATTCAATTGCTGCTCGGTTATGGAATGAGCTACCTGTAGATATTAGACGTGCTAAATCTCTCTTGCAATTTAAATCTTTAGTTAAAAAGCACTATTTGTCCCAAACATGCTAATTCTACTGATCACACATTGTTATAGACGTGAATGTATTCAGCTATGTGTATGTATTTATTTGTACTTATAAAGTATTTATGTATTCAATAAATTTTAAAATTATATGAGTATGTTTATGTAATATATGTATATATATTTTATATAATTTATATGTATTTGTATGTATGTCCATATATGTATATTTAGTATTTTACTTATAATAATAAATAAATATTTTATTGCAGTTTCCAGTTAACATAAATAATCGCCATCGCCAAACTCCCTTTGTTTTTTGTTACTACTCCACACTTGGTTGTCTGGAAGAGATCGCTCTATGCGATAAGACCGCCGATTGTATCACCGAATTAGGTTGTTATGTCTAGATATTAAGGTTCTTTCTGGTATACAATAAAGAGATTATCTATCTATCTATCTATCTATCAAGTTCAATTAGCGTTCAATATACTTAGTCAACATCCTAGATCTATAAGGCCTATTACAACATTTTTTTATTATGTGCCCGTATTGTAGAACGATGCTCGAGCGCCGATCCGCTCTTAGTGCGGAATTAAAATAAATAAATAAAAATAAAATATGTTTATTTCAAGTGTCAAAGGCTCATATGGAATTACAATATAAGGAAATTAAAATTATTCATTTAAGACATACACACACTAATGCCAAAACAATACAAATACACAAAACAATAACACATGAGTAAATTTTCTTTACTCATGTGACAATAATACATGACAAATTACACTAATTATATATTAAGTCATTAGATTTTTTTATTTCTTTAGGTTGGCGTTTGACCACTATCTCACCTGTTGGTAATTAATATGATTAAGGATGGTAGCACGCTAGGCCTAAAATGGGAACTGGCTCTCAAGGACAGTTGCCCCAACATATTAGATGTTTGGCGACAGATTTTCCAGAGGGTGGTGGTAGCTGGACATGCGGACACTAGACACTAAGAAGTGTCTTACCACCATGCCGAAAGGCAACCCCCGGTTATCTTACGATTAATCGTTTTTTTTTCCTTCACCGTAGGTTCGATTTACTTAATCATCAAATGGCTTCGTTCTATTCTGAGAGCAGTGTTTACGTTCGTATCCTATCAAAATAAAAACGAACAAAGTTCCTATAATACTTAAAATTATAGTCAAATACATTTTAAATGTTGTTCGTTGTTAGACGCAATTGTAAATGTTGCCTGGCAAAAAAATTTAAAAATTTGGGAGTAAACTATTTACATATTATGAAATTTGCAACTTTTATTTAATATTATAAATAAGCAAAGGGTAACGACTGTCGGGTAAGCTAGTGTGTAATTAAAATTGTTTTAGAAGGGGCACGTATTAAAAAAAAATGTCGTAAATAGACAACTCACCATCATCCGGGTTCTCCCACAGACTAGCAACTCTAGCCACGAACGGCTGCGCGCGCGCCACAGACGCTCGCAACAGCACACAGTCCCCGCGCGACACCTTGTCTCCACCAGAATGCCACATTCGAGGCCAGCAGCGCGCCACCCGGTCTAGACGTGAGTCGTTCTGGAATGAGGAGACAAGTTGATAATAATTGTATAGTAAATTTACTATTTTAATATTATAGGTTTTATATATATTATAGAAGTTAAAATAGTTGTAGTGGAGTATGAAGAGGTATTCCTGAAATGTATACTGCTTGGTAGGTAGCTAAAAGTTTGCCCATTTGTTTATGAAAAAATACAAAGGACTAAGATTCGTGATTATTTAGAGCAATAGATGTAATTAATAAAATACTTACATTAACGTAAACTTTGGACAAGTAGGGCTCCCCTTCCCACTTCCAGCCGTTGCTCCACCGCGGCGATATGCCCTGATCCAAGGTGGGTAAGGTCGTCAGAGCGAGCGGCCTCCGTCCTCGTCTCGAGCCCTTCTTCTTAGTTCTCCTCGCCCCACTGAACGGCACCGGCGACGCACAAGCCTCTTCCACCACCAATGTGGCCTCGTCCGTCTTTATCACCGGCCTCTTCGACACCAACAGCTTTATAACCTTCTCGACATTCTTTGCCTTGATTTCACTCGTCAGCTTACATCGCTTTGATTTTGTATCCCCATTCTGATCGTCCGACGTCCGTTCCGACTCCGTTTGAGATTCCCTTATGCTTTCAGCCGGAACGTCATCTTTGGGTTTGGAAGCTAACGTTTTTGCGCTCTCTGTCGCTTTTTCTTCGACAACTTCGGCCTCTTTATCTTTTGATACTTCTGGTGCCTCATTTCTTTCTAATACCACGGTGTCATTCGAGTCTTTTTCAACTATACAGTTCGGTTTTACCGTATCTTCTTTCGGATCGCTTTTTATTAACGGTTTTCTGACCTCCTTGAGGTCGGGCTTGACGGTGGGCTGTTTTAATACTGATTTGACATTGTGCGTCACCTTAGAATCTACTTTGTCTAGCTTGCAAGCGTTTTTGTAGGCGAGCTTCTTGCCTATCAACTGACTGACCGCCGCGATCGTGTCTGGTCGCACTCCACTGACCGTGGTATTAGCGTTTTCAACAATATTGTTGTTGATGTTTAGCATCTTCTTAGGACAGGTTTGCGAAATGTTCTCATTCGGCGATAGGAACAATTCAGCAGGATTGGGCTCCTTCTCTGGTGCCCTATCGATGCTGTTCTTTCTAATGAGATTGTCAAGCAGTAGCGCACTTTTGATCTTAGGTTTCGTGGACGAGATATCGTCTTTGTCTTTGATCGCAGGAACACCGTTGAGGAGCGATACCCCGTTGTTGATTCGTGGGTTTTCTTCGCTTGACGCTTCAATCAAAATTTTCTTCGGTCGAGGGCCAGCCGTTGTGTTATCGAGTTTCCTTTTTGTAGTTTTCTTTTCAGCCGGAGGAGTCTTGGGAATCTTTCTCGTTTGAGCGGTCTTTTTCTTTGGCTCCTTCGCGGCAGGCTCGGCTCGGGGCGGTTCGGTTTGATCGCCCGAAACTTTCCTTCGCTTGATGAGCTTCACGTGTTCCCCAATACCGTTGGCCTTACATCCCTCCTCGAGCTGCGTGTCTTTCATGTCGATCTCGAGCTTTGTCCTCGAGTACCTCCGCTTGACAGGTTTGTTTGCGTCTACATTCGTCGAGTCCGTCGTCGTTCTCGTCGAGTTGTGGTCTCGCAGCGCTTGAGCTTCGGGATTTCTTGCGGAGGCGAAGGTAGGACCCTCGTTTTCCTTCTTTATGTCGACTAGGGGGGTGGAGCGCTCGTCCGAGGAGGAGAGGTCGATGGGGACGCTGAGGGGAGGGGAGATGGCGAGGACGTCATCGTCGGCGTCGCTGTGGTGTGCGAGGGGTAGGGCGGGGGCGGCAGAGAGGAGGAGGGCGGTGTCGTCGCCAGCGAGAGAGCGGCGGGCCATCGCCTTTCCGAGGCGGGCTCTCCGCGGGGCGGAGGAGGGCGGCTGCGGGGCGCACGCTCCGTCAGAGCCACGCGCGGGGGAGGGTGGGCCGATGGCTTCCCCGGCGCGGACGTCGCTCGCGATGCGCGGGTTGTCGCGCACATCGAACATCTCTCGTTTGGGCGATGCACCGCCGATCGCAGGCAGCGGACACGGGTGCGGCGCGTCCGCTGCTGCCGGTGGCTCTAACTCCAACGGTGGATCCTGAAACGTGAACAGGAGAATTAAGGCACAGTTTTGAATGTGTATCAGATGCGAGAATCGCTTTATTGCACGGATGCATGTATATTGTGGGAAAAATATTTATAAGTCTAAAACACGTAACTGTGCAAGCGATGTAAGCAAGTGGTAAAACTTCTGAATGAAGCCAAAGCCACATTAAATTCATAGTACAGTGGAATCTCTATAACTCGAATATCAAGGGAAATGCAAAAAAAATCGAGTTAATGAGATTTCGACTTAACAAAAATATCGAGATACAAAGAGTTTAACTGCTGAAATTTCGACTTAGCAAGACGCGACTTTTAAGTATATATTTTTTTACTTGTCCAGTCAAATTTAAATAACAATTTTACTTAAGTTGTATGGTATACATTTTTTCAAATAAAACAGTCAAGCAACAAGTCTGACCAACAAGGAACAAACATAAGGTACACAGCTGTGTTCCTTAGAAAGTGTAATGAATGTAGTAATTCACTGCACGTTTACAAGGCACAAAAAATAGATTAGAAGCCCCGAACATTCTTTTTGGATTTTATTGCTATGTTTTCGAGAAATTCCAAGTAAGACGTCATTATATTTTACAAACTTCGACTTAAAGTCTCCTTTTTGAAATTCGAGTTGTAAAGTATATATATGTATTATCAATAGCTCACAGGGAAATAACATTTTATTCGAGTTAGAGTCTAAATAATTCGAGATACCGCGTATTTAGAGGTTCAGCGGAAGGGAATGGCATTTTTTTCGACTTACTGAGGATTATGAGTTATCGAGGTTCGAGTTATAGAGATTCCACTGTAATACAGTCCATCACTTCATCGACATCGAAAGTAATTGTCCACTGCAATGCCGTTTATTAAAACTGTCTGATTCTCTACGTACGGCCTAAAATGTGTATCAAGCTCGCCTCCTTGCTGCCATGGGCAAGTACGGCAAATTCCTCATCTAATGACAGTATGACAGAGAAAACATCGCGTGCGTTTACGCGTTCACAGAAGAGAACACTGTAAAAAGAGGTCTATATTCTAGGACATAAGGTATATGTATCTCACCTTCCCGCTGCCGTGTGTGTCTGTAGCAGCGTCGAGCGCGCACGTCCGCACCTTCGCTCGGAAGGCACCCCCGGGCGCCGCCAGCGCCGATGGTACATCCGGGCCGCCACCGGTGGGGGCTTTACCAGTAGCGGGCCCAATATGGACGTTTTTTGGACACGCGTTAAGTGGGCATGGGCATCCGCGGTATTCTGAAATTGTTAACTGTCCATGAGTATAATATATCTTTTCTGAAAACCAACTAGATCAACGAACACGGAATTTTATCCTTTGCGATTTTATCGTTGCAGATTTCTGCAGGGTAACTAGAATAGATAAATAGAAAACTAGATTGTAACTGGGAAGAACAGGGCTCAATACTTAGGCTCAAAGTCTTAAACTAATAAGTCTTAAATTATAATAATGTGTGTATGTGTGTTCCTTATCCTTGTAAGGAACACACATACGCACATTATCCAAAACGGCTGAAGCGATTCTGATGAAATTTTCTGGTAATCTTCAGATTAGCTCAGCCTACTGGGGCGAGTCGCTAGTATGTTATAATAAAATTTATTTAGACTTTACTAAGGCCATCCCATCATAACAAATTAAGATTTTCATTGAGTTTACACAGGTAGATAAAATAGGAAGACCAGCGGGATGATAAAAAATTGTGTTCATATTATAGTTCAGGCTAATTTAGTAAATGATCGAGTTCCAGTGAAAACCAGTGGTAGTGATGCCGCGCGCTCAAAACGAGAACGAAAGAGGGTAGTCCGTTGCGTTTGCTCTTAAACATTACTTCGACCCGCAATCTTACAGTTCATCCGTGATCATGGCCAAAATATCGTAAACTCATAAATAATTAAAAAACATGGTAAATATTCCGTTAGTAGTTCTAATAATATTGTCAGGGACCATGAAAAGCTTAAAACTTATAAAATTTAGTAATATTGTAACAGGAGGTATTTCGGCAACTACTCTAAAACTCGCCTAAAATTGTCAAGTAAGATGTGTTAGTAATATGTTAAAAATAAACCCGTGCAATAATAAACATTGAGCATCAGTACAGTGACAACCAGTGATCAGTACAGTGACAATACAAACAGTGAGCACCAGTATTTTTTTTGATTAGATTAATTCTTAAATGTACAACTCAGCCCTTGACATGTTCGTACTCTCCACTCCATCTGTAGGTTGTCTGGCAGAGATCGCTTTAAGCGATAAGACCGCCCATTGTACTAGTTTTAGAACTTTCATATTGTTATCTTTATATTTTGTACAATAAAGAGTTGTCATTCATTTATTCATTCATTCATTCATTCATTCATTACTCACGGTTCGTTTTAACACTGACCTACGTATGGTATCCTTTGAGGCGAATGCTGGTAACACGGTGGCGGCGTGCCGTAGTATTGTGGTGGGGGATAAGGTTCATTGCCGAGGCCACCCATCTGGAACATATAAACATACCATGTCACTTGTTGTTGTTTTCCCACCGTGAAATAGAAAAGTTTGAAGGCAATGTAGAAATGATCGAGTGAATATCACGGTGTCTCAGGGACGCAACGCAACACAGTAATGTGCAAAAGTACCACATTGCCATAGCGCAGCCCAGCCCACATTATGAGCGAAGCGAGACGCGTTAGCGACATATGCGAAGCGAAACAACCAACTTCATTTCGCTTCGCTCCCAATCTGGCGTGCGCTTAATATACTGTCGGATGGCTCTAAAAACAAACTAAACTCATTTCTGGTCTCATAATCTACAATCAGACTAGTGTATTGCTGGATGTATTGTAATAAAATATATAATATATAATAGATATTATATCTTCATTTTAATGACAAATTATTTTCACGCAGCAATAGTGTGAAAGGAAATTTTGTAGTGCGATTTTTCCTGAACGCTTTTTGGTCACCGGGAAGTATACGCACACAACTATAATAGATAGCTGCCATAATATATGTATAACGCAGGCGAAACCGCGGAGTGCAGCTAGTATATAATAATTAAGGTGTATCAAACAATAACAACACCACATTGGCATCGCACTGGCCTCGGCTTTTTTGAAATATAATTTGAATTAAAAAACGATTCGATCTTTCTAGGCCTAGCGTGTTCACTTCGTTTTATCTTCGACGTCATCATCGCTTACCACAAGGCGAGATAATGGTTAAACGCTAGACTACCAGACCAAAAAAAAAATATTCGAAAACTTTAAGTCAGATCTTTGCAATTCAAATTGCGTACTGAGGTATGGACATTACCATTCGAAAAAATTAATTCAATTCGAAAAGGTTTCCGAGACCATATTTTTTTCAAAATGAGGCTTTTGAATTCGAATATATTTTAAATAAAAATAAAAAACCTATACAGTTGCGATAGCGGTCGAAAGCTTGTCCACTCACAGTAAAAAACCATCCTGGCTTTAAAATAATATTTGTAAGAAGGAGGTTCCTTACCGGTCCTTCCCCCTGAGGTGGTGGCATGTGGTAAGCTCCTGTCGGTCTGTAGTACCGTCCATAGCAGAACTCAGGGCCATAGTATGGGCCGTACTGTGGTAACACCTGCAACAATTAGCTGGTTAAAAGATGATTCAGTGGTCAGTGGTCACTTGAGACAACGTATTAAGGAGCCATTAGTACAAAGATCGCTCGAACCTAGCTTCTAGTAGAAGTAGAATCATAGAATCGTAGTAGAATCATATTAAATCGATGTTCCGCATCAAAATGGAATCGTAAAAATGAGCACACTTTTTTTACCGTTCTTGCTATTGATTGCTGCTTAAACATAGAACATATTCAATGGTTTGAAGTGTGGAACGGATATAGCACTAAGCACATCGTTTGTCAATGCTAAAACGATGTCATATTTTGGCACTATTAAATGCCGAGATTCCGATGATAAAACTTCTATAAGTGATTATGGTTACCTATATATCTGGGTAGCGGGGACTTTCCTATTATCTTTATCGAGGGGTTTACTCTATTTCGATAAGAAGCTGATAGATATTATTTTTAACAGCGAATCAAGCATTTTGATTCTTTCATCAATGATTAGTTAATAAAAAAATTATAAGTTGAAAGGTTTTAAATAATTTAATGTCCCATAATTATTATCTCTACTATTCTTTGAAAATCGCAGCGATTATCACGGGAGTTTCCATCACATAAATGTTGTAGTTGTTCATTGTTTACATGTCATGTAGCATATTCTTCTAAATTCGTCTTATTCGCTAAAAAGTCTCGTGGTCATTTATGACAGGCTGCGTTTCTACCAGAGATGAGCGAGGATAAAATCCACTAACTTCAATAGTGCGAAGCCAAGAAAATCAAGGGTGGATTTTTCTTTGCTCACCGCTTAGCAACTAACTTCAATAGAGCGAGGCAAAGAATATTACATTTGGATTTTTCTTTGCTAACCGCTTAGCAACTAACTTTATTAGAGCGAGGCAAAGGAAATTATGTGTGGATTTTTCTTCCCTAACCGCTTACAACCTCGCACGTCTGTGGTAAATACGCAGCCTTACCCTCGAAAACTTACTATTTATGAAGTACCTATGTTTATAAGCCCAGCAACTTTTATCTAAATATACTGCAGCATTTCTATACATTTCTAACCAACAACTGCAAGCACTCTCGTATTTTCCCTCTCGGTATTAACGCAGCCAGATGCAAGTCTATTGAAACCTCGGCAACCTCATTAGCCTGAGCCATTGACAAACATTCAGTTTAATTAGTGTCGCAATACACTGCCAATAGGCTTTGTGATAGTTAATGGCAGCCAGATCCAGAAGACTATTGTCAGGATGTCAGTGACAATGTAATTGATAGCTGTTCTCGTCTTATTGGTTTACTAATCCGGTTGACAGCTATTTTGCGTGACTGTTTTAGGCAGCTTTTAGCACAAATTAACAATAACGGACCGCAAGCCTCCTAACCTTGTTTCTAGGATATATACATCAATAACATGGTTACAGTGTCACAGCCTTACAAGGGACCTTGGTGAGATCGAGAATTGGAGCTACAAAGTGGCCATTGCTATATGGGCATATATTTTTTTTTAAGGTGAGTGCAATTTTGTGTTTTAGAAACAAGATGCATGGGATATAGATACTGTTATAAATATGAGTATTATATTATTACTAAACAGGTACACCGATGGGTAAGCTTATTCTTAAGAGGGAACGCGGGGTGCACTTTTCCATACAAATGTATTCCCCCGTTTTCTCCCTGGGAAATGCTACTAGAGCAAAATTTGTTTCTACGAAAAATCAAGGTCTGTCAGATAGCTACGCCCCTACCATTTCCTTTTTTTGACCTGTGTAGAGACTGTGTATATGCAAGCGTAGCGTGGTACGCCCTCTGATTACGTGGAGCGATGATCTTCGGAAGTTGTCTGGCAAGGTCTTGATGAGAGTAGCCGAGGATCGAGCTTAAAATGTCTACTTATCTTTATATATAAAAATCAATTTTATTGCTGTTCGTTAGTCTCGCTAAAACTCGAGAATGGCTGGGCCGATTTAGCTGATTTTGGTTTTGAAATGTTTGTCGTAGTTAGGGAAGGTTTTAACGGTGAGAAATTTGGAAAAATTGCGAGGAAGATTGTAAAAACAACAATTTCATTTTTCCCATATAAACTGTTCTACTTTCCTGTCAAACATTTGATGTTCGTCCTTTCGGTTCGGTAGGGTAGATTCTGTTCCACTCTCAAATATAAATTTAGAAGAACGTATTAAATTAAGGGTTTTGAATCGACAACATAATATATCCTTCATTATATCCACATTACTCGGATTATCGCGTAGGCAAAGAGTAACATAATATATACTCGCGTAGGTATTTAAATGTTAAAATTTTGAATTTTGATGGTTATCCCAGGTTGTCATTGTTGGTTCGTTCAGACCTAGGATGATGGATCATCCTAGGTTCAGACATTTTTGTCATTGTATTGACATATGTTGATGGTTGTCATTATGGCGCTTCTATACATGGGTATTCGCTATTTGTGTATAAATCCGATAAAACAAAATAAAATAAAATAATAAAGGGGGTCTCCATACAAGAAACGAGTTTTTGAGGCTTTTTATGCTCGATCTTAGAAAACCTTAAAGACCTGAAATTTACTCATGATGTGTGTTGCAATGGCTTCAAGATCAAATAAAAAAACGAAATTAAATTTAAAATTAAAGGGGGGCCCTATACAAGAAACGTATTTAACCGACTTCAAAAAAAGGAGGAGGTTTCTCAATTCGACCGTATATATATATATATATATATATATATAATATATATTTTTATGTTTGTTCGCGGATAACTTCATCGTTTATGAACCGATTTTGATTATTCTTTTTTTGTTTGAAAGGAGATATCCCAAGTGTGGTACCTTGGTAATTTTATCGAGGTCTGATAAGTATCTCCAGAGATATCGAGATAAACATCTCAAAATTGGTACTGAAAATGAATAGCGCGGCATTGAAGTCGGTTCTTTTTTAGTTTTTAAACGATATTATTTTCCGGCAAATATTGTTCAATCGGAACTCTACGACTGACGCGCACTTGGACAGCTTATTAAGATTCGCGGTACGAAGTTTGCCGGGTCAGCTAGTAAATAAATATGAATATGATATTATCAGTTAAAGCAATTTAAAAGTGACTTACAGGTGGGTGTGGGGCATGATGATGTGGTATATGGTATCTGGCTAGAGCCCTCTCATCTCCACTGCCTTCCTTGATCAGTGGCCCGGCTGGCTGGTAGAATCCTGCAACAAAACACACGGTCCATAAGCATTTTTATGAAGGACTGTTACTGTTAGAACTAGATAAACTCTCTTCGGATATTAAAGTATCAGTACCTATTTATTTATTCAATTTGGTTGTGGTGCAGATTTTTACATATCAAAAGTAAACAATTTAACTGCAATTGGAAAGCTAAAAAACAATAATTTAGCAATCAAGAATCTACCACAACATTTAATTAAATATTCTAGGTAGCAAAAAAAACCTCCATTCCTTTTTATTTCCACACTGGAATAGCA
Source organism: Cabera pusaria (assembly GCA_954871355.1). NCBI lineage: Eukaryota > Metazoa > Arthropoda > Insecta > Lepidoptera > Geometridae > Cabera > Cabera pusaria. The sequence goes on along the minus strand of OX940900.1, from coordinate 13,682,486 downwards.
ATGAGCTTTTGACCCAGACACTTCCGAGAGCTTTAAAGTGGCCCTAAAATGAGTCTGGCAAATGAATCTTTTCACCTACATGTAGGTAAGTACATAAATATACAACTAAACCTCAAAACCTGGTAAACTGGATGAGAAATAGATACGTAGGTATACACATCCCTATATGCGTCGGTATATACGCGCAACAATGCAAAGTATGTCGACTTAAACATTTTATGTCCCACAAACAACATAGAAGATTTTAACGGTACCTGAAAAGTGTACCACCATCATAAAAACCATTTTGTAACAGCTGGAGCTCGAAACAACTGTCGATGTCGTGCGCGGATGTGGTCGTCCGATATTCGAGTGCTTTTATAATAATCTCCCTAACAACCCCACACATTTAAAACATCCTTAATTCCAAACTATAAAGTATATATTTGTGTGGGTATAGTTTTATAGCAGTTTGAACGTGTTGCGACTTCACACCACATTCGTAGATAAAACTTTGCGGTCGTGACCACTTCCTATTGTGTAAAGTATGAACGCTATTTAGTAACTTGCTAGTAAAACTAGGTAGGTATATCTTTTATTATTATTGTTTATAGTTCTTTCGTAGGAAGTTCGAGTTCGCGCGTTTTGTGATGACGACGTACCGTTATTTTCCTTACGGCTAAAATCAAAAGGCGAGAGGCGGCACTAGTCTGAAACGAGCTATGGTTGGTCAGTATAATTTGCCGCTTTTCTTATTGGTTAGAATCATCCTATCGCAAGAGCTTTAAGCTTTTTTATCGAGTTGCTGATATCACAAAAAAAATAAAAATCTCATTAATAGATATCGCAATATTTAGATAAGCTTTTGATACACTGATAGAAGAAGATAGCTCTTTGTAAAAATTTGTGGAGCCGTGTAAAATTCTTACCTGAATGTATATAATTCAGTTGTAACTTAATTGAATAATACAGAATAACTGCTCCAAAACATCAAAGGTAATTACATAAATTCCGCTGCAATAAAAATAAAAAAATGTATAAAACACAGTGCATGCGTCCATTAATTCATTCAGATCACAATCGCTGTAATAAGCCATATAAAACAAACAGAACAACTTATAAAAGCCTATTTAGAGAGAGATAACGTCACTCAAAATGCAAAGAGAGAGAAAAGGACGGAAGATGTTTACAGGATGAATGGCAGGTGCGTTCAAGATGAAGTAAAAAAATAAAATATTGGCCGTCGTAATAAAATACGGGACGGTCGAAGAAAAAGCTTTGGCAGTAAAATTATAATATCCAAATGGGTTGGTGTTTTAAGTTTGAATTTGATTAGTAACCCATAATTTTGCTAATAACGCGCGGTCGGAATTCCAATTAATTTGGTAGTAGTGTAGCTAAAGGTAAAGTACAGTGTAACTTTTAATGTCACACAATAAATAGCTTGACTTGATATTAAATATAATATTCACGTTCAGAGACAGTTTTGACATGAGACAAGATTAACTAAGTATATCACATTAAACAATATTGTTTCTTTCATGTCTGAATCTGACTGAATCAGAACTTAAATATGTCTGCAAATTATATCGTGGCCTTAGTAAAATTAGGACGATTGTATAAGTAGGTACCACAATCATAACTTTAAGTATTTTGTAGATACCAATTAAGATTATTAATATATATATCTAACTAGTCCAACAAAGTATGTACTTTGTTGGACTAGTTAGTGATGTTAAGATATAAAATTATGCATATATTTTACATATTTATAAATTGTATTTTACATATAATTTATATATTTTTATGTATTTTTTGTAGTGGTAGACTTTTGCTAGTCCGCCTGGGGCGGTACCTACCACCACATTGCCAATTAATTTTCAGCCGTGAAATAGGAATGTTTTTCGGTTTGTCCAATGAAATTACAGGGTATGTGAGACTCAACATCTTTATGCCTCAAGGTAACAGGCGCAGTGCAGTGACATGCAAAATTCTGGAAGTCCAGAATTTTGCATACCGCTGTGTCTGTAATAGGTATACGTCATCGCTTACCATCAGGCGAGCGTCGTGCTTGTTCTGTTACATTATATAAATCTGATAGGCTGGCGTTTGACCACTCGCCTTGTAGCAAGCGATGATGTGATCGAGGATGGTGAACATCGCTAGGCCTAGAATGGTCTATAATATGTCAAGTCATATTTATTAAACTATGTATTTCGATTTCATCATAAAATAATTAGGTATCTACAAAGGTACCTCTTTAATCAAATTAAAATATAAGAATAGCTCTGCGCGGAAGCTCTGCAGACAATAAAGAATAATATTGCACAAAATCTGTTTTAATATTGTAATAAAACTCCATGTGACGAATCTGGAATTATTCCAACTAAGGACACTACATACTTGCATGATTCATATTACCTACCTTAGTACTTAATATGTAGTTAGGTACTGTATAAGGTTTTTAGTACCTAGTTGTGTAAAATATTACGTTCGTCATTCTGTTGTGACTTGGTTTATAAAAATATGTAAGTATAGGTACTTCTTACTACATACGTATTCATATTAGGTAAGTATAATGTAGTAAGTATAAGGTTAAGTACTTACTTAGTATCAACACCAATATTATTAAAGCAAAAGTCAGTTTGTATCTTTGTTTATTATCCCTTCACGGCAAAACGTCCTGATATTTTGCACGTAGAAAGCCAATAGTGTATGATAGTGTAGAATAGAACATAGAATACTTTATAACGAAGGCGAAGCCTCGGAGTCGGAGCACTCCTATTAACTACTATTAATAATCAAAATATAATGTACTATCGTTTTTAGAACCATTATTATAATATTTGTAATGTAAAGTGATACGAGGTAGTTATCAGTTAATTCAGATGATTCACGTAAGACGGAATTTGTGATCATAATGTGGACACGGCTTTGGAAACTTCAGATAACAAGGTGTTCATTGTGCATGCATAATTTTTCACACAGTTTTTGTAAATTTTATGTTATTAAGTTTACAAAAAGTAGTAGTTGCTCAGTTTCAATAGCATATTTGAAAAGTTTTTCGCCATCTCTAAAGATTATCTTTTCCGATTACTGCCTATTAAAGTAAAAATCATATTCGAAGTACTACTTATTAAAAAGTAATTTTTCTATAAAATATATAATAGACTAGGTATCTCAAGTTTGAATTTATTGGACGGAGGCTCACTTGATAAGTACTAAAATTAGGCTACAACCAAAGTTAGTAATAGTTTGTAGTAAGTTTATAATCTTGTTTAAGGTCTACATTAATCTGAATTATTAAATATAGATAGGAAAACCGTTGTCGATGCTTGCGTTTTTATTTTTATTTGGAAGGCATGATGTATTTTAGGGACTATAAAACTACTAATACGTTAGTCTCACCCGTTTCTTATCAGCCAATTTGCGAAGATCATCATAAGTCGTCTTAGGACGTCCTACAATCTAACTGAGTTGCATCATCTTACTTTAACCGTAACTATAACCATAACCGGTGTTTTTGTATGGAGTGTGACTGATTTTTGACGTTTGTTATAGTTAAAGTAAGATGGTGCAACTCAGCCTAAGTGTTTTTTTGTTGTGTATAGGCACAGAATAATGTATAGGCATGTATATAGTATATATAGTACATGTATAGGCTAGCGTTAGGCCACAATCTCATCTGTTGGTATAGGTGAGGATGTGGTCTATGATCTATGGTCTATGGTCTATGATCTAGGATGGTAGCACGCCCTACCGTGGTCCAACACCTGTCCTTGAGAGCCACATCCCATTCAATAAGTAAGATAATGGGAACTGGCTCTTAAAGACAGGTGTCACATTAGTGTTTGGCAACAGAAACGATTGAGAACTCTTTATCGGATGTCGGTTTCGCAGCTAAGCCATAGATCAGTAATATATCCTTTGCATTGTGGTACAATAATCGACTGCCAAGCCAATTGATTACCAGAAAAGTAGGAGGGAAGGGAAGTTACATTAGGTAATAATTGCCAAAAACAGACAGTGAATTAATGAATGCCCTCCAATTACCAACTGTATCGCTGATCCGTAGGTACAGCTGGTCATTAATCACCTTACAGATTTCCTTTCATTAAGAGCCGTAAACGTCAGGTATAAAATATTGACATATAAGTATGTTAGATTATGCAATAAACTTTAATGGAAACATAACAATGTTCATGAAGTCAGATTAACAGAAATTTTAGATCCTTAATATATTTTACTAGGTGTGCCCTCGCGGCTTCGCTCGCAAAAAGTAAAAATATAATAATTTAAGATCGTTTACAAGACAAAATAAAAAACCGGCCAAGTCGAGTTGAACTCGCCCGCCGAGGCTTCCGTACCAACGGTGGTATGTAGTGTACCAATTAAGCTAGACCTCTAAATTGTATCAACGCTCATATAACTCAGAGGTACCTTAATTGGCGTAAACTATGTATGTATGGGGGGGGGGGGGGGGGACAGTCAGACAGACGGACAAGAAAGTGATCTTAGAAGGGTTCCTTTTTTACCTTTTGAGGTACGAAACCCTAAAAAACGACTTCACATGCCGTGATAGTCAAAGTAGCCAGTAGTTATAAGCATGTCATCAAAGTATACAAATTTGCTTATATTGTTTATATCCATATCTCCGGAGATAATTATCAGATTTCGATAAAATTTGAATGGAACCAAACGGGAGCCATAATCTCTAAAACAAAAAAGATTTTTTAAAATCGGTTAAGGAGTTCTGAGATAAAATACAGTCGAATTGAGAACCTTCTCCTTTTTTGTGAAGTCGGTTAAAAACCAGGTTATAAACTATACGTGTATCAATTTTAAAAACTTTCACATTTATAATATTGAGAGAGAGATTTATATGGTGAGTACCAATAGGTACTGTTACAGCACTTTTGTTAATTTTACCACAGAATAATGAATAGTACAAGTACTATTTTTACAACTGACTTTTACTAACATCACGGCGACTCGTTATTGTTTGTCTATACTCTACCCTAAACATCCCAATCAAAGGAAAGGTAAACGACAATCGTATAACACTTTGTTCTAAGCGATGATATTATATGTTTGTACTTGATTACGATAAAGTGTCTATCTACACCATGTGATTGTCTTTTGTTTCTTCTTTAATTTATATCATAAAACATAAGTTTTATTATATGTAGATCCAGACATTAATGGTTTAGTAGGATCAAATGACAAATTGTAATTTAAAGTCAAAGCTAAGTCCAAGTCGAGTCCATGTCACAGTTCAGTCGAAGTTGTAGAGCCATTCAAGTAAGGCTTGATATGGAATGTAGAAATAATTTACGGAGTTTTGGAGTGCACAAGAATGCTTTCAATGTCTTTCAATACTGATCATCCAATTTATTTCAAATGCGCGACAACTCATGAACATTTCACGTTTCTACCAAACCTCCTTGCATCTTTTGTTTACGTCTAACCGAGTCAAAAGCCAACAACTAAGCCAGTAACCGTTTCCTATCACAATTTCTGCCAGGTCGTCATTTAAATCGCGTTTAAAAAGGCTTGTTGCAAGCCGTTCGCCTTGAGACGGCTTCGGCCCAGCTGCTCTTACAACCGGCCTATTTTTGAAACGGATTTTTGTACTCTTATTTATCTACCGGTTTCATTGTACTACGGGTACTGGATTGTCGGGTGGATCTTGTGAATTATTATTGAGGTATTGTATCGGTGCAGTGTGCGAAAGATTTGAGTCTGCAGCTTGCTCGCTTAGGGCATTCATATTGATTGGAAGAGCTTGCATCAATAACCTTGGCAGTATATACATTATGTATTAAAATGTATTTTAGTTTATGTAGTTAAATGAGAACTATGGATATGTAAATTAATTGTACCTGTACCAAACCTATTTAGCACAGCAAAAGCGCCTCATTGCAAGAGCCGTCAACGAGGCGACGTCAAGGACTTACATGAACACATTGTACAAGTTAATTTTGACAAGAGTATAACATCTAAATAATAATTGTATTGGTTACGGAATGGCATAAAGATTTACGTCTAACTTACGCCAATAAGAATTTATTCGTCTCTCATCATAAGATTTCAAAGGAAGCGCGGAGTACCTACTCTATATTAATAATATGTAGTAACCTAGTACAGAATTAAAATTGCCAATTGTAGTATCTTAAATAAGATGGTTTGAAAACTAAAACAACCGACTGCCATGCCGAGCGTAGAGTCAGTTTCGGTAGCATGTTTAAGACATTTACGATAATATCTCTGAAGATACTTATCAAATCTCGATCAAATTTAAATGGACCACCTTGGAGATGTACCCTACTTGTTATAAACAAACATACGGACGATTTGACAACCTCCTCCTTTTTGGAAGTCGGTTGAAAACATTAAATTAGACTTTCCTTCACTAGAAAACCTACGAGCAATTTGTTATGGAATTGTCCAACGTTGTCGCAAGAAGTTGGAGCATCTTCCAAAAGTTCGGCAATCGGTTTCCGAAGTCCGAAATACTTTAAATGCAAGGCCCTACAAATACAAACGATCGTTAAAACTTTGTTTACCTTCTCAAGGCTATCAGCAACACAGCAACAATTTCAAGGCTTTTCAACTTCAAGTTATTGTGTCAATATTCCAAAGAGTTGGGGATCCGCGCTAGGGGATTTCTAATTATGATCCTAAACAGCAAAGCTTTTTAGTGGTAGATACTTATAAAAAGAAAGTTTCTAAAAATAAGTATACTTATGTCACATCGAATTAGATTTTTGCAGCAGTATCTACGTGAGTTGTTAAAGTTAATAGTTTAGCATGCTGTCCGATTAATAAGGCCTTTTTTCTGTATGAGATAGTTTATACAGCATCTTAAATCGATTGCTGTATGTACGTATTATAGTGTGCATGGGCATGATAACACGATAAATACTGGGGATTGTAAGACTGTGATACTGGTTTGCTCAGCGCCAACGAGTATTATAGCTAATCCTTCTAGCTAAGTTAGCCTAATCCATAGTAGAAAAAGGTATAGTACTACGAAATGAGTTCTTCTTTCAGACTGAAGTTTAACCGTATTCTATTCTATTATATTAACCTCCTTATAAGTCCGTTTGTCTTGATCCTTTGGTTGGGGTTAAGGCACAGAACAGATAATAATACTGTTACGGTTACCTCAATTTAAAAACTTGGAGAACCCCACCCTAAAATAAATTTAAAAAATCCCAGTTGTAAAATGTCATAATCACAACATCAGCGTGGCAGAATTGCAGTACAATCACTTATTGCGTTCTTCCAGCGATGTTGGTCCCGCGCTTTTTGCGAGGCGGTGTGCGGCTCGCCTAATTGGGCGCTGTGTGTCGCTAATTGAACGTTCCGTAACCAGTCCTCCCGTGTTTGTTAAACGATTAACCGAAGCGCTGAACGATTTACTCTCTAATCCGATTTTGAAAGAGATTACTCTATTGATACTTTTTTTTGTTATTGACTGGCAGTTATAGTACGATTTTATTGGTTAGGTAAGTACCCTATGGCAAATATTTTTAAAATTGATGATTAACTACTTTTGCATTCGTATGCGTTTATTTAGATCATAAACCATTTATGTGCATCTTCATTCGTATTTATGTCTTCAGTGCAATGACAAGCCCAATGTAAATAAAGTCAGTAACTTAATGAATGATTCTGATTCTGCTTCGCAAGTTCATTCCACTCACTGCGATATGTAAAATTATCTTCCCTCTTATGTATAATGTCTTTTTCATTCATCCCTGCTCAGAGCTACCCTAAGCTAGGCTGTGTTTTTGATCGAAGTAGTCTGACATGCGCCTAGAAAACTTTATAAAACCTTTATAAAGTTTTCTAGGCGCAAGTCAGACAGAAGATACCACGTATACGTAGGACAAAGACGCGTCTATGCCCCGTCCTCTCATGTTGTGCATCGTGACATTTTCTTACATTTTGTACCTATGGTGCTGCGCCTAACTTTTTTGAGGTAAGGGCCCGGTGGTGTCGTGGGAGATTGGTCGGCTTTGACGCCAGAGGTACTGAGTGTCACCGCCGTGCGCCAATGGATTTTTCTATCGAAAAATGTATGTGCGCTTTTCACAGTGGCCCTCCGGTTAAGGAAAAACATTGTTAAGAAACCCCCAACCCCCGCATGGTGATAGCCTGGCCAACTACCAGTCTCAAGTTCGAAAATCTGTCGCCAAAACATCTAATGAGTTCCGGCAGCTATCCTTGGTGAGACCCAATTCCCATTCTAGCTCTAGCGTGCTACTGTCCTCGACTGCATCATCACTTACTTATGATATAAAAAAAAACTATCGTTTATTCTATAGCCTAACGTCCATTCCATCTAGCTTGAGCCTTATTCTTATTTGATTGAAAAAGTCATCTTATAATAAATAATACCTAGTTCAAAAGATCAAGTGCATTAAAACAATAGGTAAAGCAATTTTATTTCTTTATTTATACATTGGTTATTAATATTATCGCTATAACCATAAAATGTACTTTATTCTATTTCATTAACTTCCAAGAACTTGGTAAGTAATAACATTTCCATGACTTGAAGACCCACTCAAGCCCTCTAGTACACAGTGTACTAAGTATTATCACTACATCTATACTAATATTATAAAGAGAGAACATTTGTATTTTTGTATTTTTGTATGTTTGTAATGAGTAAGCTCAAAAACTACTGAACCGATTAAAAAAATTATTTCACTAATACATAGAATGGACTTTCGGAATGAAAATAAGCTATATGTTATCCCGTTTAAATCAAAGGTACATTCGTGGAGACCTAATTTGCAACCGAAGTCGGCAAATAAACGAACAAACACGTTTCTTACGAACGCTGCTTAATTGAAAATAGATAGAAGAATATTTTCTATGCAAGAGTTGTACAACTTAATAAGACCTACAAAAAAGTCCGCGACAGCATATGTCTATCTCTTAAGGTTGACTCACAGTAACCATTTTAATCTTAAAATTTTTGTTAAAAAATATTACATAACTTCCAAGGCTATTTTCAAGTATATAGTATTAATCCTTATCCAAATAATTACGTTAATTAGCTTGGCCACATATTATAGATTAAAATTGTTCTTTACAGTACATAATTCAAATGAAAACTCTAGAAGATATCACGAATTTCACAAACACGCATCGCAAAATTAATAAAATATTTGCAGTGAAACCACAGATTAGGTCATAGTTACTACGAAAATATTATTATAACCTTAGCTATGCTGTAGATCCCCACCGATCACAATCAAATTGAAGTCAATATAGTATAATAATATGATCTATTGTATAAAATAATATTCATCTATATATATATAATATAATATAATGTTTTAAACCACCCCGACTGATCTATGTATAATAGCTTTTTCCAATGACTCTAAACACGACATTTAAAATCTGAGCTGTAAGTTGGTGAGGATTTGAGTATTCTGTAGAGTCCAGGAGGCTTCCATGTTCTTACAATATCGTTGAAGAAGAAGATTTTCGAATTGATCAGACCTATGAAAGTTGATTTCATAGCGCAATTAACTAGAAAAAAGCTCATAATTTTATAACGATTGAACGAATTTTCATGAATCAAAGCTAAGAAAACTCTCGATGAAAACATCTATCAAACAAAAAAAAACTATCAATAATAAAAACAAAATCGGTTCATCCGGTTAGGTGCTAAGATGCTACAGACAGACACACAGATACACACGTTAAACGTATATTACCCCTACATTTTGCGTCGGGGAACGCCGTAAGGTTACGGCGGCAGATGTACTCCTTGGTTAGCTACTTTTTGGTAGATTTAATGATTCCACTACCACTGTACGAAAACTCATGATTCATGAATGCACATTAAACTTTCATTGGTAGGTATATATAGCTAGGATTAGAACCAACGACCGTCGGGTCAGAATCAGGGTAAGTATCCTTTACGCCAAAGGGCCGTCCAATATCAATACGTAAGTATTATAAAACAAAGTTCATCACTGCGTCTGTCTGTCTGTTCGCAATAATCTCAATAGCTACTGAACGGGTTATCATGCGGTTTATTACCAATAGCCAGAGTGTTTATGACGAAGGTTTAGGTGCATAATTCGTTAAGGTTTTGTGTAAATTGGATGAAATATGACGATGGTTGTTAAATATGTTCATATATTATATTCGATGCAACAAATTGATGCAAATTTTGTAGGCATATATGTTCTACCCGTGCGAAGCCGGGGCGGGCTGCTAGTATTATATAACAAAGTTCCCCGCCGCGTCTGCCTGCCTGTTCGCGATAAACTCAAAAACTACTAGACGGATTTTCACGTGGTTTCTAACAATAGAAAGACGAAAGGTTTATGTTTATAATTAATTCGTTAATGTTTTTGTAAATAGGTTGAAATAAGACGATTATTGTTGAAGCTGGTAATTCATACTCGACGCAACAAGCTAATGCAAAAAATGTAGGCATACATATATATATTCGCACCTTTAAAAATAAAGTAAAACAACTCAAATTCATGATTGTGGGGAAATCGCGTTTAAAGGATCATATTATGATGCGTTTCATTATAAAATCGCCGAATACAATTTTTTTATTGATGCGTTTTATTATTAAAGGTATTATGCTCTACGCGTGCAAAGCCGGGTTCGCTGGTAAAATATATATTTTTTTACAAGTATAGGTTAAGAATTAACGACTACAAAACTTTAAAAAAGTATTGACATACGTATTAATATTTTAATAGGTCAACTGATTGTTAAGATATGGTCATATATTACAATAGTTTTATGTTATGCATATCAACAATAAACGTTACCTATCTGATCAGCAAACATCTGCTCTCAAACTCAACGAAGACTGTGTGTATTACATTATTTTGTTTTCATTCGGTTTTCATTGATGTCTATATCGCTTTCACGCCATAGATTCCTAATTTCTATAATTTTAAATTTCGACGACATTTGCCTTATTATATTAAAATTTTAGGTAAAATCGTAAAATGCCCCTCGGCCGGCCCACAGTTTCTACATCGATATCGATGCGCTCTGTCATCGTAAACCTCTATAGAGAGAGATGCAACTAGGCAGTTATAACGACATTTCTTGTCTTAGCGAAGATCATGGTTATGCAAGAATAGACTTCCACGATCCACCCCTGTCCTGAGATTCCAGATTAACTAAATCGTATTTGGAGGCGTCGAAAGTATTTTCCAAACAAATAAACGCCAGTTATAATAAAATTCAAAAATATTTCTTGTTGATGCGTCAGAGCTATAAAAGTTCCATTATTGTCATAACATCTTGGCACGAATGGAGTGGCTCATTACATATTTCTAACTCGCTCGAGAAAATTGTGAGAAATTGTGATAAATAGTGATAATTGGCAAGATAACTTCACTGAACTATAATATGTGTTTGTATTGGACGTGGGCTTTGGAACGCGGAGTATTGTAGGTATACTTTTTATGTATTGTACTTTACTTTTTTACAATTTGAAGATATCTGTTCCGACAGCGTTTTATATTGAAACTTTATTAGACATATCTGACTATGCCTTTAATTATATTCATTTTGATTATGCAATTTTCGCGCGTTGGGTTTTAGTATTGGGCTGTCCGTATTCCGTGAAATTGCGGTATTGATACCTACGATTAGAGTTATGGTATGGCACACCTAAATCTTCATTAATCTAAACAACTTATCGAACATCAACTATTGACATTAACTAAAATGAAATTAAATCGGCAATAGAACTAATTTTGAATTTCACAGCTTTCAAATCAATTATCACAAAATGAATCACGAACGAAACCGAACATCCAAAATTATCGCAATGTCGATTAAACTTCGATCGAGATTTTGGTCTCATAATTAACAGCTAAGTATCAAAATGTGTCACGAACGGAATAGAAACTGGAACATCAAAATCCAATTAAAAAAATGACCGATTCGACTCACGATAAAATCGAACGGTAGCCGATGGGCCAAGATCATAGACTCCACCGTACAACCGGCGTTTATAAATGAGCTTCGCCACAGTTTACATCACAGTTTCTATGGTACCTTGTTAGAGGGGTAATCTTTCACATTTAGAAGTAAAAAGTCGTATCTGGGACGCTTCAGGCGCTGGCCAGATAGAATAGACGTAAGGCGAGGACGGGGTAAGGGCGTAGCCTCTTCAAAATTGGACATACAATATGTATGGAAGTCTCGCGATGCTAAGCATACAAAGAAGACGGGGCGCGGACAACGCGCAGACGCATGTCATGGACGTCTTCATCCTATTGCAAAACATACAGAAAAGACGAGGCGAGGACGGGGCGAGGCTGTCGCATAGACGATACAGGGGTGCGGATAGGGACAGGGTGTGGGGGAGATGAAGGGGGGTTTTACCGACCGTTTATTCGGATACCTAGTTGGTTAGTGCCAAGAAGACATAGACATAGTTTAAATATAGACTCATTGTCTTATACATGTATCAACGAGTTAAGTAATAAAGTTTGTTACACTACTGTTAGAATGAGACACAAAATAAGTTTGTACAGTTCACTCCTGTTTAAATGCAACCTCTTTGTACCTACCGAACGTCTTATGCGCTTCCTATGCTCGTCTCTTCCTCAGACCAAATACTTCTTATTCGGTCTAAGGTCTCTTCTAAATAATTTGAAAAGGCGCGCCCGCGTCTTATGGCCGAGAACCGGGCGAAGACGCTTCTTTGTCTTATGTCTCATATCTTACGCCTTACATCTTTACTGTCCGGCTGGCGCATTATAAATTACGACTTTCTTCGCTTAGTAAAGTAATTTTTCAAACGCAAATTTGTAACGGCCGATCCCTTAGTGCTGTAATATGGACCACCGTAGTTGATTGATGGTGTAACCGTGACCGATTCCAAATTCTATTGTGAAGCATTGAGCTATACAGTTTAGAGAATGTAATTAATGAACGGGATTGCTAGTCATGTTACAGAAATGCATGAATATATTTTTAACCGACTTCTCAGAAAAAGAGGTTCTCTACATAAGGACGATACAGTACAACAGTTTTTACAACAGTACGATACAGTGAAAGTGACGTAAGCGTCGTGTCATATTTTATATTCATAAATGCCTTCTATTGTAGAACGGCGTAACTACGAAGACGTGTTCGCTAAAGTTCAACAGATGGAGTTGTATAAAAAACAGACAGACAGACAGACAGACAGACGGACAGCGGAGTCTCAGTAATAGGGTTCCGTTGGTACCCTTTGGGTTCGGAACCCTAAATTATTAGTGATGTTGAGATATAAATTGACTGAACTTAGAAGTTTCACTTCTAATGCGTATAGCTTTCGACGCACCCTCTTTTTTAAGGTTCCGAACCCAAAGGGTACCAACGGAACCCTATTACTGAGACTCCGCTGTCCGTCTGTCTGTCTGTCTATCTGTCCGTCTGTCTGTCCGTCTGTCACCAGGCTGTATCTCATGAACGTGATAGTTAGACGATTGAAATTTTAACAGATGATGTATTTCTGTTGCCGCTATAACAACAAATACTAAGAACAGAATAAAGTTAAAAATTAAAGGGGGTCCCCATACAAGAAACATTTTTTTTCGGCATTTTACTATAGCGTCATCTTTGAACGTTTGACTGTATTAATCATATTAATTACCTGTGTGTTAACTTTCACTTAGTTGGCGTTAGATGTTCGTAAGATGGCGTTGTACTAAATAATCACGCGGCTCCTGTTTCATTTTTTTTTTGGTAAATCGTGTTTTATGTAAAGTTTTGGCTCCCAATAATTCTCTCACAAAAAAACAAACTTGAAAAAAATAATAATCTCGTCCGGACACGAACCTGGTCCTTCTGATCGCCATCCGATCGATCTTCCACTGAGCTATCATAACAATGTAACTATGGCGAAATTTACCTTCGTGTTCTAACTTCGAGCATGTGCTCGAAGTGCTTGTTCTAATTACATTGTAAAAGTTTTTCATTACCTGAAAACAGGGATAAAACAACATTTTCTGAAAATGTAAACCTAGCTAGATCGATTTATCAATTTATTACGTTATTTCTTTCAGCATTTTTTGCTCGATTTTATAAAATATTGTAGTGTGGTACGGAATCGGAACCCTACGAGTTCAAGTATACATATACGATAATGCATATTTATATGTATGCCTACTTGTAACTCTTTCGTGCCAAGTTAAATAAACATTAAACACAGCGCTGAATGGTCATAAAATGAACGAAACTGAAATCGAATAATATATACTAACAAATGTTATTATATGTTATGAATTAGCAGAATATTTGTATTTTACGGTGCCGCACCCGAAGGGCACCAACGGAACCCTATTACTTATTACTTCGCTGTCCGACCGTCCGTCCGTCTGTCAGAGGGCTGTATCTTTTGGGCTTAAGTGTCTGCCTATTAAGGCAGACACTTGACATTTTTCAAAAATTGTATAACTATGGCCGCTCTAATAATATATACATACAAGAAACGTGTTTTTAGACAAATTTTGTTCAATCTTATCATATATTCTACCTACTGTGGTACGGAACCCTACGTGTGCGAGTGCGACTCGCACTTGGCGAGTTTATTTTATGCTTCACACGATAAGTGTATTCTGTTAGTGTCAAATATTACCTAAATTGTTCCAGTTTTGAACAGCCAAGTCGCCGACCGGAATTATAGACCGATGATGCTCAAACGTGGAGACTTTAAAAACGTCGCACCCTAACTGAACCTTGCAAGGTAGAACATTACTGGGAAGACAAATTAATTCACCCCGGCTTTGTATCTATCTCGCTCACACTTACCGTAATAACTTGATGTTATGTTATTTTTTGGTATACAATAAATAATTGTTCTATTTTTAACAAAGTTCAAAAACGAGGAGGTTCTCGACTGAATGATGATTGATGATACAGATTGACCGTGAAATTAAAACATTTTTAATCTATGCATAGAGTTAAAAAATATGACCATAAAACAATGTTACGTTATGCAATTTGAGTGAAAAAAAGATTTATGAGATTATAACCAACACCACGCATTTGCGTAGCAGAGTAGAAACTTAATTAATGTGAGCCATGCATGAGTAATCAAGTCATTATGCATATGATAAAATCTAGAATGCGATGTTTTAACGAGCATAGTTACTGCTTCTCTAGTATAGATAGGGTAAGGGTACCATTGATTGCAAAGTATAAAACTGTTCATTTTTATATCATGGTAGCCGGCAATTTATTACTTAAAGGGCAGGGCTACTTTCATCGGTTGGTAAATTTTGAGATAGTTATTTGACATAACTATGATGCCATATAAAAGTGGTAAAAAATCTAATAGATATGTCCCTAATAGGGTCGGTATGAGATACGGGTATAATCAGAAAACGGTGAAACTGGCCCTCACTCTTTGTAATTTAAGTATAGATTCAAATATGTACATTGAAACAATAAATTGCAAACTGTATAAAATATTCAGATTTTTCTAATTTGGAACGCAAGCCACACACGTCTAATTTCAAAAATAGAATGTGATTAATATTCTAATTTTACTGTACCACAAAAGGCAATGTTCAAAAGTGCTCCGGAAATTGCCGAACGTTAAATCGAGACAAGCATTATTGAAAGGTCGTATGAAGGTTGTATTTATAGATCTTTGTTTTTCAGCAATTATTGCTAAAACCAGTTGGTATTTTCAATATTGGCAGCTGTAACAATAAATGCTAACAGTTCTTATTGAGATCGGATGTTTTCTTAGTTTTCCACTTTGTGGGTTACGGCCCTTTGTCGACGACCGATTAAACAAATAGTCGATTAGTTAAATGTCTATCAAAGACTTTTGCTGAACAGGCAATATCTTATTGCCGTTTAAGTTATAGCCAAGGCATACTTATTGCGTTCATTAAAGTTGTGCTTTGTTTGTCATTTAGCAAAAAAATTTTCTGCGTAAAATGATGCTTCTGGGCCGGTAGTCTCTACATGCATAGCGATGAATTTCAAGCGATGATCGTTGCTAAGATAATATCGTTTAAAAACTAAAAAAGAACCGACTTCAATGCTGCGCTATTCATTTTCAGTACCAATTTTGAGATGTTTATCTCAATATCTCTGGAGATACTTATCAGACCTCGTTAAAATTACCATGGTACCACACTTGGGATCTCTCCTTTTGAACAAAAAAAAGAATAATCAAAATCGGTTCATAAACAAAGAAGTTATCCGCGAACAAACATTTAAAAAATATATATATATATACGGTCGAATTGAGAAACCTCCTCCTTTTTTTGAAGTCGGTTAAAAAGCGATGCAGATATATTACTGTCTAGGTTCATCTTATTCTAGTAGACGTTTGCGATGACAAGACGCATCGCTATCAATGTAGAGACTTCCCCACTCCTGGGCCGGTAGTCTTTTCATGAATAGCGATGATTTTTGATAATTATCGATAAGATAAGAGATGCAAATATACAATTGCCGAGTTGCATCTCTTTCTGTAAGATGTTTGCGATGACAGGACGTATCACTTTCAATGTAGAGACTTCCACCCTGGAAATAGGTACTCTACTATGGAGGCGAAACGTCAAACGTCGTAAAGATTCACTGTACGACAATTAGTACATTCTTAGACTCTAGCGACTACTATTCTCTACTATTCTATACTCTATAAAAATAATAAATTATCTATACTTACTAAATAATACTTATTGCCCAGAACCCCTAGTACGAGTTTTTATCGTAAACGCTTTTGACAGTTCTCACATAGTTTTCGACTTACCCTAGCTCCCTGATTGGTCTAAATTTAGTGAAGTGTAGTAACCACTAGAGGCGCTGTACTGTTTTTCATACAAAATTTGTTCGATAAACGATATCGAGTTTGGTATGAAAACTCATACTAGGGGTACAGTAGATAGGTACAGAGATTACTTCCAATAAGTATACATTTTAATACAATACCTAATCTAATACAATGGTAATTCCTAACTAATTTGCAGTTATAATTTAAAATAAATAATGGTATGTTGATAAGTGATATCGTTGGAAATTTCCCATTTTTCCATTCACCGAGGTCAAACCGCGGTGTCAACGACCGCCAATTGTGTGCCAACCAGCTTAATGACCCCACTGCTGTATTAATTCGATTGTGTAGCGAAAATACGCCGATGTTAACATTATCTGTTCTGATCGAATATAATATACGAATAACTGAATAAATACAGGAAGGAAAATACCTACTCGAAATAAAATGAAGAAGCTAAACTTAAATGATAAAGTATTGCGGCTGCTAAACATTCAGCGTAAACATATGATTCTCTCTGTCTTTCTCTCTCTCTCTCTCTCTCTCTCTTCTATTCCAAGGGAAGTGCAATTCTAACTAAGAACGCATCGTCATTTTACATCAGGTGATAATATATAAGTAGTGGTCAAGTGCTGGTCTGTACTCTGTTTTTCTCTTAAAAAGGTAACGCACGATTGAAATGAACAAAAAAACAGCTATAAAACGTTCTCTTCTCGCGAATAGGTAACGAATCTTTTAGGTCAATGACCTCGCGAATACGTTTTTTACTAGCTCTTGAACATGCCCGTGTACGTCATTCAGCCAACCAGCGCCAACAAAAAAGTAGATCTTAAAGTTAGACAAATACCTTTTTCTCTTTATTTGTGTGGGATGTCGGGTCGGATTAATGACGTAAGCGCTGTTGATACTTTTTATCAATGCCTAAAGACGATATTGAATTTACTTATAACAGAAAAAAGACACAGAGCAAAAATCTATTACAAAATACATTCAAAAATATGATACTGTGATACAAATTATTCACGCTTTTTGGAAAACGAAATAATATATTTTAATTAAATGATGGCTATGACATTAAACTAACTACATATAAATGAAATAACAATTCTCTTTCAATAGGTGTACATAAATAAGTTCACAGAATCAAATCTATGCCTACCTGGTAATTCACATAAAAACTCTACATAAAAGCCCATGCTCTCTACCTTTCGTACAAAAAATATATCTTTTTAAGGGTATTACTTATCAATGTTCTTAATAAAAAAAGATATACTTTTACAAACGTTACGAAGCAATATTATTGGCAATCGGTTTATTACTCTTTACAGTAAACGTTTCAGCCTATTGCGTCGAGAATGGAAGGGAAATGGGGAATGCTACTTTCTTTTAACCTAATTAAATTACTCGCCTAAAGCATTCTATTTACTATCTGTTCCCGTTGCAATGTTTCGATCTTACTATCTTACTCACTTAGTATCTGTGGTTATTTTTATCATGTTGAGGTAATAGTCCAATCTCTCAAGAGAAGCTATCTGTCAAAGTTGACCACAGTCGGTGGTGCGGTCGTTGCGTCCGTATTTTGGAAATTGAACTCTTCTACGGCCAGCTTTTCGCTTCTCATGCATCTCAGCCTGATGCCGAAAAGGAGGATTCTAGAGCCACATTCAAGTAGCACTTTACGAAGGAGTTGCTAGAGGCCAGCCTAGGCGAAATCGAGATGGCTCTTAAAGTGCTTATAAATAGAAAAGCCCCTGGAGAGGATGGTATTATTAATGGCCTGGTCCACAAATTTAAAGTAGCTCAGCGTGCTATGGAAATGGACAGAGAATGCATATACATATGCGTATGCATATACATATATTTCTGGTCTTCGCACGTCACGCAGTGATCACTGTTCATAGTGCCTTAGTGTCAGACTAATGAACAGGCTAGGCAAGTAATTAAACGTCATCGATCTAGTCATTTGCCTAGCTGTTTCATCAAATGGCTAGGCAAGTAATAAAACGTCATTGATCCAAGTCATTTGCCTGGCTGTTTGATCAAATGGTCGGTTATCATTCAGGAATCTAGTTGAACGGCGCTATTTAGTTAAGAGGCTAGGCTGTCAATTGAACGGCTAATTCAGCTATCTGCCTGCGACATATATATCGTTATCTTATCACTATCACGAGTAATTTAATAATAATTATATTATTTAAAAAATACTTAAAAAGACACATAAGTACATAATACACCTAAAATAACGAATTTTTCCCGTTGGGTTAGGCAGAGTCTTTCTTTCCACAAAGAAAATAGACAACACTTAAAAAGACAATATTCATTAAAATTAAAATAGAACTTAGATTTGATTGACGTAAATAAGCACGTAACTTCATTAGATAAAAAAAAAGAAACCTGTCTCCATTATAAACAGCCCCAGATGTAGTGGCTAAGGAATAAAAATAAAGTTATTTTATAGCATGATGCGCGGAAAACGTTAATAAAATAGTACGTTATAAATTTGTTCATACTATTTCGATATGCTCCAAGAATACACGTTTTGCATTTACGATATAGTTCGATTTTGAAGATTTGCGAGGCGTAGCCATAGTCTGACGTAAGTTATGTAGTTTTATAATAATAGCTTTGTTGCGGAAGTTTAGCGTGATAAAGGAAAGAAACTAATATCGCCAAAAATTCTTCAATGGCGACTTTCTTACGAGTTGTTAACAAGTGACCTATGGATGATATCATATATATATTTTTTTTATTAGTTAATAATTACAAACATACTTCGAGCATTTACCAATGGAAATGTTAACGTTGTAATCCGCAAAAATTTTTTTCTGCCGATACTTACGGGGGGACGAGGTAAACACGCATTGCACACACACAAATCACTCACTTTAACGATCCCGCACACTAGCTTGAAACACGCACACAGAATCAAAAATACAGCGTAGTTACGCACGCTCATATGGCCAATAATGGCTATATGGCCAACAGAGGGGTACGCCTTGCGTTAACGTCAGCATTGGTAAATGCTCGAAGCAAACATAAGGAAAAACCCGCAACAATTATCAAATATTTAGTAAATTAACATGTATCATTATAATCATGAATAAACTAGGTACTTACCTACTGATTTAATATAATTTAAGTATTATCTATAGTATCGTTAAAGTTTTTAATCACCACCAGAATAAAATCCACGAATGAATATGCAATACCAAACAATGCGTTATAGCAAGTCGAGTTATTTAAATCGACTTGTGGTTAATTTATCCTGTTTATTAAGTAAAATGTAGGCAGTAATAAAACAATATCAGGGTTTTCCGTTAACAAATTAAAACACAAAATATCCACTAACCTCGATGTTTCGATCAAGTTACATCGACTGTAAACATGAGAGAACGGGAGCAGTTTGTGTCAACCTTTTGTGGGTCGATTGTTATTTCTACCTACCCGCATTTTGATTTTGTAAATCGTACCGCTATGCGATTTATGAGAAAGGTATGTACCTACTTGTGAATTTTAAAATAATAGTTGTAAAGCTTAAATAAAACGTTTGTCTTTGCTTTCAGCTAATATTCAAAATCGTAATTATTCCAAGTTTTCCAAAATAAATGCAATTCTAAGGTGTTAGAAATAATTATAATGGTTTAATACTACATACCTTGTTTTCTGTTATTTATTAGGTTAGTACATTTATTTTCTGATAAAGCATAACTAAACAAAAGTCGTGGATATAACTTGATACTATAAGCTTATCGGTTGACGGCTTACCCCTGTGAGTCCGACCTTGAAGGGAAGGGTTGCCAATGGTTGGGGGACAAACACTTCGATGGGGTTATTAGTGAATTAACACTTAGTCACAGTTAAAATAGCGGTTCTCGCTGGTTTGCATTATGCGGGTTGAGATTGCATTTTGTGAGGGTACATTTTCATATAGCAATTTTATTTTAGTTACTTATTAAATCTAGTTCTTCTAATAATTTTAATGCGTAAATTTATGAGTATGGATGGATATTTGTTTTTCAAATCTGCTTTGCCGTTTTTGCGAGTATTTAAAAAAAAGCAGCTGAACGAATTCAGATCAAATTTGGCACACATATAGTAACGTATCCTGGATTAGAACATATACTTTCTAATGCGGGCAAAGCTGCGGGGCACAACCAGTATAAAGTATAAATATCCAGTTAAAAAAAAGTAGCTTGCATGCGTTTCGCGAATTAATAAAATGGTTATTTCAATTGCTTTGATTGCATAATTTTACAAGGAAAGCGGAAAATGTTAAATATATCATTGTAATATTTACCTACCGATACCATTATCCTTATATAAAACCCAAGATATTTTGTTACTTTATTATATAATATTTGTTATATATTTTGTTACTTTATTATATAATAAAGTAACAAAATGGCGTGGGTGGATGTATTTGCTAGAAAATAGATCTCGATAAATACGTAAAATAAGCTGGAAAATCTATCAATCATCAATAATAAATGAATAAAATCCTACTTTATAATTCGGTTAGAGTATGCCGAACAATAAAAGAGTAATCACGTGCATGCAATATTTATTTAAAAAAATTAACATGCTACCTATCTGCGCACATCATACGTAGGCGATAACCTACCCTTGCTATGTTAACGCGGTGCAATCTATTGACTGAAGCGAGATTTCATTTCAACTTAAAAGCAGATATAGTGCTGCACGGTGCACCCCTATGGCCTTGAATCGCGAGGGCTGCACCCCACTACAGTGAATGAAGGGCCTATTACCGCTGTAAACACTGTCTATACTTAATGAGCTAACTGACGGGTGACACTAGTTGAATTCATATTGTTTACGCCAGTTTAGAAATGTATTTACGTTGCGGTTACTGGAAAATTGCTGCAGCTTTTTTCAGGGAAATTGTTTATGTGGAACGTCAGCGCTGGTTTTATTATTTTTGTTAGAAGGGAAATAATTTTAGTTTGCTTTTATTTCAATTATATCTTATTTAGAAGAATCTGAAGAATTATAGTTTAATCAAACGATCCATTTATTTATAGTTTTGCACTAAATGTTGGAAGTCAATATTATGTTTAAACTACTCTCGACTTTTACATGGGTAATCGTAATCCGTGTTGGTCCAATAGTGGTTGCGTATCAGTGGAAATGATAGTGCAAGAGTATGATATGGCATGTAGGTACTCGTATAGTAAAGCAAACAACTGAGTGAAACTGAAGAATCTTCTAGCGTAGCACTATTTCACGCCTATACACTATTCTGCTAGTCACATATCAGCCGAGCTCTTAATTCCACTAGTAATAAGTGAATTTGCGTCACATATTTCACGACTCTATAGTTATATATGAACGAGCATACATATCGTTCCAAATACACCGAACGACACCGATGCCGTTGTAATGAGTGATTCAATTGAGAGACCATTGAAACGTAGCGGCCGTAAACATGAAAACTAAAAGACGGCAGGCTCAAACTCCAAAGAAGTCGAACTCAATAAGGTATATCTTTTTCACAACACGAGGCCTACAGTGGCATGCAATTGAAAATGTACAAGTAAGTAAAGAGGAAAGTATAATTTTGTTTAATGAACTTTACAATATTTTATTTACATATTAGTTTATAAAGTGTTTTCTTAAGAAAATGATATGTACATAGTATTCTGATATATTCTGTATAGTATATATTTCTTCATAAATACTGAAGTATCCTTTACTATTTTACTACTTAATTTTTTTACAGGTCGAAATAAAATAATTGTACACTGAATCTACTGTATTTGCGTGATCTCAGTTAGCGGCATATTAGGTGAAAATATGAAGGAGTCCACACTTTGCTGTGGTAGGACTATGACTGTTATTTTTACAAACAAATGCAGTTTCATTTGGTTTGTAAAATTGCATCATGCTTATGACATAATATATAATAAAATAGACTAGCTGCGCTCCGTATGGCTTCGTTCGTTATAAAGTATTTTTAATTAATATTATCCTGTGTGCTAATCCAGGTCATAACACTATCTATGTGTAAATTTTCATCCAGCTCAGCCGTGTTTGTGTGAAAGAGTAACAAATATCGATCAATTCATACTCCATATTTTAGGGATAATTTAAATGATTATAAATATTTACATTTACGTCTGTTTGTATATTTTCTTCGTTTATTGTGGCTGATGTACTCTCGCCGTCCATTTAATTGTATGTCAATGGCAGCGTCTATTCCCACCGCAGCCGGTGAATCATTTGCCAAAATGTCTGAGTGATTACCGTCGCGATTATTTATAACTTGTGTTTGGTTGTTAATTATTGTGTGTCTTATGTGTAACACGCAGTAATTGTAGGTCTTTACTGCTATTAACTTTTTTTGTTAGCTTATATATGTGGTTTTAGGAATCCGTAGCCTAGCCGGTCACCAAAGTTAGGTAGGTAACGGTCAATCCGGCATTGGAAGCCTACTTACAAAGTTTTGTGTACGCGTATATGACATATTCTGACGAGGGCTACAGTGTTTTTTTTTCATCTTCTAGGCTAGCGTTTGACCTCTATCTCGCCCGGTGCCAAGCGATGATGTGGTGTAAGATAGTGAAAACGCTATGCCTAGTATGGTCTGACTCTCAAGGGCTGTGGGCTGTCGGTACACCGTCAAGTTATGGTGGCAAAGTTTATCCTTGATAGTAGTAAGTAATTTTTGGTAGCAAGTGAGGTAAAACATCGATATAATTTGGTCATACCACCTGTGGGCCTGTGGTTAAACTAAAAAAAACGAAATCGGGCGTCCTGTTTAGTTCTACTATGACAACCGTAGGCTAAGCCTTCAGATTTTCAGGCGGCCTTAATTACATGACCTTAAAATGTTTTTGTCGATTTTAAATTATATTTATTTCTGGTAAATTTAAAGCTAAAGCGGTTGGTTAGACGACCTACGGTTTCACAACAGTTTTTATAAACATTTTTTAGAACATTTTCCAATAACTGATTAAAGAATATGTGACGTTATATTAAAAAGTCTGTATTTTGATCAAAGTTTAACAATATTAAAAGTATTTAACATAGGTGACATACCTAACCTAGGTTAGCTTTTGTATTAAAATTTCATTAATGTGGCTTCTTAGTTTTCAATTAAACTGTATTATTTTGAAATTAGTCCAAACTTACATAAATTATTATTTTTACAACATTCAAATACTGAATTTCTCTGACCGATATTCTCATTAATAAAAATTGTTGTACAGCATTCATAAAAGTTTTGTTATGAAACTGAAATTGTAAGGCCGTTGAAACACTTCAAATAAAATAAATAAAATACTTCACCAGTTGTGAAAATGAACTTAGAAGGCCAAAAAAGAGAAACCTTTAAAAAGAGTTTTTCTTTAGTTCCTACTTGTAGTCTAACACAAAAAGTGTATAGCGTAGGTAGGTACAACTTGTGAGCTTTGTACATGAATTCTTTATACATAATTATAATCACGTTGTGGCATTTCAAAATGTTTTGATTTTTTATTGAAGGTCGGCAAGCACTTGGCTAGGGCCATGACTAATGACGATGAACATTAAACAGTGACAATGCAGATAGAATAATAGGTAAGTATAGTACAGACTTATGTAACATTTTGTTTTTGTTTTAAATACGATCGATTAGGTTATCCCAAAAACGATGCACCCTAACTAGACTTTTCACGGTAGAAAATTGCTGTAAAGACAAATAATCTCACCGCACTTTAGTTTTTCTCTCGCTCTCACTTACCGAAAGAACATCTGTCAAAAATCTATAAAATCTACGAGAAGAGTCAAAAAATTATTGAAGGTCATACTTTTAGTCTTCAAAAATGTATTCTTCATGGAACCTCTGGTTTGCGCATAATCTTCTTGGCTTAGCCCAACAGGAAAATATCGGATCTGTTCATCCGTAAACAAATGATTGAACACTTTCGAATATTTTCTAGGTGAGAATTTAGAAAGTTATTTAAAATAGCGAGCAACAGTTTACCAATATGGTTACGATTAAAAATGTGACATAACATACATTTATTTAGTCTGATATGATACACTTTAGTCTGTTAGTTAAAGTTTGTACTAAAATAATAAATATAAAAGTGATTTAGAGATTTAAAATTCCATTTGTTGATTTGCACAATTACCATTGCACCTGTATCGATAAATATAATTTCAATGCCAAATTTAATTTAAATATACTGTACGTATTGCGTATTTAAAATTAAATTATTCAAATATACCTAACTAATCAAGTAATTTATCAGTAGTTGCATATTTTATATACTAATAACAGTTTATAATACTTATTAAATCCACATAAACTGTAATGTAACTCGCTTATAAAATAGTTAACCACTTTATTGATACAGTTACAAACCCACTCTAGGGCACTAATTACTTAATCATAGCGTGTATTAATAGCTAACGTCTTTGCTCTAAAAATAAAACTTTGTTGGCGTATGAAAACTCCGCTATAAACTGAAACTCAGTGACTTGCAGGAGGACAGAAGGAGGGTTATGTTTTTCGAGTGTATGTATGCATATTTCTTTTGGTACGATCTGTGGAATGAACGGATGTAGCCTGTAGCCCTCTGTAGCCTAGACGGATTTTAGCTTTGAGAGGTGTCGTTAGATTCGTCTTAATTGTGAGAGTGACACTTGGGTGTACATATATCTTATAGATTTAAAAACGGGAATTTAACGTGACCTACGCGATGTCGATACGCCGACGCGTACACCGACGCGTTCAACCTCGCACTCGCACCAGTGCGAGGTTGAACGCGTCGGCGAGCGCCCCGCACTCAAGATCCTGAAGAAGGCCTCCGGATGAGGCCGAAACATATGTCGATCGCTATATCGACATCGCGTAAGTCACGTTAAATTCCCGTTTTTAAATCTATAAGTTTAAAATGAACGTGAGTTTTTATAATAAAATTGTACATATATCATATATAAAAAATTATAAAAATAAGTTGACTTTTGGCGCCACCTACGCCATCAATTTTTTTCCCTAAACCCTATCACAATAAACCTTATTTTAACCGACTTCACAAAAAAGGAGGAGGTTCTCAATTCGACTGATTTAATTTTTATTTTTCATGTTTGTTACCTCAGAAGTCAGAACTCAGTCAAATCTTATACGATTTGAAAAATTCTTTTATTGTTTAGGAGATTATGCCTGTTTGGTTCTATTTAAATGTTATCAAGATCTGACAACTATCTCGGGAGATATGAAGATAAACAATATAAGCAAATTTGTATACTTTGATGACATGATTATAACTAGCCAGCACTTTGACTACCGCGGCATGTGAAGTCGGTTTTTTCGTTTTGTACGATCATAAATTATTTATTAATGGCTTATGATGACATATGCAACTTATATGTTTCAATGTAAGTAGTTTGGAATGGAAATGATAAGAAACAATACAACAAAAATATTCATTTTCACGCAGTCGGTTTTTTTACAATTAATTAACTTGTTAATAAGTGTGTTTTGATTAGCAACGTTTAATTTCAAAGATTTTAAGTACCTAATTAAATTAGTACTTGCCGTGCCTACTTACACACATTTCATTAACTAAAATGTGGATTTCTCAGCGCTAAGCGATTCATAAAATTAACTAGGTATAATTCGTAGTAGAATTCATAGACTTGTTCAGGATTTTCTTTGTATGGTTATGAAAAAAATAGATAGGATATGGATAGTTAACATGCTGTTGAATTTTTATAACCTAATACTAAAAGAATCTTTGTCCTGACATACTGACTGACTGACTGACTTAGAGACAATGCACAGCCTAAGCCACTGGTCGTAGAGACTTGAAATTTGAAGAGGGTGTTTGTCTTAGTACGTAAGGGTGTACTAAGAAAGGATTTTCTAAAATTCACCCCTTAAGGGGATGAAAAGGGTTTAAAAGTTTGTATGGAAAAACAATATTAGATAGTAAATTGTTAAACACAATCCAAAATTTCATCGTACCAACGGGACTTGAACCCGCAACCTCCGGAATAACATGTTCCGGTGCTTTGCCAATTAAAAATATTAAGTGTGTAACACTTCAAAGAAACATAATATTAGATAGTCTTTTTTAGGGTTCCGTAGTCCTGACAAGGAACCCTTATAGTTTCGTCATGTCTGTCCGTCTGTCCGAAGTTTTGCTAGGAGACCGTTAATACTAGAAAGCTGTAATTTTGTGGGGATATATATATGTGTATAAATTACGCCGACAGTGCTGAAATAAAATTTTGAAAAATATTTTTTTAAGGGCAGCTTCCCTACATGAGAAGTGGGGATGATTTTTTTTCCCCCATCGTGTGGGGTATCGTTTTTTTTTTTTTTTTTTTTTTATACGTTATAGGCTAGCGTTTGGCCACTATCTCACCTGTTGGTAAGTGATGATGCGGTCGAAGATGGTAAGCACGCTAGGCCTAGAATGGGAACTGGCTCTCAAGGATAGCTGCCGGAACACATAATAAATATTGAATAGGTAAAATGACTTAAGGGTTGCTAATACCATTTTTCGATTGAATGCTCCATTTACGAAATATTGAACTTTAAAGTGCAAATTTTTGTTCCCGTTGGGCGTCCCCCCCTCTAAAAGCTAAACTGCTGGCTAGAAAAATCTGGAAAAATTCGTGATAATAGCGCATGTCATGAACTTTAAAGGAAAACTATAGCGGTTAAGATAACTTTATTAGTTATGCAGTAATAGTCGTTGAAATGCCGCAACGATGACTGTACAAGTACAGAACCAGCGAACTGAACATGTCCACCTGCGTCGAGGAGTGAGACAGGGGGACGTCATATCCCCGAAACTGTTCACTAACGCCTTGGAGGATATGTTTAAGACGCTGGATTGGAAAGATTGTGGCATTAACATCAACGGCAAGTACATCTCTCACTTACGATTCGCAGATGACATCGTCATTATGGCAGAGACGCTGCAGGACCTACAAAGGATGTTGAATGGCCTAGCTGATTCTTCTCGTCGCATCGGTCTCCGGATGAATTTGGATAAAACCAAAGTCATGTACAACGAGCACGTTGTTCCGAAACCGATTGCCGTAGATGGAATCCCACTCGAAGTTCACTAAGTATGTTTACCTAGGGCAGACGCTCCAACTAGGCAAACACAACTTCGAGAAGGAAATTCAGAGGAGAATTCAGCTGGGCTGGGCAGCATTCGGAAAACTCCGTCAAGTCTTCTCGTCGCCTATACCGCAATGTCTAAAGACAAAAGTCTTTAACCAGTGCGTCCTACCGGTAATGACATACGGAGCCGAGACGTGGACACTCACAGTTCGACTGGTCCACCAGTTTATAGTCGCTTAGCGAGCTATGGAGAGAGCTATGCTCGGTATTTCTCTGCGGGATAGAATCCGGAACGAAGTAATTCGCCAGAGAACTAAAGTTATCGACATAGCTCAACGGATTAGCAAGCTGAAGTGGCAGTGGGCTGGTCATATCTGCCGCAGGACTGATAACCGTTTGTGCCGGGGCCTGAATATTTGATCCGGGCCTACCGCCGGGGCAAGATGGTGAATGCCAGAGCGACCCCATCTTGCCCCATCTTGGCGGAGGACTGCTTCCACGTGGGGTTTTTAGCCGGTAAGAGTCCGGCATAATCACTCCGGCACCCCCGTGCTGGAGTGGTATCCATGAGGATTAAGGACTGATAACCGTTGGGATAGCCTTGTTGTTGCCTTGAGACCGCGAATCGGCAAACGTAGCGTAGGACGTCCTGTAACCAGGTGGAGCGACGACATACGAAAAGCGGTGGGCAGTGACTGGAAGAGAAAGAGCCGAAGATTGGCTCAGTGGCGCATCTTGGGAGAGGCCTACGTCCAGCAGTGGACTGACACGGGCTGATGATGATGATGATGAGTCGTTGAACTTGGGTGTTGGATAATTTTGTACCAATACTAAATCCTTAGAATATCTCCTTTAAAGTGACAAAGACAGAGTACCTAATTGCTTGTTTATAACGGGTAAAGACTTACGACGACTACTTACGACTACTTAGACGTAAAGCATTGAATAACAGGCTACTACGGCACCCTACACTGCGCGTGGCCCGACACGCACTTGGCCGATTATTATTCGAAACTTTACACAAGTATTTCTGTAAATAAATAAGTAAACACGTGTTTCCGACTTTTTTCGAAATTCCATCCCTAAGAGGGTGAAATATAGAAACAAAGTTCCGAAAATCAATATTGTTTCGGATTGTGCTTAAATTTGACATGCACATAGTTGCATGCACATAGTTAGTATCTGCTAAGAAAGGATTTTCCTAAATTCACCTCTTAAGTCAATTTACTCCTTTAACGGGGATTCAAAATGTGTATGGAGAAACAAGATTAGATAGTCTGTTATATACGATACTTTACATAAGTACTTCTATAAATAGAGAAGTAAATACGAGTTGCACGATTTTTCGAAACTCCACCGCTAAGAGGCGAAATGGGGTAATAAGGTCTGAAAATCAATATGGTTTTTCGGGTTTTATAATAAAACTGGCCAAGTGCGAGTTAGCATCGCGTTTCTTATCGCACACTTAAGGAGGGTTCCGTACAATACGAAACATAACAGAGTTTCAACCTCATATATTTGATTAATTGATATTACCCAGAATATTGGGTTTGGTCGCGATCTAGAAAGACGGGGCGGGCTCGTTTACTAGCGCCATCTATGTCATTTTGCCGAAACTAATTAGATAGATGGCGTTTAAAAACACGTTTTTTGAATGGGGACCTCCTTTAATTTTTAACTTTATTTTGTTTTTAGTACTTGTTGTTCTAGCGGCAACAGAAATACACCAACTGTGAAAATTTCAACTGTCTAACTATCACGGTTAATGAGCTATAGCCTGGTGACAGACGGACAGACAGACAGACAGACAGACAGACAGACGGACAGCGGAGTCTTAGTAATAGGGTCCCGTTTTACCCTTTGGGTACGGAACCCTAAAAATGAATACTTATTTCCCTTAGTCACGCTATAACTTGAAAACGGGTGGACCGATTTGGCTTATTCTTTTTTTATGATAGAAAGGTTTTTACGAAAGAAACGTTTTAAGTAAATGAAAGAAGTTTTTTTCGCAGGCGAAGCCGTATACATATAAGTTAAAATGGCTGAAGTATATTAATACTTCCTATGTATGTATATTTATATTTATCACAAAACCAACTTTATTATAATTCCATTAAAATTCCATTAGGCACAATATCTAATACACCAATGACATCACAAGGGGCAATTGATAAGATCCGAACTTTACCAACCTCACAAAATAAATATCGCTTAAAAACGATCTCATATACCAAAAGGCAGAGCTACTGACAGATTTATAGACGGTCTCGTTTAGATTTAGTCTACAACAATATAAATGCCGCATTCCAACACCGTTATCGTTATCGGATAATTTTACAAGCTCTTTTGATTGATTTAATGATACTGTTTGTGGAAAAAATGGGTGTTGAATTCTATGATTTATTTATTATAAAAGACGAGGGATACATGTTTGGAACATTTTAAATTAACAATACGATAGGCGATGCTCTTATTTCAAATAAGTATATTTATTGACTATGATAAGGATGGCTGAGTCAAATGCCTTACTAAATTATATCAATGCAAAATAAACTGACCTTGGCGCTTTCAGATTAATATCCCTTTAATAATCCCAGTTTGGAAAAAAAAGAACGAGATCTCAAGAAGTACTTTTAAAAATACATATAAACTCCGCAAGAAACTGGTAGGTAGCGCGTGTACAAATAACAGATTTGATTTCAAAGGTTTATTCCAAAGTGAATATGTGTACAATTTAAAGGGCGAGACGTGGCTATCATCACCCAATCTGTGGCAGTATTGACACGGGCCAGTCTACAGCGTCGGCCGGTCGCGTCTGCAAAATGAGCTCCCGAGGCGCCCGCCCGTCCTGCGCTTCTAGCTGTTTTATCAGGGCTACCACAACAAGAAACAGACTTTTTGTTCACGCTTTCAGTAAAACGAAAAGCGAAGAGGAACCGGGAGGTCGCTCAAAGAGATGTTAGAGATTTCTAGTATCTAAACAATTAGGCGCAAAATATCAGCGAAGCTCAAATAAAAGAGAAGCTATTGAAAATAACTATGAGTTAACCGCTTTGAGTTAACGTAGTGTACGATGTATGTACGACTGTATTTAGGTGGAGTGAAGATCTGAGCAGCTAACTCAATTTTACTAAATCTATGTTCAGCTGTAAGTAGTCAGTCTATTGCTTTGCTTGTTGTATTTGCCTGAGTTGATAGCCGCTGTCAGGGAATAGAATCAGGAAGAAATAAGATTTGTAGTACTAGAAAATAAAATATGACTAGGCATTATACCTCTTTAAAATGATAATAAATTATGAGACAAAAACATTGCATCAGTATTTAGCCAAGTTATGCCACAGAACAGGTATGCTACAGGTCTGCCCACACGCATATGCGGTAATGTGCCAATCGTTTCTAAAAATAATTTCATGAGAACCCTATTAGAATTTTACAAGATCTGAGACCATTTGCAAGCCGAGCGCTTCTAAGACTTTTGACACACTAGTTCATCATAGTCACATTTACAAGAAGTTTTCTTTTGAAACTAAATCTCAGCGACCTACTTTGAACCTCGTTTGTCACATTATCTAAGCTAACTTCATTGTAGCTTTTAGGAATAATAACTTTCGTTTTATCCTTATAAAACGTTGGAGTTAATTTGCATATAAACTGATTCTGTACAAGCTCGTGGGGTCATATCTGATCTGTGGCTTTTAAACAAACTGCAGTGTTCGTGATTCTTTGCAATTTTGCCGTAGAACCTACATGTATAAATTAGAAGAGAGCAAATGTAAATTGACAATTTTGCATGCTCTAATTAGGAGAAAATATTGTCAGAACGATTCTTGTTACATTGTAAAAGTAATCAAACGTCATTATTGTCAAGTTTTGCTATTGGAACGGCAAAGTCGCAAGCCTATGCGATTATTTGAATCATAAATCACAACTGTTAATTAGGTAGATTAGGTAGGCTGTTTATAGGGGGATCACAAGGATTTTCCTATTTAAAAGCAGTATCTCGCCTCTCCGGCGCAGCGTAGCAAAGGCAAATGAATATTTTACAGCAGACCCCTTAGTGAAATAGGTTTCAGTTTGTATATCATTACTTTAACATTTAATTGACTAATAGTTATACCACTTGCTCACATGTACGTGTAGGTATGGCATAGATAAACTGTCTATTAAGTGTTATAATGTACTTAAAACCGCGCGTAAAAAGTCATAAACTTATTTCGGGTGTCGCGGCCGTTCACCCGATCCTGAGCCGGGGTCGCGGAACTAGACCGGTGCCCGGGAAATGGGAAAATTTACGGCAGCCCTAGTCTCCTGAGCTGGTGAAAAGAGGCCGTGGACATGCCTAAATAAATCTATCTATAGATATGTCTAATGTCTGGCAGGATTGTCTGCCTAGCGCCCCAATACATTGTGCGTGGTTAGAATTCTTTGTTACCAATTCAATCAGTAATTGAGGTTATTATGATGATATTAAAAACAGAATAATTTAAATGCTTTTTGAGTAACTTATACAAAGGTGCTATTTTATTTATTTATGTTGTGGTTTAGTTAGATAAACTCTACCTAAGTACCTCTCTTAAGTTGATATAGAAAGAGGAAATATTTTTTTCTTTTAGTAAACGGATATATTTATTGAGGTAAATGTCAGCGCTAATTCCCGATAAAAAACACATAACGATTATAATTATGATACTTGTACTAAGACTAAGATAAAATGTATAAAATATTTCATTCATTTTTTTTATAAAAAGGCTTTTTATAAATAATCGACATAGCGTGTACATAAAGAAAATATATTGTTCTGTCTTTAAAGTTAATATAGAAGATGTAAAGACTACCTGTATTTTAACTATCTAATTATTATGCCGAAACTAGTTTTTGCGTATGCTACCTCGTTGTGCCGTTATTAAGTGTGAATTCGCGAACTGAACTCGAGGCCATTATATTGTTAACGTAATATCAACAATTTGGGACCACTTGAGCAAACATCGCGATTCTTTGTGAATGTCAAATTACGGATTGCGCTGTTTGGCATGCAGATAGTTATTATGAATTAGGTAACTTCTAAGAAAGGATTTTCAAAAATTAACCCCGAGAAGGGGATAAAACGGGGTTCAAAGTTTGTATGGAACAACGTGATTAGATAGTCTTTTTTATTCAAAACTTCACACAAGTACTTCTGCAAATAAATATGTTTATTTTATATGTTTCAGGCTTTTTCGAAAATCCACTCCTAATAGGGTGAAACTGGCTAACAAAGTCTGAAAATCAATATGATTTTTTGGGTTTTATAAAATGAATTCCTATTGCCCTTGGTCACGCCATAACTTGAAAACGGATGGGTCGATTTGGCTAATTATTTTTTCATGTTTTTATGAAAGACAGGTTCTTACAAAAGAAAAGTTTAAAATAAACGAAATAAGTTTTTAACGGGGGCGAAGCCGCGCGGCACTACTAGTTAATCATAAATCTCACAGAGTATAAATAAATAGAATAATACATAAACAGTATTTAATATCGATGGGAATCTAAGTAGGTATTATGGAATAACAACATTGTGTTTTATAAATACATAAAAATATCATACAATCTGAAGTAAATTTTCGGTACCTATATGAGTCAAATTGCTGAAAATTAATTTTTATTACGACGGATAATAAATAAATTAGCAATATATATATATATAATATATCTAATCGATTTAATATATCTAATCCGATTATAAAACTACATTTACATATTTATTTACAAAATGGAATACCAAACCTCGCTATAAAGAAGTAGGTATGAGTGTCGATCACAGATAATATGTCGCAAAAACATAAATTATTTATTTAGGTTAAGTAACCTGTGGCAGCAACCACAAGATCTGAAATATTCGTGTTTCAGTCAAAAATTGCATTTAGGCGCAGAGAAAATTGTGGTGATGCAGTAAAAAAATAACAATTAATATAAATAACAATTAAGCTACGGAGCTTAATTATTGTATTTTGTTTATATTATGTTATATATTGTATATTGTTTAATTATTGTATTTGCGTTTTGCAGAGTACTTAGGTACGGATCTACTTCGCAAAAAACAAACAAACCCTGTAAGCTATGTATTTTGCGGCTAGTACTAGTACTAGTTTTCGACTAAAACTAATATTACGCAGCTTCAAAGATTATTTTATTTAAAATAACATCTTCAACGGTCATCGTTATATTTCAACCAATTTACACAAAACACTTTATACACCTAAACCTTCCTCATGAAAGTCTATTGATAACTCTGTCAATTGGTGAAAACAGGAAGAAAATCCGTTCGGTAGTTTTTGAGTTTTTCGTGAACAGACGGACAGACAGACGCGGCTGGGGACTTTGTTTTATAATATGTAGTGATGATGATTGTAAACTAGTTCCTTATTGTAAAAATACAAAAAGATTGTACCTGGAATTTCTTCAAAAATAGACCACTAATAAAGGTTTGTAGTATATATTGGATCTAAAATTCTGAATTAGCATTGACTTTTATTGTATTTTTACATAATTATAATGAGTACCTTCGGTAGTATCGTCACAGGTATTGTTAAATACAATAGGCTATAATGGCGTAGAGCTATTTTGTATTTGGTACCTAACTTACAATCTCTTCTATATTTATATATAGAATAAAATCGTTAATAGGCTGAGTCTGTATATTTAATATGTTTAAAAATAAATAAATGCTATCTCTTGAAGATAGCTTGTCTATAACTGTAGTATTATTTTTTGTCGGTTTGTCTGTGTTTGAGCACGCAAATCTCAGCAACAGTTGGATTACTTTGAATACAATTTCAATCAAAGCCAGCACGGTTTTTAATATTCTTAGAAAATGTCTCACTTCGTTTGTCCATACTTATTACTTAAACCAGTATACACAAACAATACTATGACTATGAATGAGGTCTCACAGTTCTCGCGAACGCATTCTGTCAATCAAACCGATACTTGACTCGAGTCAAAACCAACACTATGCGTTTGTGAAAATCTTCTTGCATACGGGTGTTACACTATTTTTCCTTTAAAAGTTAACAAAAAGTGTCGACTGAAATGGCAATAACAATACATTTCTAAAACCCAACAAGCATTTGTTAGGCGTCCATTACACGATAGGTTTTGCTGTCAGTTTGCTGGCAGTCATGGCTGTGACTGATGGAGAACTAACAGATCGTCTAATGGGGTGATTGACGGTGACTGACCGATATTTACATACTTGTGATTGCTGCATCAGCAACCAAAAGTTATGACTGATGGTTTTGAATGTCGGATAACCTACCGTGCAATGGACGCCTTAAATGCCGATGGCAGCGGCGCAGGGTGCCGTCAAATAAAATCTGGGCCTAGCGCTTGTTGCAGTCAAATGTCAGGCTTTATACTACAGACAAAAATAAAAACAAAAACCTTAGTCTCTGTTTATCTTACTGACAAAGTTACAACACCGCTTGAAAAAGAGCTGAAAACTAACTCCGTATAATTCCGTTCTTTTTGCCGTATCCTACTCGTAATCGAAATTATAAAGTAAGTGACGTTTACCTATTACAGATACAGCATAGTGCAAAGTTCTAGATGGACAGAGTTTCTCACGTTACTGCACTGCGCCTGTATCCTTGAGACATAACGTCATGCCCTGTAATTTAACTAGACACTTTGTCATCAAACCGAAAAAACATTCCTATTTCACGGCCAAATAACTTACAAACACCAAATGCCAAATTACGTAGGTACTGTCGCTGTACCCATTTTTTGCACATAAACCTACATAGACCATGGTCTACCTATATTCTGACTAAATACAATTGAAATAACTGCAGTTATTATATGTCGTGACTTTATTCTTCTGATAGCAATTATAGAACATGTAAGTAAGTTTCTTTTCAGGTAGTTGGAAACAGGATTACTTCGAATAAAGCGTAGACCGTACTCATATAATATCGATCGAACTCTACCTGAAAGTTCGTTTGATTATAATTTAATATAATTTGATGTTAGATGTCCTTTGCTAGATTATATTTTAACATGTATACGACACAAATATAATATTACTAGCTGACCCGGCAAACGTTGTTTTGCCATATAAATAATTAACTAATTAAATGACGATTGATCAGTTTTCGACCGAAGAGGAAAAATGATTAAATTACTAAAATGGCTATTAAAAAATAAGGGTTGATCGTAGAAGGGTGAAAATTGAGGATTGTATGTATTTTTGTATGTTGTATCATAAAAAAATAGAAACTAAAAATTTTGTCTAAAAAATAAAAAATAAAATTTAGGGGTGGACTACCCCTAACATTTAGGGGGATGAAAAATAGATGTTGGCCGATTCTCATAGATACCGGATAAGCACAAAAAATTTCATCAAAATCGGTCAAGCCGTTTCGGAGGAGTATGGCAACGAAAACTGTGACACGAGAATTTTATATATTAGACTAGCTGACCCGGCAAACGTTGTTTTGCCATATAAATAATTTCGTAGTAATTTCTAGTGTAGACAAAAAATAGCTTACTTATTGTAAGTATGTATGGAGGAAAAATGATTAAATTACTAAAATGGCTATTAAAAAATAAGGGTTGATCGTAGAAGGGTGAAAATTGAGGATTGTATGTATTTTTGTATGTTGTATCATAAAAAAATAGAAATTAAAAATTTTGTCTAAAAAATAAAATAAAAAATTTAGGGGTGGACTACCCCTAACATTTAGGGGGATGAAAAATAGATGTTGGCCGATTCTCATAGATACCGGATAAGCACAAAAAATTTCATCAAAATCGGTCAAGCCGTTTCGGAGGAGTATGGCAACGAAAACTGTGACACGAGAATTTTATATATTAGATAAGTCTATTTGTTTGACGTTAACTCAATATTTTATTATTTACTCAAACTAATAATCAACTTAACAGCGTCTATAAATATATACCCAATCATTCGGAAACTTGGCTTCGGAATATGCATTGTACGTATACACAGTATTTTTATACAACACTAGCAGCACCTCGCGGTTTCGCCCGCGTAGTTTCACTTCCCGTGAGAATACGGTGAAAAAATATAGCTTATGTTACTCACCGATAATGTAGCTTTCTATTAGTGAAAGAATTTATGAAATTGGTCCAGTCGTTTTTGAGTTAATTCGTAACAAACAATCCCAAAAAATATCCAGTCTTTCCTCTTATAATTATTAGTTTAGATAGGTACTACTTACATTCAAAGCAATACAGTTCAGAATACCTATGTGTCGTGGTTTGACGTCAGAGCAAAGCTAAAAATACGTCATTTTTGCGTCAGTCGATTGCGTCATAGTACTTACTAAGCTTGTATGTCCTCTACCAAATAGGAACTGATAACACTGTGTATGACGCGGGTTACACACCGGGTACGCTAAATAGAGGACGATGGAGTTATTACGCCTGCATACAGATGCGTCTTTTCAACCAAGTTGCAAAAAGGAGGAGGTTTTCAAGGTTTTAGGTCTGATCAATTTGAGCACTACAGTCCTTATTTACGAGATAGTAACAATTTTACACACATATGTAAAATGTGATACCACATACAATTTAACCTATATTTTCATATCGAACCAAGAGATATTGAATAATCTTCGCAATCAAGCCGTAAAAAGCTCTAAAAATGTGACATCCTTGTCGTTAGGTTGTCGTCGATATCCGCCATACATCAAATCCGTCGAAATCAAGACTGTAGTAATAAAAAGTATTATGAATTCCGCGGTCGCGCACAAGTGCCAAAAACCTGACATGCGGCGAATTTTAAACATTACTGAGTTATTGATAGTTGAATTCGACTCGTGTTTTATCTGCCATTCAGCCATGGGATCGAAATAAAGCATTATTACTACGTTTATATTTTTATTTTATCAGTTTACTTATGCAATTTTCTACGACGACATCGCGCTTTAAATTCTTGCTGGTTTTTTTAATCTTACTTGTGTATTTGTTTATATCTCTAGCTTAGCGTTTGACTACTATTTCACCTGGTGGTAAGCGATGATGAGGTCGAAGATGGTGAACTCGAAGTAAGCTACTTTTTGGTAGCAAGTCAGGCGGAACATCGATATAATATAATATACTCTTACCACCAGTGGACGAACACCCGTGCTAGATTTGATTTGGCGACCTCTTGCTTGGAATTCGAGCTATCTAGTTATCCTTTGCGCCAACGGGGTGATTTGAGAGCCCCCGTCTTCGCATTCTTTAGATATAAATCAATCCTGTGTTACGTAATATACATATATAATCATCAAAGAAAAACTGCTCTGTAACTGAAGTGGGGCTACCTACCACAAAGTCTAATAAAACATTTTCAAAGGACGCTAGAGGGAGCTAGGTAGTGTAAAAGCTGTAGAGTCTGTAGAGCTATAGAGCCGTAGGACTATTATCTTATCTGTAGTAGAGCTCTCTTTGCCTGGCATATTTCATAGTAAACTTGAAATAGGAATGTTTGTTTTATACCTACTTGACTTTGTGGTAGGCCCCTTTGCACGTTTCAATCTCAATAAAACGTGGCGTGAGTAGTCTTAATGCGCTCAATTATTGTGGTATCGTTAGGGTTGTGGTGTGACTATCAATTAAAATAATGGTCAATATCACGAAAATTAAAATCATAGTAATATATAAATAATATAGACATAAGAGTATGGTAAGAGTGTGGTACTTTAAAACAACAAATTTTATTAAAAATCAACCCGACATTGGATATAATCTCTTAACACGATTTATCTAAGATAAACTTCCTCAATATTTATCTCTAAAAAGTTTGTTATCGAGAAAATTATCGCATCAATTTCTATTCGTTGATACCAAAGTAGATAAACATCAATCTTTCAAATAGCCTAAATTACACGATAACGTGGAACCGATTTTAAAATGATAGTAACTGTTACTATGAATATACCTATTATAAAAAAACTAAATGTATTAATTTCTCTCTACCAAATGTAAGAAAGGGTATCCTAAATAGAAGTATATTAATAAATGATGAGCCATTAGAACTTGTTGAATCCACAACATTCTTGGGCATCACCCTGGATTCTAAGCTTCAATGGGGTTCTCAAATATCGGTTCTAGCAGGTAGGTTAAGCTCCACTGCATACGCAGTACGTAAAATTAGATTTTTAACGGACGAAGCCACTGCAAGATTGGTCTATTTCAGCTACTTCCACAGTATAATGTCTTATGGCATTTTATTGTGGGGGAAAGCCGCTGAAATCCAATCAATATTTGTTTTGCAGAAACGAGCTATTCGCTCTATATATAGTATGAGGTCGCGAGATTCACTTCGTGAAAAATTTAAGGAAATTCAAATTCTAACAGTGGCATGTCAATACATTTATGAAAATATTATGTTCATATACGCAAGAATATACAAGATAATTTTAATACAAGACATAAAAAATAGATTAATTATACCTAATTTCAGACTGCAGAAAGTTAGTGGTTCATTCATGGGGAACTGTATACGCTTTTACAATAATCTACCTAAAGATATTGATCAATTGCCTATGAGCAAATTTAAAATCTATGTAAAATCCAATTTGATGAAAAAATCATACTATACAATAGGTGACTATATGGATGACAAAAATGCATGGCCTGAATGCTCCAAGTTCCAAGAACAAATATAAATTTTATAATAATTATTAATATAATGTTAAAATTTTAAAGCTGACACTTACAATTAATTAAAAAAAAGTTAAAATGACAAGACAAGCCCCATAGAGTTTCTTGGTGTTTCTTCTCTGATGGGAGTATTTCCGAAACCGGTAGATTCAACAGCCATTCAGTTTTCCCCTTTTGGCCGCAGATTTTCTTTCTAGGCTTGCCATTTTTATTTTTATTTAAACAATATTATGCAGCTGACAGACGGACTATCAGTTCCATTCGGATCATGATATGTACTGTGATCGGTATGCGTTTCTCTAAGTTGTGTTTCACTATTTTATTTTTTTTACATAAAAATTGTCTGAAGTACTGAAACACACAGTTACATGGTTGGTTTTAACCTACTTAATTTTTTTTTAAATATTCTGACGTAAACGATTGGATGACAGCTGAATGGTTCATTACTTTCTTTTTTCTAATTCAAAGCGTTAAATTCTGCTTTTGCTATGTTTACTTGATAATTGGTTATGATTTATTTTATGATTTATGATTTTGACGTGTATATGTGCGTATATTAATACTGCCTACATACTGAATAAATGCTTTGATTCTTTGATAAAGAAACCTTGTTCAAAAGATAGGGCTTATTTATAGCTTTGTATGAATCATT
This sequence comes from Cabera pusaria, assembly GCA_954871355.1. Lineage (NCBI taxonomy): Eukaryota > Metazoa > Arthropoda > Insecta > Lepidoptera > Geometridae > Cabera > Cabera pusaria. Next base: position 13,642,325 of record OX940900.1, on the reverse strand, counting down.
TGATGTTAGGTACCCCCTCTGTAAAAATCCTACTTGGGGAAAGAGCGCATCAAGTACTTTTTATAAAGTACTTGTGGTGCGCTCTTTTCTGTCATTGCATCTTCGTAGAATAAAAAAAACTAAGGGTTGCACTCCAGGAGAGCAGCAGAAGTGAAAACTTGAACATTAACGTTGTGCATTTGGTCTACTCTCCCTCCGTCTTACGAATTTTCTATCAGGTCACGTGTCTTGACGCGAGTTTAACATTTTTTACCCATCCCAAAAAGTTCACAACGCCGCGGAGCTAAAGAAGTTTTAACTTCAAAAATGTTGTAAAAAATCAATATAATTATTTTTATACACAAATAGCTAAAATTCTGAAAATCTTAAATAATATACAAAATAATGTGTAATGTAATAAGGTACACAAAAAACTATGTATTTGACAGCCTTGATTTCCATCCAAGAGCCGCTTAACACGTTGCTAGCGTACCGTAATATTTGATGCATTTAAAAAAAAAAAAATAAACACTTGCGATTGTACAGTACAAACGCCTTTAATATGTTAATTTAATGGCGTCACTAGAAATAATAAGCGTATCCGCTTCACACAATATTTTATGTAGATTACAATATTTACACGTAACTATCGATAATTTAAATTTTCTAAGTTGATTTCAAAATTATGTTGAATATCTTTATAAATTATTTTAAATATCAATCTTTAATATAATATTGCTTATATAATATTTATTATTAATATATAATATTGCTTTAATGTGACATGTGACGTGCGGAACGTTTTCGAGTCGATTAAAATAAAAATATGTTCTACCAATCTACCTTATACGATCAAACCGGTTTTAATAGTTTAAAAAGCAGTTTTACATATTAATATTCACGTGGTTAAATGTAATATTCATACGTTTTTATGTCTATAGAAGTTATGACAAAATTGTCCATTCAAAGAAATATGGTTAACTTACTAAATTGTACTCATAATAATAATGATTGTACGGTTGGGTAACTTTAAATAAGTACGAAATAAAATTTGTAAAAACAAACAATAACACGGAATTCACGGATATCTTAATAATGTAAACAAAGTATTGTTATGTGCTACCTCACGGTTCCACATAGTAACGCTAACAATTAAAAATATTCAAGGCATTTATTTAAATTACTTGGTTTGCGAAATCAGTTACCTACTTGATTTAATATATTTACAGTTTACACAAACTGCCTATTTATTATATTCTATTATTATATACTATATAGTTATGCAACATATTTTTATCCGACTTCACAAAAAGAGGAGGTTCTCAATTCATCGGAATCTTTTTTTGTTCACCGATTACTCAAATATGCCAGAACGTCGGTTCTTTTAGTTTTTTTAAACGATCCTAAATTATTTTAAAAAGACAACATCCCGCTGAAAGGGCTGGGAAACCCTATGTAGCGGGATACTTTACAAACAAACTACATGTACAAATAATTTGGGACTCAATTACACCCAGACTCGCAATAAATGTCTGAAGATCACACATAGAATTGTCCCGTGTGGGAATCGAACCGCGATCATCGGTTTCGTGATTAGATTTACTAACCACTAGACCAACTGGTCAGTCTATTTATTTTTCATCAATTAAATTATGTTTAACGCAAGGTCTGCTATTGCCAATACCATCGTGAAAGTACATACACGTACAGCAAACATTAAAACTTAATATTAATAATTTTCCTTATTGGATAAATTACTATAATAAACTTTAAAAACTCACGTGCATAAATAGCTTTCCGCATGTCGAAGTTTCAAGGATACAATACCAACTTTAACCCACACAATTGGCAACTTTGACTTATCGCACTTTAAATTTGCCTTCCGGCGCTTAATAGGACTTCTCAAGGTTATCTAAATGAGTGATTTACATTATTGCGCTTCCTATACGTCCGTTCGGTCAAAATATACGTATGAAATTAAAAAATACAAGCGTAAGGCATTACTGCGCATATCTAGATATGATGACAATGATAAACAGCGAGGTCAGTTCTGCTTTTTGCGAGGTCCCCGCGGCCTTCGAGAAATTAGCGCGATTTACATAACGCATACAATTCTCTATTTGAGCGGCTATTCTCAATTATATTTTTTCTTTATTTATTTTATAATAATTTTGAGTTGTTTTTTTTATTCGACAGATATCAATTCAGACAAACGAGTACTGATGTTAAGTGACGATGCCGTCTAAGATGGAATCGTGCTGGAAATGGAAGACAGCAGTGAGAAAGCAGGCGAAGGATAACTGACTATATGCTCGGTATAAGTATTCTCCGGTAGTTTAATTTATAAAATAAGTAATATTTATATTTTACATTCTTTATGTAAAAGCAAATTATTTCCTCAATGATTGAGGTGTCGGTTTTAATAAGTATATTAATTAATCAGTTATGTATTAATGTTATATTGTGTAGGTACCTAACTATAAGGTTTAGAATAAAATTAAAGCATATTAATATAACGCATTTGTAATGGAATACAAGTTCAGTTTATTTACTCTGTAGAATTTAATATCTTACATAATATCTAAAACTATAGAATTTGATTCTGGTTTTGAATTCATTATAGTCAATCGTTTTACCACTATCTCACCTGATGGTATGTGATGTTGTGGTTTACGATGTAGCACGCTTGGCTATAACTATTCAACCGCAACTTGAAGACCCCTAGACGGTACCTTCAGGAGTCATGCAAGGAGTTCCACTTGCTGGCAATTCGTATAATATATAAATTTAATACTATATATATTATTCTACAATTTAATTCCATATACAAACTTACATAAAACATTAAATAAAAAAATCAAAACCCCGACCGCGCAAAAAGTGAAGTGTTAAAAAACGAACTGAAAAGAAAAAAACAAGTAAGTCTAGTAGTTTAGACTTCTGTTTAGGGATATCAAAAAACTATACCATTTAAATTCTTTCTCGGTCGATACACTCATAAAATAAATTATATATTGTTATATGGAATGTAGAGACTTTAACAGTCGGGACACATTAATGGCTTAACGAATGGGGATTAATGTGTCCCGACTGTTAAAGTCTCTATATTCCATATAGCAATATATAATTTATTTTATGAGTGTATCGACCGAGAAAGAATTTAAATGGTATAGTTTTTTGATATCCCTAAACAGAAGTCTAAACTACTAGACTTACTTGTTTTTTTCTTTTCAGTTCGTTTTTTAACACTTCACTTTTTGCGCGGTCGGGGTTTTGATTTTTTAATGTAATGTTTTATTTTACACTTTTAAGTTAAGTAAAGGACGGCAAATTCCGTAATCTTCTCATTTCATTTAGAGAGTCGATGTCATGTGGATTATTGAGTATTTACATTAGTATTTACAGTTGTACTATTAAAGGACTATACCAAAAGGAAGAGGTTCTTTGTTACCTGAGAACTCCATCAATTCTTAACCGATTAGGAAAATTCTTTTTTTGTTTGAGTAAATATGATTTTCGTTTGGTCTCATTGGTATTTTATTAGATCTGAAAAGTAACTTCAGAGATAAGCACCGCAAACTTGTTACTGAAAGTGACTAACGTGGCATGTAAAATCGTTTTTTTTTCGATTTGTACGATCATAAATTATTTGTTATAAATATAGTTTGAATCTCCATTTTAAGACCTTTAATTCGATACCCCACTCGATAGGTTTTGAAAAAAAAAATTTTTTTTGAACCCCAAATTTTGGCGTCTGGAATCCGCCATTTTGAATTTTTCAATTTTTTTTGTTTTTGTTGACACTCGCGCCTGCATGGCGAATCTATTGACGTGCCAATTATCAAAATCGGCCCACGCGTTTGGTCTCTAGTGTGCCACAAAGGAACAAACATACATACATACATACATACATACATACATACATACATATATAGACTGATAAACACATTACCTCTCCTTTGCGTCGCGCAGTCGGGTAAAAAGGTTTTTTTTTATCAAAAATCATTAAAAAAATACTATTAATGTATAACAACTAATATTTTTTATGGCCCTGCAAAGGTTAACATTGCAATAAATTCACATAAAAATGTTAAATGAAAAATTTTATGGCTGTAAAAAAAACATTATACATAATTATTATCAGTGGTTAAGCGACTCAGAATCATCCCGCAAGTTACGTAAGTAATGAACGAAGTATTGTTATCGTATTGTTATTGACCATGAACAAAATATATATTGAGGAAGTCTTAAATTTGTGTTTAATAAACTGTTTGTAATAGGAAGAGACGCATCATAGACTTTAAATGTAGATAAAAATAAGGCAAATAAATTACCAGCGATATTACTCGTATTTAAATAAGGTACTGATCTTTTTTTAGGTTGACAGACAAGCGCTTCAACTACCATATCACCTGCAGGGTTATTCTCAATCATTGGAAAGCAAATTCGGATTCGGAAACAGCTTCTCCTTTGAATCGGATCTTCGCAATTCACAATAATCCAGTCGGTTACTTTTGAGATTTTGATTCGAAAAAAATCAGGAAAAGGTTTCCGCGACAGCTTACAGATTTATCAATATTCAAAAATGAAAATGAAGCTTCCATATCCGAATAGCTTTTCGAATGATAAGGAATCAGGTGGCTGATATGTGTTTTTTATTCTTGACAGACAAGCACTTGAATACTATTTCACCTGATGTTAAGTGAAGATACGGTATAAGATGGAATTGTGCTTGTCTGGAATTGAAAGACGAAACACTGGACAACTTACGAGTTGTCTGAGTGGATAACTAACTTTAGTCCAATCCACAGAGGGCAACTGTCTTAACCCGTTTTCCATACCGGTACATATACAAAAAAACTTAACACTTAAAATCATACGATTTTAGGACTATCTTTACGCCAAACCCTGGTTAAAAATGCTCATTATTTCTGTCGTTAACCATACAAGGTTCATTTAGTATAAGTTACTATTACTGTTCATCCAGTGGCAATGAGTGGCAGAGAGTGATTGTGGTAAATACATACATTCAACTGAAACCATAGCCAGGTGCTTTTGGTTTTGCCAGGTTAATAACACACATTAAGTTTAACCTATTAGATACTAGTTAGTGGGTTTCAAGAATCCAGTAGGTTGAACCATAGTTAAACATAACGTTGGTTTACAACTTTTTATTTTGTTTTTAATATCATAAGTATATTATATGACAAATAGGCTAGCGTTTGACCACAATCTCACCTGTTGATAAGCGATGATGCTGTCAAGGATGGTAGCACTCTAGGCCTAGAATGGGAACTGGCTCTCAATGATAGGTGCCGGAACACATTATATGTTTGGCGACAGATTTTCTAACTTGAGGGTAGTAGCACTAGCACATGAGTAACCGCTTCTTTACTCATGTGGCACTAGATAGTGTCCTACCACCATGCGGGGGTCGGAAGTTTCTTGACTATGTTTTTAATTCACCGGAGGGCCACTGTGAAAAGCGCACATGCATTTTTCGATAGAAAATCTATTGGTGCACGGCGGGGATTAAACTCGTTGTCCAAGTCGACCATTCTCCTACTACACCACTGGGCCCTCTTGACTTGAACTTTGAACTTGACAGTTGATCAGTCTCCACAAATCATATGAATTTTTAAGCGTAAATTCTTTAGGTATTTTGGGCACTTTTGGGAGGAGGAAAAAGCACTGAACTCGCGTGTCTGTCACGATCTTATATAAAGAAGTCTTCACCACTGACGTGCAGTCCTAAGATTGAGTGTTTTTTAATATCATATAGCGTTTGGCCATTATCTCACTATCTATCTAGTCACCTAGTAGAGATAAACACATCAAACTTGGTACTGAAAATTAATAGCGCGGCATTTTAAGTCGGTTCATTTGGTTTTTTAAACGATCTTATATGTAAAATAGTAACCGTAAATACAAGTACACAGAATTTGAACTAAAATTATTGCGTATAACTATACGCAATAATTTCATACAGATATGTAAAACTTAACGTTGGTAAAAGGACTAATAAAAAAGATGATTTAAATGAAAACTATAAATACGTATTTTTATACGCTTTTTAACTTCTATTTCGAAATTAAATTAGAAGAGGTAACTGTAATCAGCTATAAAATTACCACGTCTGCCAACCCGCCGCGCGGGGTGATAAAATCAAATCACCTACATAATTTTATGAAACACAAAACTATCTCCTCATTTACGATCGATAGTGACATATTTTAATATCAATAACTATAATTGAAGATAACGTTTGTATTATTATTAACTCCTTCAGTTCTACATTAGTAATATTACCTTCATGTGATATTATTGTCGTTATATACCGGCTGAAATTCAGTCGTTTTTTTCTCGACTTACGAGAGAGTCTGTCGCATTTCTTCGATCGACGAGACGATTACTGGTACTATTTCAGTATTATATGTATTTTGTTATTGCCTACATCAATCCTACATTTATGATTTAAGTTACATAAAAGAAATGGTGCAGTTATTTTTTGGCGATGATAATATTTCACTTTTAGAACGCTATTACATCACAGGTTTCCTAACCTGTAATATTGAATAAACTTTGTAAGCTGCAGCTATAAAAGGGTTAATCTCTGATCAAAATAAAATCGATAAAGAAGCATTTTATTAAATATTTTTAAAATAAATCCATTGGAAAACTTCGTAAGTGAAATCTAGTCTCAAATTATTTTTAATAGATGAACGTGAGAGGCGTAACTAGTTAATCTTATGTTATAAAAATGTGCTCTTCAGAACACGTGACACGCGTTAGGATCATGCGGGCTATTTATAACTAGGCTATTTTAGATCAATCGAACCCTATTAACTGACTAAACGGAATGGTCCACGGCATATTAGCTATTACATATAAATGTAAAGATGTATAAGCTTATAATTGTCCCTACGCTTTTGCTTTTCAGAGTAGGTACGCAAAAATGACAGTAGGTACTTAAAAAAAAAAATTATTGCTTAAAAAAATGTGTCATGTAAGTACCTTATATTGATAGTTGTTGTCCAAAGCCATATAAATAACCGATCTGCCAATTTACATAAGTAATAGATATGTATCTATGTCCATATTCTGGTTATCTCAATAAGCCGTTTAGTTCCACTACTCTCGCCAGGTGTCTTTTGATGCGAACCTGAGATGTTACTGTCAAAACCGTCAAAACGAATCATTATCTATTACTTTTTAGCCAACGTATTTATTATCTAATGAAAGCGGTACAGACATCAATCGAAAACGAATGAAAAGAAAACAAAGAGGTTAGACAGATTTATTCAGTATGACAGTGACAAATCACTGCGTTAATTTTGTAAGCCATCTGTAGAGTCTCTAGGAACTAACATATTTTTTTAGATAAAGCCTTATGATATGTATCTGAAATAGAAATTGGATGAACCTGTGAGCAAACCTGTGTGAACATTACGGGCACAAACGCCTGAGCGCAATATTATAAAAACATTAAACTTAAAGTTTTTAAGCGAGGGGAAAGCAAGCGGCGCGTACTTCCTTTTATGGGGCGTAGAATATTTTATATTCTTTGAATAGGGGTGAACAAAACCGATCGTTATATCGACTAGACTACTGCCTCACGAATGGATTCTGACATGTGGGGTAACCACTTCGTAGAAGGTCAAGTACTTATTCGCAATTCGAAAGGTTTATTAATCGGTTTTTAATGTAAGACAGTCGAATTATAATGCTTAGAAGGTCATTGTGATTGCTAAATGACATAATGATATTTGCACGGTCTGTGTTTGAAAAATCTGTATGACTCTATGAACTAATCATGACGAAATTATATTCGCGTTGGAAAACTATTTTTTTACAGAATTGTTTAAGCGGGCAATTCAAGATTAGACTTGAAAAATTTGTCGCAATAAATGATTTTGATTTGATTTGATTTTGAGAAAGAACTGTTATAGATCAATAGAAAGTACTCTTGTCTGAAATATTCTTGTTGACCCCGAGGACCTCCTCGGGGTCAACAAGAATACTAGTTAACTAAAGAAAGCTACTATAATATCATATTTATTTGTCAAAATACACATACTTTCATTCGAGGCGAATACATTACGGACTATCAGTTCCATTTGGATCATGATATGTACTGTGATCGGTATGCGTTTCTCTATGTTGTGTTTCACTATTTCACTTTTTTATTTTTTTTATATAAAAATTGTCTGAAGTACTGAAACACACAGTTACATGTATGGTTGGTTTTAACCTACTTTAATTTTTTTTTAATATTCTGACGTAAACGATTGGATGACAGCTGAATGGTTCATTACTTTTTTTTTCTAATTCAAAGCGTTAAATTCTGCTTTTGCTATGTTTACTTGATAATTGGTTATGATTTATTTTATGATTTATGATTTTGACGTGTATATGTGCGTATATTTATACTGCCTACATACTGAATAAATGCTTTGATTCTTGATTCTTCTTTGATTATACCTACTTATAGCTAAACGTATGCATTTGCGTCAAGAAAAACATGAGGAAAGGGGAACATTTTTGTATTCGAAATTCAAGAACAAAGCCATACTTAATTTGAATTTCATATCGTCGCGTGAGAGTGTTTTATAAACAAAAGAGTTTAGTGTCCATAAACATAGGGGTGATGCACATATTTTATTGTTAGTCGTTCATTGCGCGGTGTTGTGAATAATGTAACATGGGAATATTGGGAAGCGGGATGCGGGCGGTCTGGTCTGGTGGAACGCCCCGGTGACCCACTGCAGTAAGGGTTGCCATACTTCATCGTTTGGAAAGGAAGTAGCTTATTTAACTATTTAATCCAAACAAATATTGCTCAATGTATTAAATATAAGACGAGTAGTAAGTTTAATTTCCATCCTGGACTTGCATACATATTGTGGAAAGTGCCAAGGAATCACGTTCTTCTCTCACCACATCGTCGTATTTCCTTAGTTAAGATCCTGGTCCCTGCCTATATCGAATTCTCGACAAGAAAATATATTTATTTGAGAATTATTTTCGACATAAATTTATTAATACACCTTCAAATAATTCCACTATACAATATACTTACATAAATTTACTGACGATACAATCTGAATCAGATACCGGTTTTACTGAGCCTGAAGATTGAGTTTTTATAACCATTATAATATGCAGGCTATTTACAGTATTATTTTTATACAGCAAGGTTTACTTTTTTTTAAAATGTTATTACAATGGTGGGTTGCACATTACTAATAGTCTTTTTAACCCCTCCAACTAAGTTAAATATGCTTGTGTCTGGAGTGGGTTCACATTAATAGTGCAATGGGTGGGGATCGAACTCACGACCTCTCCATCGCCAGCCCGACGCCTTAGCCATTGGGCTATTGCCGCTTAAAGTAAGCATTTATTAGCTTAAATATAACAATGCTTGGCGTTAGCTTGCATGAAAGTTATCTACTTATCAGTCGAAAAAATAGTCCATAAGTTCCAACAACTAGGTCACACTTCCGGGTAAAGAGGATGCGTGGCAACCCTTTTGATGCACAAATCCAATTGGGTAAAGGCAAAAACTCGGCTAACTCGATTATACCCATTCCCGTCCAGTTAAGATAAATAATGCGAAATATCTCGCGTAATCCGCGGATATGGCCACTTAGTTCTTGGTTCATTGTGCACTTTGAGGATATGAACATTCTTGGTGTGGTGGAGGCATTATTTATTACATTCGTCATGGTCGAGTACCCATTTGTATTTTATTATCATGTATAGTAAATAAGTATCTAATAATAAACAAAGCTAGATCAGATATCGTAACGGAATGGGAGGCGCTATTTTTCAGCTGGTCATCGCCTATAAAACCTAATAATAAAAGGGGTTATTAAAATACGGGTTGCCAAATTGTGTACTATTATTTATCATTTTTATTATCAAGGACTTCCTTACCTCAGAATAGAATATTTTATTCTAGTCTAAATCCTAACTTATTTATTACGAAGAACTACACGGAACGGAATCCTTTGAAACTTAATTGGCCCATATTCTACACATGAAATATCGAAAACTTTCCAACAGTTTCAAAACAATTTTAGAAGGTACTTACAATTTAGTAGAGCAAATTTCCAACGATCATTATTATTTTAACGCCTTTTCAGCTAGATCGTAATAACCCCGTCGTTTGATTCAAACGAAATAAGTAGGATAGAGCTGAAAATGATCATTTCTCCATTAACTAAGCTAATAGTCACTGAAAACTACTGAAGCAATTACGTCAAAGTTGCGTCACTAGGTACATGTTAATTTAACTGCGCAGTAACATAAAACCGGTGTTGGAGTAGTTAGCAACTAGTCTGGAAAGTTCGAAGGTTTCGAGGGCCCACTACTCACCGTATGGGACTCGAGTGACGACGTCACAGAAACTGCAAGTCGGCTTACCTGGAACAAAAGTGTGATTGTTAGGAAAGGTGAACATTTTGTTTTGTTTTTTTTTTGCTAGCGACGATGGTGATTGTTCAGACTGTCGCAGCCAACTAGCTTAACTAGCCGTTCAATTAACAGTCTAGCCTAGTCTTTTTACTAAACGGCACCGTTCAACTGGCGGCCTGAATGATATTCAGCCCAAGCGTCAAACACAACCTTTAATGTACTGGCTGACTGATGCTTAGGCCAATCATACAGTTATTGTATGAAATGAAAGGCCATTATTTTAAATCAGCTAGCCAACACTTGAATATCATTGGGACTGCTAGTTGAATTAAAGGCCGTTTATAAAAAAAAGGTTGGCTGTTAATTGAACGGCTAATTGGTTATACAGCATGTGTGCAATTTTACGACTCTATTAGGTCATATTCAACTATTTATTTTCCTATTGCTCTAACGTTCTATTAACAATGACTCCCTATATCATAAAGTTTCATCTTTTTATTTTATTTAACTGGACTTACAAAACTTAATTGTTAATATATAATATGGATATTAGATAAACAATCAAGTAAATAAGTAAGTTGTGCAGTTTAATTCAACATTGAATTAAAATATGTTACTTTTATCCTTAAAGACAGAGCTTATTTACCAGCCACATTTAAATGCTTCAAAGCTAATAGAAACATAAATAATTCTACAATACTAAATCTAGGTATTCTATAAATATACCGAAGTGCCCTTACAGAATACTGATATTACCAATAGCTGGTGTAAATAAAAATATCCTTTTTCAACCCAAATAGTTGTTTTACTCGGCACAATTCGGTCGCGTGAAAATAAACATCAAACCCTGAAATGCTCAATTTTACACCAGTAAAATGCGGCTGTATTTTATTCCGATTTAACTAAATTAACATTTGCAAAAAGTTGTTATAGCGAAACTGCCTAACAGATTATTTTTAACGCGTTTTGGTTGTTTATAACGATTGTTAAACAAACCAAATATTAAGTAAATACCTAAATGAAACACCTGATGGATTCTCAAGTTACAGTTTTATAGAGACATCTCAATAAAAGAAACATAAGGCATGTCTCGTCAAGTTCCGTCTCATGTCAATATTTTTGATTTAATTACGACCCAAATCGTATAAAATACAATTCCAATTACGAGGCAACATTGATTTGTCCATTATCTTGTTGTGCAAAAACTTACCTAGAATTAACATGATACGGTTGCAATTCGATTGATAGGACTAGTCGATTGTGTGTGCTTGATTGTGCAGTAGTTGACAACACCATAACTTATTCAAAGGGAAACGTGAACGCAGACGTTTAAGTCAAAGCAATTTGACACATGCCGACGTTGCCCTTCTGATTGAAAATTCATAGCCCTCGGCAAATGTACCATTATCAGAATACTTTATGTGTTGAGGGTGGGCACTTGATTATTGTTTTACTTAACATTTTATGGTAACGAGTGTGGTACAGCGTCGGTGGAGTGTTGCGGATAGGGTTATATTTGCCCGACTTTTGGTGGGCAATTTTAGCTTTTGGGCGGACAATAAGAAAATATTATTGTAAATTGTTAAACACAATCCAACATTTCATCGTACCGACGGGATTCGAACCCGCACCCCCCGGATTACACGTAAGAAAATATTAGAGAATTATATTTATGTTATCTGTTGCTTTGGACAGGTTAAGCCATTTGATGATGTAAGTTATCTTAAATCTTATTCATTAAAATCATGAGATCAGATAAGGGATATTTGATTACTAACAGCAGCATTTTAGGGTAAGTAATAAATATCTTGGAAACATAAGGTGACATTTGTTAATATTATATCTAAATTTAACTCTTATTTTTTAGTTCTTTTTATGTTTTACATTTTATATAAAAATGATATAAATCTTTGGATAGGTAATTTTTATTAAATGTTTATTTCTATTATTAAAATGATTTACGGTATATTTATCATCAGATCGTCCGTGAACATGCGAGCTTGCAACATTGCAGTCGGAAACTAAAAAATAACGAAAAGCATGGTAAATGTTTCGTAAATTATTTTAATAACAGTAGTGTCAGTGACCATTAAAAATATTTATCTTTATTCTCAACCGTCAAGAGTTAGCGAGTTTTACGACTTTATATAAAATCAAGTTTTTAATTTGTTCTGCAAACATAAGTGATTTTTTTAAATATCAACACGGTTCATCATTTCAAAACGATTAGTTTAAGTCAATCGGATACAAACATAACCTTTATTCCAGAAATCATTGAAGATTTCCACCCAATATAGATATGTATAATCTGAAAATAAATGAAAATCGGTTCTTCTATGAAGCTACAATGCCCATTGCCCAGTCAAGTGCCTAGAACAAAACACCCACGTTTTTATGTCGAGGTTTAAACATAATTACATACTAGTTTTATGTGTGACTGCTGCTTTTTGTTGAGCTTGTCATTAGCAGTGCTCTACTCAAGCTATTTATATCTGATTGCGTCATACATTACTGCCCTTTTCTATAAGCTATATGTCCACGCTTTAGTCTGATCACAATATAGTACATATATATATATAGTCACAGTATAGTATACAATCTAATCACAGATTATTCTACTAGTAGGTGCGTGTGTGGCCTTAACCTGAAGCTCTTTGAGTAAGCTCATACACTGGCCACCCTGTATCTTCTAATTTCTTCTAGTAATTTCTATTCATAAATAGTTTCATCGATATCTTCGCACATCCGAATAATTAATAAAATACAGCGCCGTAATTTATGTATTACTATGCCCCTATAACAACAAATAAAAATAAAATTAAAGGTACGGCCACACCGCAGCGTCCTGCGATCAGCGGGCGCGATCTCAGTACTTTTCATTTGTTTTCTGATCGCGTTTGGTGAACCAGTCGGTACAAATACTCGCGCACGCAGGACGCTGCGGTGTGTCCGTACCTCAAGGGAGTCCCCATACAAGAAACGTGTTTTTTGGCATTTTTTGCATAATTATCTTATGATCTATTTGTACGGTGGTACTTCGTGTGCTAGTCCGACTCGCACTTGGTAGGTTTATAACTTACTGTACATATATGTAGCTGCATCTTTGGAATTTTGTATCACCTAACTTTTGAGAAAATCCTCGCTGTAAAAACATTTACTTCCTAAACAACTAAAGTAAAAAATTGTAGCTAGCCAATGAGATAAATGTAAATAAATACTAATGTACTAATATAACTAAATGTTGCCGGCATTATACATTCAGTTTCTCAGTAATGTTTAATAGATACTGTTGTGTTTTAGAACGTAGGTATTTTAACCAATAAACTTTTATATCTTCGTGAAATATATAAAACATTTTTAGGGTTCCGTCGCCGAATGGCAAAAAACGGAACCCTTATAGATTCGCCATGTCTGTCTGTCTGTCCGTCCGTATGTCACAGCCATTTTATTCCGAAACTATTAGGACTACAGAATTGAAACTTGGTAGGTAGATAGATGTATTCTGTAAACCGCTTTCCGATTTTTGCAAAAATAAAAAATTTAAAAGTTTAAGGCCCCATACATAAAACTGGAACAAAAAAAATTTTTTTTTCTTCAAACCTATACGTGTCTATGGATAGGTGTTTAAAAATGACATTGAGGTTCCTAAAATCATTTTTCCTCAAAGTCAATCATGCAAAAGATAGGCACGTCTAAAGTGGTAAAATCGACTAAAATGTGTCCCCCCCCCCCCTCTCACTTCTAAAGTAAGGGAGTGAAAAATCTAGAAAAAATATATTCTGTAGATCTCAATAAACTTTCAAAGAAAATTGGTTTGAACGAGATACAGTCAGCAGTTGTTGAGATATAGCGACCGCAAGTATAACTTTGTTTTTCATACAAAAACTATAAAAAACAAAGTTATTTTTGTAGTTGCGAAAATCATAGTTATAGAATACTCTACTGTGTTACGGAACCCTACGAGTGCGAGTCCGAGTTGCACTTGGCCAGTTTATTATACTTATAACACCGGTACGTTCTATTAGAATTTATCCAATAGATGGTACGAATAGCTACAGCTAGTTAGAAGTAATGCACGCGAGGAAAGGCGCGAGCGTTTGTATGTACAGCAATCCTCCAGTTAAAATATTATCATAACTTTAATTTTATTGACAGTGATAAAATAATTCCAAAATCAAGAAGCATTGTCAAATTAACTTTACACTTCTAAGACGATACAATATTAGTGCGCCAAAATTTGAGCGCGCTAGAACTAGACTTTGAGCGTTAAGAATACATGTGGGATATAAATAAAATGTATGTGGTGAGACAGTTAGTTACTCGCTTATTTGGCTATGATAGATGAGATGAACATTTTTAATGTTTCGCTTCACCACTCCCAAAACCACCGCGAGTGAATGTGAATTTTATTTTGTGCATGGACATCTTACAGATGGTGAAATATTAGGGTTCGGCACTTCAATAAAACTAAGCTCTTAGGTCTATGAACTACGCAACCAATAAGCGAAATCTTGAATTTCGCGTTATTAAGCCTACATTTTCCTAAAATAATATCATTGAAACATTTTGATTCGTTTTTGTTAAACCAAACAAAATAATATTATGTACGATATTGACTGTTAAAATATGAAAATCTGATTAATTAGCATTCGTCAAATGTCTGTCTATAAATAAAATTAAGATAGTTTAAAAACTAAAACAACCGACTTCAATACCCCGCGAGTCAATTTCAGTAGCAAGTTTGAGACGTTTATCGTCATATCTCTGTGAACTGTGTGTATACTTATCAGATCTCGATGAAATTATAATGGGACCACCTCGAAAACGTACCCTACCGATTACAAAAATAATCATTCGAATCGGTTCAGAATTAACGGAGTAATCGCGGCGTAACATACACACAAAAAAAACATACAGACGAATTGAGAACCTCCTTCTTTTTGAAAGTCGGTTAAAAAGCAGCTAAACATTTTGTAATAAACAAAGGTGTCTGTAGCGACTGTCATGTCGGTTTTCCTTCCTCGGCTAGCGAATTAATTCAATGAGTTGATTATATCCGTCTGCATTTTCCGGGATGACTAACAAAAGAGAGCACGTAGAGCGTCCCCGTTTTTTCCTTATTTTAGAGTACCGTATTGAGGGCGGAAAAACGGACGTTATTCATGATAGCGAATGTTGGTTTCTCAGATTTTATGTCGAGATTTAAAGCTCGTTTCAAAATGAAAAAGAGTAATTTTGTAGCAGTCGGCTATGAATTAAGATTTAACAGAAATATGAGGCATTTTGCGAGGGTAGAGAATACTTCTTTTAGGGCATTGCATTAACAGATTCAAATTGTTTATGTACCTAACCTACACCGACGTTGTCTTTGTGTACCTATCATAGTCATAGTCAATGAGCATACTTAATAGAAGATTTTATGCTTAAGTTGCACTATTCATTATTCTGTGGCTTAAGTATACCGCAGTCTACCTAAAGGTGCGTACCGACTATGTAACATAACATGTTATACGATATTGTTATATAACATATTTCAGAGAATTTCGATACGGAATGTTATAGAACATGTTACAATAACATGTTATTAAAATGTATAACAATATTATATTAGTCACGTTTACTCACAAGCTCTTAATAATTGTTGTATAACATTGTTATATACATTGTCATTCTAATGTGTACAGTATTGTTTTATGTTAAAATGTTGAATAACAAGGTTACATAATGTGGAAGTGCTATAAAACACAAGCTATATAACATGTTACATAGTCTGTACGCAGCTTAAGTAACGGATTAAATTGATTTCGTATCTTGTATTTTCTTTCTAAAGAGCAACTGTAAAATACTGATATTGTAATTGTCTATGAACTGCTTTAGTTATTTTTAGTTAGATATTTTTATACTTAAATTAAATAAAAATCTTATCTGTCTCAGCTGTCACGTCTAATTTATTTTAAACTTCTACCCCATAATAAATAATAGTACAGTTTCTGGAGCCTTTTACATCAAGATATACATTTTTTATTAGTATTCATTGCGAGTTAAATTAAATATATAATAGTAAATAATTTCGGTTTTACTACTTTACTTTCTGTTGACTTTTAGGGACTTTTAACTTCGAATTATAAAGACAGCATCTTTAAATTGGCCGTTTAATCTACGGAACTCTTCCCGCGCGTGATTCACCTTGCTTTCCTCTAAAGTAGGGACGCAAGGGCTATTCAGATGTCCATGAGTCATCGCTTAGGGGAGCCCTGTGACGTCATCCATGTAAACACTCAAACGTTTAGACGCGTCAAAGACCTCTTTGTTTTGGACGATTTCCTCGAAACAATTATTTTATTTATCTTTTAATTCGACATTGTAACTGTTGCGGCGGAAGTTGACAAGTCTTTTAATATTGTTTATTGAGTTTATAACATTATATTATTGTCATATTCTAACTACAGTACAGTTATTGCATTTACGAGTTTTCATTAAACCTAGGTTTCGATCGTATAGCGCTCATAATTAAGAACACAATCATATTTTAAACATTAGCGATTTGAACACATGGTTATTAATATTAAAATACGGGACTTATCGCGCTTAAAACATTTTTTTTTCATTAACATTATTTTTTCTTTAAGTCATCTCGTGACCACGATCAATGCAACGTGGTCGAAACGTCGAGTTAAATTTATGTTTTAAGCGCGATAAATCCCGTATTATAATATATATAAAAAACATATTTTAAATAAGTACTTTACACATGGAAACGGAGTACCTAGCCTTTCCTTTCGAAGTAAGTATACTTTCTTCTTTTGTGTAAATGGTGCTTTAATTGGCGTCCGTATTGCTAATTTATTTATCGTTTATAAATAATAAACAACGTCTATTTATCAACATACTTCCAAAAAAAGAAGGCTCTCAAGTCGTCTATTTTTTTTTGTATGTATGTTACGCGATTACCCCGTCAATTGTGAACCGATTTGAATTATTCTTTTTTTAATCGGTAGGGTACGTTTCCGAGGTGGTTTTCCATTGTAATTTCATCGAGATTTGATAAGTATCTCCAGCCATATCTATATATATATATATATAAAAGAAAGTCGTGTTAGTTACTACACTTATAACTCAAGAACGGCTGGACCAATTTTTATGATTTTTGTATTTATGGAATTGTCTTTGTCAGGAATAGGATAATAAGTATTAAAAACAATGAATAATTGACCTGAAAAAAATATATAAGACAAATGATTTTGCCAAAATGTTCCTGGGTTATTCCGTCGATACGGTAAATCGCAAATTAATAAGGGTCATCGCTCCACACGATTAGTGTATTTAGCCAGCGTCAAGTACAAAAATTCTTCAAGTTTTTGTGATTTCAAGTCATGTATATTTTAAAAATGTTAATACATTTTAAATACAATCAGTAATGACAATTTTACGACATATTTATTGATTGTCAAATATGCGTGCGTTCAGAAATGTATGCTTAAGAGTTTTTTGGCGGGAACGTGGAAAAGTGTGTGTGATCTCATTCTATTTTTTCCTAAAACTGGTGTTCTTCCGCGTGTTAATATGCAATAAATGTGGATTATTAAGCATTAAGTGACGGTGAATGTGTGCGAGTGTAGGGAAACAGCACAATGTTGAAAAACATGCTATTTGCGTTCTCACCAAAATTCCACTGATAATCTTCAGTAAACACCACATCTTTACTGAAGGTATATGACTTAAACTAGACTTTTACTTGAAAACTGAGCTGAAATGTGACTTTAACCCATCTCTACGACCAAAATTGATAAAAACTTGAAGAAATTTAATACTTGACACTGGCTAAATACACTAATCGCGTGGAGCCATAACGAAACTTAAACAAAAATGTATGCTTACAAGCAATCAAGACAATAATAATCAATGCCTAATCAATTTTATATTTTGTCAGAATTCAGGTAAATACAGAGATATGCAAGAATGTGATAGCCAATGTATGAATGCCGTATGTTAACAGTCTTATCCATAAGGCTAAAAAATATTAGATAGTTATTCATGAAGTAAGTACCTATACTTATTCAGTAAAACAATTCAATAAAATTAAATACTGGTGATTATATTTTTACAATTAAAATTAAACTCAATCGAACTAATTTCAAGTTAATAACTTATCAATAACAAAATAACATTGTTTCATTGCATCATGTCTTGCTGACACGCGGTTGAAGTACTTGATTGTTGTATTTTTATTCTATTTCTGTATTGCCACAACTTTGATTATTTACTTGATAATCAAAGTGCCATAATACATTAGTAAAATTAATTATCTTTTGTATTCATTGTATTACGTTCGTAAAAGCCTAAATTAAGTTCATCTAAAAGGTAACACGATATTCATTGTCTGTTAGGTGGTACGAAGTTCGCCGGGCCAGCTAGTTGATGATAAACGTCTCAAACTGAAATTGACTCTCGGGGCATGGAAGTCGGTTGTTTTAGTTTTAATTATTATAAGAATAGCAACATTGATTTTATTATACCTTAATTACTTTGATAAAGTTGTAGGTATATGTTCAAATAGTTTGAATGTATTTGTTATGGGGGCACGGTAGTGCCCCCGCCAAGTCGAGCAAATACAAACGTTGTGTGCGATTGCCAACTCCTTCTATAGATATATTAAACCGACTTGGTTTAACATTACATCTTTAAACTTTTTTGTAATATAAGAACTGCGTTGCGAGACTTACAACATTTTAACCGACTTCTCAACGACATCCTTATTAGCAAGTTTCCTTCATATGGCCTTTTCCCATTGGGTTTTGTGTCTGGATATCAGATTTCTTGAGGGAACGGTAGATTCGTGTGGTAATTGAAGGCTGCTCGTCCGACCAAATGGCAATAAATGCCAGTGTTCCTCAAGGATCAGTACTGCAACGCTTTTTCTGCTATCAATGACCTGCTAAAATCCGGTATTTTTGGTTACGCAGATGACAGCACCGCTATAGAGAGTTTATGTCTAGTGCACGAACCAGTGCTTACAAATCCAGTCTCATAGAGAAGCGATGGTTCGGCGCTTAAACCTTTCTAGAAGGCAATATCCGATAAGGGCGATGCCAATCTGGTTAAGTTTAATGCTCATACATCCCAGGTGTGTCTTTTCTCCACCAAAAGGAGTCCATTTCAACTGGCTACTACTTTCAGGGATGTGTCCGTGTCAATTAATGACCAGCTTGAGCTTCTTGGCATCTCATTAACACCAACTCTCAATTTCGGCTCTTATATTGAGTCTAAAGCCTAAATAGCCTCCTAAAAGCTTGGAATTTTGTCTAAGGTGAGACAATACTTCACACCGGGACAGAACTTGCTCTATCTCTACTAAGCGCAAGTCCGGTCGTGAATAGAGTACTGTTCTCACCTCTGGGAAGGTTCTGCCATACCAGCTGCAGATAATGGAAGCTATTGAGAGGAGAGCCAAGAAGCTCATCAACGACGACCAACGAGTATGCAAAAGACTCCTGAGTCTCGAGCATCGTCGCAAGGTCGCTTGCTTATCGGTTTTTTATCGGATTTATTTTTGCGTCGGAACTTTATAATTTGATTCCGCTATCCCTATTCTATAATCGGACAACCAGGAATAAGAGGCACAACCGCTTCATGGTAAATATACCATTTACGGGTACAAAGCGATTCACTTCTTCTTTCATCATACGTACTGCTAAGGAACGGAATTCCCTGCCTGAGTCTGTGTTTCCGATTAGATACAACTCGGGGATCTTTAAGTCGCGAGTGAATAGGTATCGTTTGGGTAAGAGCGCTACATCATCGACCGTATCGTCACTTAACATCAGATGATAGTGGTCAAGCGGTACCAACTTTTGCATAAAAAAGAGGCAGGAGGTTCTGAATTCGACGGTTTTTTTATGTTTGGTACCTCAGAACTCCGTCAAATATTAACCGATTTGAAAAAGTGTTTTTTAACCGACTTGACAAAAAAGGAGGAGGTTCTCAATTCGTCTGTATGTTTTTTTTTGTGTGTATGTTACGCGATTACTCTGTCAATTGTGAACGGATTCAAATGATTCTTTTTTTAATAGGTAGGGTACGTTTCCGAAGTGCCCCCATTTTAATTTTATCGAGATTTGATTAGTATCTTCAGAGATATGGAGATAAATATCTCAAACATAGGAGAATGTACTGGTTTTAGAAGAAGAGTCCCAAGAAGACTATACACAATGGAGGTTGCTATTGCATATACCTTGAATAATGTTTTTACATCTTTCTTCACGTTGATTTTGGTTTTTAAAAACGAAGAAAAACGAAGGAGTTTTATAAGTTTGACGTGTGTATCTGTGTATCTGTGTGTCTGTCATCGTGGCATCGTAGCGCCCAAACGGATGAACGAGTGTTCTTACCTTTGTTTCATGAAAATCTGTTCAGCCGTTTATTTAAACGGCATAATATTAATTATCAGCTCCTTTTGGTTAAAAAAACTACGATAACAACTTTCGTAAGCTCGTTGTCCTTTGACCGCGGACGTCAAAAAATCAAAAATGGCGCTGTTGCAGTATCTTGTTACTTCAATGATATTGAAAAAATATGGTAAGCTTGATCTAATTCTGATTCTCCTTGGAATGGTCTCAATGTACAAAGTTATACATATGCTTTGATTATAAACTCGGATTACATATACAAATCAGTCGGGGGTGGTTTTAATTTTTTAATTTAAGTATTATTGAGTCTATTGACAGATATTCTTACGGTAACTGTGAGCGAGATAGAAACAAAGGTGGGGAGAATTAATCTGTCTTCACAAGAATGTTCTACCAGGCAAAGTCTTGTTAATGTGCAAAGTTTTTGAGCATACCTAATATTTTTTGACATGACATGACGTTTGGCAAAGATGGCGGCCATATCAGTCCCGCCCGCGACACTGCATACATAAATAACTCAGAATTATTAACGTACTTTGTACCAACCAACGCTGCAAAAAAAAATTATAAGCATAATACCAAAGATTATATAATAGTTACTACGTAATAATACTTTTCGTTGTTAGGTTGGCTATACAGTGCTTTCATAATTCGGGTATTAACAATGTAAGGAAGTGCCAACTCTTATAACGTAGTAGGTAGAGTGATTCAGACTGTGTGGGCCATATGGCGGCAATTAATGTTAATAATCGCAGATAATACTTTTTAATATTCATTTTGGAATACAACTAGTCCGTGTAAAAGTATTTGGAATTATTGTAATAAAATAGACAATTAATTATCGTGTGTGTCAGATGCTTTTATTGCACAGGGCCATTTTTGACATTGTCCTTTGATACCTTGATGACATCATTATGACTAGTGAATATTTTCACTAGCGCGGCATTTTTGGGTTCCGAACTCAAAGGGTACCAAATGAACACTTTCTGAGACTTTGTTGTCCGTTCGTCCGTCCGTCCGTCCGTGTGTCTATATGTGCGCACTTTAATACATAGTATCTATCTACTATCCAATAGACTTGGCTGGCACCGACTTCAAATAGATAAATGGGTAGCGCTTATAATTATTATATTAAGTAATTTATTTTTCGCTTTTGAGTGCCTGTTTGTGGTAATGAAGTCGGTTTTTTTTTTTGACAAAGATTTTATTTGATTGAGAGATTATGCTTCCCGTTTGTTTCCATTCAAATTTTATCCAGATCTGAAAATCATCTGCGGAGATGGAGATAAACAATATAAAAAAAATTGTATTTTGTATACCTTGATGACATGATACTGGCTACTGACTACTTTGACTATCGCCGCATGTGAAGTCGATTTTTTCGTTTTTAACGATCATACATTATCACACGTAATGTTTGTAATGGGATTAATTGCTTCATGAAACAGTTGTAGCACGTAGCTTCTGTATGAATTCTGCGATATGGTCTTTAGTACTCATAATAAAACTAGCCAAGTGCGAGTCAGCATCGCGTCTCTTATAGCACACTTAGGGAGGGTTCCGTACAATACGAAACATAACAGAGTTTCAACCTCATATATTTGATTAATTGATATTACCAAGAATATTTGGTTTGGTCGCGATCTAGAAAGACGGGGCTCGTTTACTAGCGCCATCTATGTCATTTTTCCGAAACTAATTAGATAGGTGGCGTTTAAAAACACGTTTTTTGTATGAGGACCCCCTTTCATTTTTAACTTTATTTTGTTTTTAGTATTTGTTGTTCTAGCGGCAATAGAAATACACCATCTTTGAAAATTTCAACTGTCTAACTATCACGGTTAATGAGCTATAGCCTGGTGACAGACGGACAGACGGACAGACAGACAGACAGACAGACAGACAGACAGACGGACAGACGGACAGCGGAGTCTTAGTAATAGGGTCCCGTTTTACCCTTTGGGTACGGAACCCTAAAAACGGCATATAAAAAAATCTAAAAGTCACATATGTTCCTAAGAGGCTTATCACAGGCGCTGAGTAGATGATATTTGCGAGTTTCAATCTATATATATAAAAGAAAGTCGTGTTAGTTACTACACTTATAAGTCAAGAACGGCTGGACCAATTTTTATGATTTTTGTATTTATGGAATTGTCTTTGTCAGGAATAGGATAATAAGTATTAAAAACAATGAATAATTGACCTAAAAAATATATATAAGAGAAATTATTTTGCCAAATGTTCCTAGGTTAAAAAACTGTCAATCATTTGATGTTCAATTGTTTATCCCGTCGGTACGGTAAACCGCAAATTAATCAAGGCCCTTCGGATTATCGCGTACTTTTTTTTTGTCTAATTATGGCTTCACACGATTAGTGTATTTAGCCAGTGTCTCATTCTTCAAGTTTTTGTGAATTCAAGTCATGTAGATTTTTAAAATGTCAAATACTTGGTGATTATATTTTTATAATAAAAATTAAAATCAACCGAACTAACGTCAAGTTAATAAATTATCCATTACAATAATAACATAGTTTAATTCAATCATGTCTTGCTGACACGCGGTTGAAGTACTTGATTATTTTGTTTTTATTGAATTTGTATTCTATTTCTGTATTGCCATAATACATGACTAAACTTAATATCTCTTCTTAACTGACTTCACAAAAAGGAGGAGGTTCTCAATTCGTCTGTTTTTTCTTTAAATGTTTGTTACGTCAGAACTCCGTCAAATCTAAAACGATTTAGAAAATTCTTTTTTTGTTTGACATAGTATGCCTCCTGCTTGGTCCGATTCAAATTTTAACGATATAAACAAATTTGTATATCTTGATGACATCATTATGGTTAGTGGATATTTTCACTATCGCGGCATGTGAAGTCTTTTTTTTCGTTTTGTACGATCATAAATTATGTATTCATTGTATTACGTTCATAAGTTCATCTAAAAGGTGACACGACATTCATTGTCTGTTAGGTGGTACGAAGTTCGCCGGGCCAGTTAGTTATATATAAATTATAACATGCGATATTTGCTTTCATAAAAATATCGCGAAAATGTAAATTAGTTTACAATTATTTTTGGAGGTAGTTTTTGCTCTTTTTGCTTTTGGTATTTTGCAATTTTAATTAAATGAACATTTAATTTTGCAGTTGAGAGCGGTTGCTAGAGCCTTAACCAGACTATTATATTTGTAGTATGATAGTAGATATGTGTTTTTAGTAAACTATGAAAACAATTAGTATTTGTTAAGGTCCAATGCGGTTTATCGTGTAAGCAAGTGATGTGGGAATTTTAGTTGAGTAAATCACATAATTTCGCATAGAGTTGGAATTTCCACGGTAATTAAGATAAATAGGTATTTAAAGTCTTAAAGTTCAGAAGTTCTAAAACTACTAAGGAGTAGTATATCAACAGTAGGGACTTAATTAACTTAGTAAAATACGTCTGTATTGCAGCTTACGTGAAGTTTTGAAAATACCACTAGCAACCCGTCTCGGCTCCGCACGGTTGAAATTTATATCTTAGATTGGACGTTCTGCCCTATTTATTAACTATTATCTTATCTGTGGTTTCGCTGCAAATATTTTATTGGTTGTATTTTTTAGGGTTCCGTACCCAAAGGGTAAAACGGGATCCTATTACTAAGACTCCGCTGTCCGTCTGTCTGTCTGTCTGTCTGTCCGTATGTCACCAGGCTATAGCTCATTAACCGTGATAGTTAGACAGTTGAAATTTTCACAGATGATGTATTTCTGTTGCCGCTAGAATAACAAATACTAAAAACAAAATAAAGTCAAAAATTAAAGGGGTTCCCCATACACAAAACGTGTTTTTAAATGCCATCTATCTAATTAGTTTCGGAAAAATGGCGCTAGTAAACGAGCCCCGTCTTTCTAGATCGCGACCAAACCAAATATTCTTGGTAATATCAATTAATCAAATATATGAGGTTGAAACTCTGTTATTTTTCGTATTGTACGGAACCCTCCCTAAGTGTGCGATAAGAGACACGATGCTGACTCGCACTTGGCCAGTTTTATTTATTTATTGATATGTGTTATTTTACATTTGTGATATATTTCCTAAAGTTTTCATGTATTTTATATAATGTTCATTCAATTAATAATCATGTTAATTAGTGTAAAAGGCAAGGCATTATCGCAATGTGCCTGTTACCTAGAGATATAAAGGTGTCTCACATGCCCTGTAATTTCACTGGACACTGGTACTAGAACTTTTGGCTACAATCAAAGTAAGTTTGCCTAGTCTTGACCAATCGCCTTCTACGTATGAGAAATAATACTAAGCCGCTATATTAAAAAGCCGAAAAGGTGTACCAGACCTGAAAATATGAAATCCTTTTTACAGTTTATGTCGATATCTCAATACTGTTATTCAGTACCTTCCTTTCTGATTTCCTTTAAAGTGGCATCGACTCTTTCATGTTATTTACAATGAGTGTGAGTAAGTCTGCGTGTCTGTCAATCCCATCTGGATCTCTCGGGATGGGAATAGCGGTAGTGTTCGAACGTCTGTGGAAAAGTGATATTGACAAGAACAGGGTTCTGTATGGGTAAAGGGAATTTCGCTGAGAAACTAAAAATATATCTCTGGACAATGCTTTCCTTTATGCTGTACCTACAAGGAGTAATAACGAGCGCGAGCTTTTAACAACTTCAGCAAACGCACACCTAAGCGAAATTTCCTTAATTAGTTTTGTTTACCTTCACGTGCAGTTAGGTTACCTGTCCGCTAATGGGTGTTAAGTGGCGCATTAGTAGGACGACACCATCGACACACTTGTTAGTTGTTAGTCGAGGTGCGGGACATAAGGCTGTGCTGCAATACTCACCGACGGCGCCGAACGCGGGCGCGGAATTGTGAAGCGTAAACAATGGATAGTCACCTAGTTTGAACAGGTACGCGGACAGCACTACCGCGTCCTGTCTCGGGTCCATCTGGTGCTGATGATGGGCCGTCGGCCTCATCAACGACGATATAGAAAAGTCCGTCGATCCGTGCGCGCCCCAGCCGTTAACACTGCACAACTTGCACTCCTCCTTCATCGTTCCATATAACACTAAATAAATAATCTATAGTCCGTTTTTTTTTGTACTCGGTTTGTACTGGGCACTAGTAAATCACATATAAAAATATCCGTGGTCTGGCTCGCACATCACAGAAGATATCACAGCAGCGTTCGGCGGCGCCTGTATTTCAGTCGGTAATACCATGAAGACAAACTCGGTACGTTTCTTTCGATCTTTAGTATTAGCTCTATGATCGTACCCTTTCGAGAAACGAGTCGAGTTCGTAAATCATGGTGAGTTTTAGAGGACTAGTTTCGCTACGGAGAAGCGAAATTAGTCCGCAACATGACATCTACCATCGCAAACTAATCGCCCGTCGCATCGCCAACTGTTAATTTAACAATTTTGACATTTAACTAATTGTTTTGACGGCTGCGTAACTAACGCCTCACGATCTCGTAGGTATTGCAAATGAGCAGAATTAAGCACGAATATTATAAGATCTTGATTTAGTTGGTCAATCTCCGTCACTTTAAACTGAACAGACTGACCTTATGATCAAAATGTCATATCACTTGCATATAAATATTTTGAAAGATATAGTTGCCACATAATTATGTACGAATGAAACAAGCATTCGCGGGCTTTAATTCGCAGTTCATTTCAAAAAACAATGCATTAACTCCGCCTAAATTTTAATTGGCTTTTAGTTTAAGACACGAAGCATTTGCAGTTTGATATTTGCGAAGCTCATAATGCTCGTAAACGAGTTATTACGTGACATTCGCGTTGGCGGAGCTTAGAGCTTTTCTGAGAATGTTTATTGGGAGATGGCGATTATGGTTGGGATGGTAAACAGTCGTCGAGTGTCGGCGTGGTGTCGACATTGTGTCGGCGGTGTCTGACGATGGTTCTGAAAGCTACTCGTACATATATTGTAACGCTGCATTGCGGTGTCGTGGCCGGGTCAGCGGTGCAATGCCGTGTTATGACCGAATTTACTATAGTCAACACAATATACATTTGATAAAGTGCCTCTATGCTGTTCTTCGGTTAAT
Source organism: Cabera pusaria (assembly GCA_954871355.1). Taxonomy (NCBI): domain Eukaryota; kingdom Metazoa; phylum Arthropoda; class Insecta; order Lepidoptera; family Geometridae; genus Cabera; species Cabera pusaria. The sequence goes on along the minus strand of OX940900.1, from coordinate 13,615,429 downwards.
TTTAACTTAGTTAAGTGTCCTGTCTTAGCGGCATTAGAAATGTTGAAACCAAATGCTTTAAAAGTTTGCTTTTCATGGCCTTTACAGAATGAAACCTTTAAAATTGTGGTTAGTTGTAGCGCCGCAGTTTACTGAGGATTTTAATTTTCCTTCAATGTAGGTGCACGTTGCGTGAGTACTAGCGGAGTCTAACTCATACTGCGCCATTAGATTACGTTTGCTCTATACCTACTCATCTTTGTTCCCCTCAGACAACCTTGACGTCATCCAGACCCGACTGTTCTCAATACAAAATAGAACGATTTCTTTCGCGTGTAACCCGTTTTCAAAATGTCACAAGACTTGAGAAGTCTAGACATTTTTGCGATACATTGAGTAGTTAATTTTAGGGCAACGAGTTCTGTCTGTTGATCAAAATAATTGGCCTGGCGACGAAGTGGCTGTTGTTGGCGATATTTGCGTCCTCGTTACTTCAATATGATGATTCACAATATCGACGCTTGTGATGGAAATTACTGCTATTGTTTTCCATATTCGTACCAAGTGATCGCATTCTACATGATCGTAATAGGAAAATTTTAAGTTTGTAGAAATACATACTTACGTACTGAATAATATTTTTATACTAAGTTTCGCACTTACTTAGAGTATGCAGCTGACATATGAGCCATTTTCATTAAAAAAATAGTTTGGTTACACTCTTTAGGTGACTTTTGATACGAACCTTTGAGATGTCTCTATCAATAGCACCAAAGCGACAAATTCGCTTCAGTCGTTTTTTAACTTTTACCGAAGATCGTCAAAAATTAAAAGAAATGTTTATGTTGGAAATTTGTTAGAAATTTCATATTGAATGTAAAGGCAACATGAGATTCGTCACTTTTATTCAGTATGACAGTGTCAGACCATTGCATGTATTTTAAAAGCTGTTGAGTCTCCAGGAACTAACATTGTTTATATCTATTAGGCTGGCGAATGACCACTATCTCGCCTGAAGGTAAGCAATGATGTATTCGAGGATCGTGAACAAGCTAGGCCTATAGTAGGACTATCATCTTTTCTGTGTAATAGTGGCCTAACTCTCAGGTTTGTGCAGCCGGAACACCGTAACTTTATGGCGGCAGATTTTTTCTTTGATAGTGGGCTACTTTTATGGTAAAAAGTCAGACATCGATATAATGCTTCTACCAACTGTAAAACATGTTTTTTTTTATAGAAAACCCTTTATTGATTGAATAGGTTTGAGTATGGACACTGTAATAAGTGAAATTTGCACACAAATGCATGTTTGCGCCTTATTCTAAATAACATTTACCTAAATATACACACGGTAAATGGTTATCCATTTAAAAACATCTGCCAATCAAACGATCTTCGAATATAAAACCTCATTAAAAGTGTATGAATTCAACTACAATAGTCTAAGACACGACAAATAGGCATGTTAAGTTTACCGATTTCCCTACGGCTGCCAGCAAATTCATAAGGATTTCTAATTTATAGGTAGGCACGGGGACGGCGTGCACGGAACAGCGTCGCAATAATGCAGAGTGGCCTTGGGACGCCGGTAAACAGATGTCACGTGTTGCGACTGCGTGGTTACATTAAAAATCGTTGCGATCTCTTTCCCGTGTGTTTGTGTTTACTTTGGGTTTTTATTAACGTCAATCTTTCTGTCGGCTGATCAGCTTATTGTTTTTATACCAGTTTGATTCTTAGCTCCGGTAATCACAACACTAGTTTGTTGCGCATTTAGGGGTTTCAAAATATTTCCATTATTCATATACATATGTGCTGTTCACTTATTTTGTTCTGATTGTAAGGATTAGCTTCGATCTCTTACCCGTGTGTTTGTGTTTCCTTTGGGTTTTTATTTCCGTCAGCTAATCACCTCGTTGTTTTGATACACATTTGATCCTTAGCTACGGTAATACCAACAGCAGTTTGTTGCGCATTTAGAGGTTTTAAAATATTGTCATTGTTCATATGTGTTTACGTATGTGTTACTATTTTTTATTCTTGGTTGTCAGGATTAACGAAAATTATGCAATGATGTTATTTGTTTAGGCTTTAGTGTTAAAATTATCATAATCTTCTATAGAACAATTTGTTTATTCGAATTCGTGTGTGTAGGAGAGTTTTATGATTTCAAAGTCGTCAAAAACGAACATTTCTTAGCTATATTGTTTACCTGACAGATTAACTTATCAACAACGAGATATAAAATTTCGTTGTTGATAAGTTAATTTTTGATTGATTGAATGATATTGGCACCATTTATAATTAAATAATCTAAATCAATTATAATTACACTTTCTTTTGATGATACCGATAAGGCTTTTGTTATATTAAAACAACGTTAAAAAATGTACTTGATGTGTAAGGGTTCATTATATAAAAATTAAATCATAATAGCAGCTGCAGTTATAAAATCGAAGTCTTGCGTCTTTAATAGTTCTTTCCAAACTGGCATAGTGGAACATTCTTATCCTTTGTGGAACCTCCATCACTTCCAAATTAAAAAGGTTCATAATAATAGGTGGGTACGCACGTGCGATGCAAGCAGCTGCCGTGACAGATGTTGCGACGGACGGAAGGTACCCTCGCGCAGCCCACCCCGCGGGTACCTGCCCTCCGCCTCACCTGACTCCGACAACCACGGTTGGACATTAAACACACATTCTGAACTCAATTAGATTGGGACGTAAACATTTATTGCTGAACATAAATATATATTCCAATGTCTAAGTTGACTTTATATTTTTATACACTTAAGTATATATATACAGTAATTTGAATAAATAAGCAGCTTCGAACCGCGTTTGTAATTCTCAGAATGTCAATAAAGACATTTAAAATGATCTCAAAGATGTAAGCCTTGATTTTGTTGTACTATTCATTATTCTGTGATTTTGGCAAAATAATCAAAATAATAAAATTGATTTTGGACCATAAAATACGGCGGATTAGGTATAAATAGAAACAAATCGAATTTAATTAGACACATTCCGATGTATGGATGCCAAAGACTATTCACTCGAATGAACAAATAAACAGGATGACAAAAACAAAAATCACTTTGCAGATCTCATAAACTTCGCTTCGCGGATAAGCGGATATTACGGCATATTTACACGCGTATATTTGTGATTCGCCGAACCGAACGCTATTTGGAGTAGATCAGATTGAAATTCCTCGAATCGGGTTCAGTCTAAACTGAAACTTCATTCGAACAGTTAGTAGCTTCTATCTAGCATTAGGGAATGGCGACAACGCTGTAAATATTTGGCAATGTTTTCTGGCGATCACCCAATCAGACAGCCATTCGATATGGTTTAAATAAACTTAAACCTTCAGTTGCTAGCAACAAGCTTAAAGCTGTACTAAGACATGTAGATCGAATCAGACATAAGTAAAACATAGTTCTCCAGTACCGTTGTAACTTGTACCAGTTCACTAGAACTTTGCCAGTTAAATATCCGTTGGCAATGATTCTTGGCGGCCTACCAAAGGTACCATTGCTGATCTCTCATGTAATTTTATTTTGTTGTAATAAAGTATCATTAGATCATTCCATCACGTTAATTATTTTTCTTTATATAATGATAATGGTTTAGATGACATGATCAATAGTTCGAAAGGGCAGCAGCAACCTTAGCTTGAGTTGGCTGGAGACGCTGGCATATGCCCAATTTGTGCCAAGTATTGATTTGCACAACTACTGCCTCGATAAGTCGATAATATTGTTATGATAAATTGTTTGTAGACGCAGTCTATGAATCGTAACATCGACTAGTAAAACTGATCATGATTCTTCGATTTAACTTTTTATTGTCATATCTGCGATAACTTTAAAAACAAATAAATATCAGTGAGAATTTGATACCTTATCTCAAATAAATTATCAGTATCGATTACCCTATCGTGTCGATGATAGCTACTATGTGTTGAATGTTTCAGATTCATTTTTACTTCAGATTTTATTTACATCAATATGTAATTATGTCAAAAGAATATTTATCAGTTCGTATCATTTAACGAGATATGCATATCAAAATGTTGGCACGTTTGATTAATCGTTTGGTTAAAGATTGTTTAAAGTAAATCATGTCATTCCAAATTCATTATTTATCATTATTGGCAATTTGTTGAGAAGCAAATAGTGTGCAACAAACAAGCAACGAAAGCACGCCGCCTTGTTTCACAAGAAAACCGACTTCTTACATAATGTAAGCTTGCGTAAACCCACTTAGGTGCAGAGCTGGATCGTAAGTTAGCTTTAAGTTCACGTACGTTGCCCCGTGCGAAACGATTCGATTAGATCGCTCAAGAACACGATTGTTGATTGAATAAGCAATAAAAGCTTTTACTCCTACGATAGAGAAATCAAAATAAACCCCGCACGAATCATACGAATCTTTGTTTCAAATAATAGCATTAACACAGAATCTAAAACCATAACAAATGATGTCCAAACAAAATGTGGAAGTAACAAAGCGATTCGTGACGACCCACATACAGTACGTGAGGTAGAAAGGAACTATGAAAAACTCTCTCAATGTTGGACGAACCACGAACGAACCGTGACAATTGGGCTTATTTTGTCTCAATGGTGAGGAAACACATTCGGCTTAGTAATGACAACAAACATAAACAAAACAAAACTAACGGCAACTTCACAGATTTTATCCTTTAATATATCAATTCAAGTGGCATGAAATTTATCGCCGAATCGGCATCTAATTGAAATTCAACTACCCTATTAAAGGAAAGTGTAAAGAGATACAGTTTCTAAAGCCATTTATCTGTGTAATTGATAGCTATCGATAGTAGGAGAGTGTGAAATTTTGCAATAGAGTTATATCGTATAGGAGGGCCGCCAGAGGGCTGGAGAAAGCAGGCCTTTCACTCGACCTGCCTGCCACGCTTTGCGCGGCTAATTTAAACAATAATACGTAATCATGTCTATTGTTAAACTATTTTCATTTTGAGACCAAGCTGTTCAGAACAGCAAGTATACCGTAAAATTGTGACCGTAAACAGAGCAATACCAATCAAATTCATTGCATTCTATTACGATCATGTTTTATGTCAGATACCGTAAAAAGGTTATCATATCGCTTCATCTAATCGATGAGGTTCCTGACGCAAATCCTTTCGCGGGTTGCAATAAACAAAATTCGCGTAATCGAACAATAATGTTATCAGTTACGCATAATGAATAGTTAATGCCTTTGTGAAAGGCTTAAGATAAAGGTTGGCAATTGAATTAAATCAAGAATGTTAAACTCAACAGGCTACGGACTTGCTATTAAAACAAGCTAAGTAGATAAGATTAACTTGAGAGTTGAGAACGGCTCTGTGGAAAGTTTGAGGACCACAAAGGTAGAAGTTTGAGTGCGACCTGCAGTACAGTAGACCGCAAACTCGCACTGTACATACAAAGGCGCTGTTAATGAATTGCTTTATAGACGTATAAAGGTCCATGAACTGTTAAATATTTTAACGTAGCTGACTGGTCTTGCGATGTAAATTAATTGTTTAGATTTTGTAACATCCATTCATTACAATAACAAAGGACTAAGTTTAGTTTTCATAATGTTTCTGTACAATATCAATACAAACTATCGTCTTTGTAATTTTTTTGCGATTTGCATCTAATTACTAGTTGTTCAAAGCTTTTCCAACCACATCCATAGAGTATTGGATTGGAAAATATTTTGGTCGGTAAGTGATTGGGTACACAAGTGCTCCCATGTAACGTAATAGATTTTCAGTTTTATGAAGCAATTTCTTGTTACGACCAACATATAATTTAGAACCGTCTTGTGTGGAATATAACTACAAAAGCTTTTAATGCTCTGAGCTTGCGCTTGTTGGCCTTACGTTACAATGTCTTTAAATGTACTGACATCGTTGTATCTATTTAATTTGTGTACATATTTTAAATATTCAATAGAAGGGTTCATTTTATCCACAACCAATAATTAATAAATATTTGCGCCTCAATCAATCTATTTGCTTATAGGTATATTTTAAAAGCTTGACAATTTGCTCTTAACCGGGTTACAGACCGATACTAAATTCATGATGACATTGTTTCGGTATTTAGTGGAAAGCCAATAACAGCGTCCCAAATCGGCCCCTGTGTGCCGTAATAGCTTGTTTGCCGCCTTTTGTCTAACTGGGGCATAACCTCGATGGCATTAATTGATAGCATTGACAAGCGAGGTGCAGAATCTAGTGGCGCGCGGCTCCCCACGGATTTCTAGGGAATAGTTATGCTAGGTGTCCCAATCAATTCACTTATAAAAGAGGAAAGATATTTTAACATATTTAAAATGTTACGATTTTATCACCTAGTTTTTAATATCAGGAAATCCAGCTCAAAATTATTTTCCAAGTTATAGGATAGTAAAAAGTTTTTTATTTCCCTAAATGTTTGCTTCATATCTTATCTCATTGATATGTTTGAATAGATTTATTGAAGCACATTCTAGTTGAGTTTTGACACTACGATAGCCTTGAAATTATCTATCGCTCTTGTTGAAGTTATCAACATTTTTATTACATTTATTTTGTCATTGGTAACTTTGAGTCAATCTTACGTGTCACTTAGTCATAAATTAAGATTTTAAAGTAATCAATTAGATGAATGGCTACACATTTCTGTCATCACGAGTCAATTTATCACAAGATATACTGCTATCTCAGGTCATGATCAGAAAAGTATATTTTAAATATTTGAGCCTGAAGCATGTTTTCCGCCCTAAACTGAACTAGGGCGCAACCTCGTTTTTATTATCCGATAGCCATGACAAGCTCGACTGGGGTTAGGTACTGGGAAGCTCTCGGCAAAGCTCTTTCAGGTGAACTCAAACACCTTGTCGGCTTCACTTAATTGCTTGCTTTTGTTGTTCTGCAGTAGGACTCGAGATGTGTTAAATGTCATGACCACTTTTATATTTATTTAATACATGCCCCACGATTCAGTTTCGTCTACATCGGTTTCTCACAATTAACTTGTTTGCCAACTAAGGTTTTGGACATCTGTTGATCCAACGATTTAAATGCTTTTATATGTTTGCAATCAACGTGGAGCGCTTCAAATTCAATTAAGTCTGTTTCGTTGCCAATGAACATACAGTCGCGCGGATTAGTTACCTATGTGTTGACCAAATGAATATTTAGTCGGTTGTTGACATTTTGTGTAAAAGGTAATGCGACACCGCTGACTGTCTTCGTCCAGTTGCGCCGGTAAAAGTTTATTTGAGGATTTGGGTGCGATAGCGGTTATATCTCATAACAGTAGTGCCGCCAACCGGCCGGCCGGCGTCGATGTAGATTCGGTAGCACGAGGTAACACCAACTCCTTGTTGGGAACTCGTTTTTCCCAATACCACTGTGGTCACGAGTTCTTTGCGCGATCAGATAAACGGAACTCGCCGGACACCACACCGGCACCGACATACGTGCGACACTAGTGACATTCACATGAATTGGAAGTTCAGTTGTTCACGATCCACACTGTACACATATATTAACATCCTTTAGTTTGGCACAACACGACACTAGAAGCGAAAACGCTAGCCGAATTCAGGTTAAATTACGAACGGTAGCGGTGCACGGATAGTGCGTCGTGTTTACAGTTGGCGCGGCGGCTTAACGGAGCGGGCGCTCGGACGAGTATTCGCTTCCGTGGTTGACAGTGGACTGGCGGCGAACGAAAGAAAGCTGTGTCGCGGCGCGCGGCGCGGCGCGGGGCGGGGCGAGCGCGGAGAGGGGCGCACCTGCGGGCGGCGGGAGCGCCTCTTGCCTCCGGCGACCGACTGCGAAGCTTCCCGCTGCTACGCAATAAACGCTCGATAAACTTTCTCATTAGGCGCGCCTAACCGTGTGACCGTAAGCTCGTTTCTGCTTGCACATTAAATGCAACGCAATACGACAACATTCGTGTGGGCAATTCACACTCGAGCATGCACCGCGGCCGCACCGCCGCGCCGGTGAGCGCGGAGCTTTCCACTCGTGCGCAGAGCTTCCAGCGCCCGCCGCCCGCCGTGCGTGCGCACACTTACACTATTCAAATTCATGTGAAACGAATTGCACATAAGTTAATGAATTATGCAGTATGCTCAGTACATTGTAATTCAATAGGGATTTATGGTAGAGGCGGTAAGCATCGGAATAAAAGTATTTTGTGTTCATTATACCATTAAACGCAATAGATAGACTACTGCCTACTGCTGTCGTCGTTGCGTGAAAATACTAAAAACAGAATAAAGTCAAAAATTAAAAGGGGTCTCCATACAAGAAACGTGTTTTTACAGGCGTTTTATGCTCGATATTACAAACTGTAATAGATAGAGGCTAAATTTGCTCATAGTGTGTATTACTATGGTTACTATAACATCAAATAATAAACAACAAAATAATACGTACATACATACAATCACACCTTTTCCCCGTTGGGGTAGGCAGACTACTTCTTACCACATGCTACGATCCTGACATACCTCTTTCGCTTCTACCAGTTTCATGAGCGCCTTTATACATACATACAGGCGCTCATGAAAGTGGAAGCCGGTAATAGGTATTTTTGAGTTGGCCTTTTCTTAAAACGTCTCCGATCTGGTCGTTCGCCTGGGTCGGCCTCTACCGGTTGGCCCATTCACACACGTCTCACAAATGTGTTTCATCAATCTATCTTCATTCATCCTCTCTAGATGTCTAAACCATCTAAGCTTCCTTTTCTCTATCTTTTTCACTACATCTTCTACCACACCACAACATTCCCTTATCACACTGTTCTCCACCTTATCCATCAGAGTCATCGAGTCACTCCAATCTTACTTCGCATTTCTACAGCATTAGTTTTACTTTCATGCTTCTTCTGCCATAGCCAGCATTCACTACCATACATGAGTGAGGGAACTAACACTCCTCTATGTACAACCAGACGTGCTTTTAAGACACGTTCTGACTTTTCATAAAGTTTTGCAGTGCCCCACTTCGCTTAGTTTCCTGCCACAACTCATCGCTCAATATCACATTCATACTTACCATATCTTGTAAACTTAGAACCCAGGTACACACCTCCTTCACTTCTTCAATCGTAACCTTACAATCTGTCATTCTTTCTTCTCTTTCAAAAACTATTACTTTGGTCTTACTTACATTCACTTCCATCCCTTTCCTTTTTAAGGCGTTTCATTTTAAAGGTTACTTTCATCCCTTTCCTTTTTAACTACTAAGTAAATTAAATTAAAAACTTAACTTATTTTTCCGACAAATTTTGTTTAATCGGAATTCGGAAACAGTTCAGTTCAGTTCATCAGTCAGTTTATTAGTTCGCAGCCTGCAGCCTGCACTGGCCTGCAGTGAGTGACGGGGCGCGACGCGGCGGCACAGACAAATACTACGGCACAGAACGTTAGGTACTTACGGCACAGAACAGTAGGTAGGTACTACCATAGAAAAGATAATAATACTACGTAACTACTACGGCGGCAGCGAGTTCTGCACCAAGATCCTGAAAAAGGCTGTCACCATCGCGTTAGTCACGTAAAATACATGTATAAACAATACATTACATAGCAAAGTAAATTTTTCTATCCTCTATTTATCTAAAATCTATGTTTTAACTTGTTTGTTATGTTTAGCAATAAATGTAGGATAGAAGATTATGATATAAATGATAGTTTCACAATAATCACAATAGATGTTACGCATATTAAGACAAACTTAGAGAAACCTTGCAAATTAAAATCGAGCCAGTAGTTTTAGCTATTGCAGGCAGCAGCAATTTTAGCAGTCTTAGCTCTGCGTACAGGCGACAAAAATTACCCTACGCTTAGGCCGTCCGTCGGGTCAAAAAATTAAATGTTTTTGTTTATTATAAAACAAAAGGATGAACAAAAAGTTTTTTCTAGTTGCTACTTGCAGCTACTCCGTAGCTAAATAGTAGAAACAAACATACACACAAGTAATTAATTCCCAGTATTTTAATGAAATGAAGGCACCTATGTAAATAAACTTTTTATATAGAACTCAGTTATCTCAGACCGTGGTTAGGTATTACATACAATGACGTTCTGACGTAGGTAAATACGTCACGTGGGTTGACCACGTGTGATTGCAGACGGTGCACGTGGTTGTAAATCCGATATACACAGCCACTACATTTTAAGTATTATACATTGTTTGTGTACTAGGATTATCAGATTATTACGCTGATATATTGTTTTAATTTTGTGGTCCTTATTATCTTATGGTATTATAAATGTAATATATATTAGCTGCGCTCTATTGTGTTACCAGCGGTTGAATGGGATCAAAGTAGGCAAATTTCAAAGCCTTGAAAAAGCTTGAAAACCTTAAAAAGCTTGAAGTGGACTGGTACATAATAATTTAGATATAATATAACATATATATTTTAAGTTAACTGCGGTGTTACGGGATAAATACAAGCATAATCACAGAATAATGAATAGTACAAGTTTAATATATAAGTGGCATAATACGAATGTCAATTCAGAGAATAAGCTACATATATATGCACATTTCATCTAAATCTGTATCTTTAACAAATTAACACTCACAAACATACATAATTAGTACATAGTCATACTACATATTTTGAGATCAGGATATTTGTTTACGCTATACGTCCGTATAGCAGCATCTCATTTATGAAGAATGGCTTAACATAGATAAGTAAGTACTTGCAGAATGCAGATGTATAAGTTATACCGAACGATACATGAAAACGTAGGATTGGATAGGAGCTGAGGATGAGAGTTTCATCCCCTGACTACACCCCTTTAGAAGATACATTTTCAAAAACAATTTCTATATACTCACCTTCATTAATATAAACTTCTGTGAAAAATGCTCTTGCTGAATTTTGTGACATTACATTACCTACTTACACATACTTATATTAGGTAGGTAGAAAGAGCTTTGTTTTACCTGATCTGTACTTATTTTACTTATCGCGTTAATATGTTCATGATGCTTTTTAAAGCTACAGTGTAAATCTTTAAAAGTTGCTCTAATAGTACTACTATTCAAAAGTGTAAATCAATCATCGACTTCATAACAAGTAGACCCCGCTTGAAAGGCGAGCACTTTCCGCTAAATCATCGGACTTATAAGTCTTATATAAATCCACGCCCACAAACGCGATTTAGTTTCGACCAGTAGGGTGACCTGTAAATACCTCCGCGCTCAGTTACTTAAATTTCTTTAAAAGTCGTTGTGATGGCTCCTTGCAGTGTAAGATGGTGTGGAAAAACCAGCACAAACTCAAATTTTAAGGCAAACGGTATAACATTTCACCGGTAAGTCAATAAATGTATCATATCTTCAAAAATACATTTTAGGCAAAGCTCAGCTTATATTTGTCGGTCGGCAGTTGTCTTTGATCACTATCTCCTTTTGTCACGGGCGATGTTTAATAGTTCTATCCCGTTTTTGCGTGGATTTAGTGCTGCGCCTCTGCTGCAGTGATACATATCGATAAACTAGGAATATTATCGACATTCATTTTACAATTAGGTATAATTTGTAAATTTGGATGTAGTGTGTCTCCTCATCCCACAGACTATTTATGGAGATCTACAGAGTAAGTACGTTATAATATGGCTCCACACGATTAGTGTATTTAGCCAGTATCAAGTATTAAAATTATTCAAGTTTTCGTAAATTCTACATAGTTTTTTACTTTACCATAACAGTTAACGCATAAATTTTCACAATAGTACTTATGCATATATTTGTTGGCATATTATTATAATCTATATATACATATAAAAGCGAAAGGTTACTCATCACGAAACCTCGAAAACCGCTGGACGTACAAAGATGAAATTTGGCAGGAAGGTAGTTTCTAGTTAGTAGACGTCCGCTAAGAACGGATTTTGCGACAGGGCCGGATTAAGGGGCAGTCGCAAATTTTTTTATGGAAGTCCTTCATGTTTTTGCTACAAACTTGAAATTTGGCCAGAAGTATTTAGTAATAATTCGCTTATAACGGATTTTGCGACATGGCTGGATTAAGGAGGTCTTAGGGCTCACGCAAGTTTGTATGAAAGATCTTAATTTTTTTGTTACAAACTTGAAATTTGGCCAGAGGTGATAAGTTAGCCTTCACTAAGAACGGATTTTGCGACAGGGTCGGATTAAGAAGGTCTAAAGGCTCTCGCGAGTTTGTATGAAATTCCTTCACTTTTTTGCTACAAACTTGGAATTAGGGACAGAGGTATTTAGTAAACGTTCGCTAAGAACGAATTTTGCGACAGGGCTGGGTTCAGGTGGTCTAAGGGCTCTTACAAGTTTGTACGAAAGTCCTACATTTTTGTTACAAACTTAAATTAGCACAGAGGTAGTTAGTAAGCGTTCGCTAATTACAGATTTTGCAACAGGGTTCTGCTTCTTCCCCCCTCTCCCCCCTTCCCCCCTAAAATCAAATTATTGATTACATTACATGAGTACATGGTACATGTCAGGTAAAGTACATTCCCACCTTAATATTAATTTTGCTCTCGCGCTAAATAGGATAATTAACAAAATTATGAGTTTAGGCTGACGGATACTTTAGGTAACTCATACATTATGATTTCTCCAAACCTTGATAGTGCTCCTGATGTTTGTATACTTATATATTTTTACTATTATATATACGTCCATGTCGATAGTGTACTTAACTTTTATCGATATTTTTTAACGGTAATTTGGTATGGTCATCTCTATACGAGATTTATGACTTTGTCCGCCCGTCAAAACTAGTCGGAAGCGCCAATCACAAAAAGTTCCTCGCGACCGCCTACCTCGGCCAGTTGCGGAATTGATTGTACCGCGCGCCAATAATGATCAGGGGTCTAATTGCTATGACGTCGATGAAATCAATACTCTACGAAAATAAAATAACTTACATTTATTCTGTGGCAGCGGGACGTAAGTTGTTACATATTATCTACTGTGCGGTTATCCTATGGTAGGAGCACTTAGATATATTGGATTTGCTATGCTATTCACAATTCTACGTAACATTTTTTTCATGGTACATAAGCTAGCGTATTAACACTATCTCACCTGTTGATAAGTGATCGAGGAAGCACGCACGCACGGGCACTGAACATTTTCATAGTGGTAGGAATTCTGCAAGTCCGCGAGGAAGCTCAATATATTGAGATACTACAATATTATATAATAAAATACTACAAATATCTTCGAGGACAAGATCAAAAATTCCTAATGACCAACAGCAAATCGGCATTCATACTCAGTGAACACCATGTAAGTAAGTACTTACCTACGTATTTTCAGAAAAACGATCCACTCCTAATAAGTAGTCGGTTGGATCGTTTTTCTGAAAATATGTCTTATCATTAATACGAAAGTCAATCTGTATATTTGTTTTTTTGTGACATCACAAATCAATCACAAATATCATCACGAAAAATTTAAAAATCACTTTACCGCCCGCTCAAAGGCTTGAAGAGAAAATACTTTTTTGTGCGCATTTATCGAGGAAACAATCACCGTTTTTCGAATAGATGGGATTAAATATCGTATCGATAGTACTTATCACTCGGCTGCAACATTGTTTTCTCTTTACCGACGTAAAGTACTTTGAATACCTCGCAATTGCTTAATGCTCAGGGTTCTACTAAAGAATCCTTCGTTCAGGTACCGCTCTAGATTGAAAAAGTACTATGTTGCGCCCCTATGATACTATCTACTATAAAACCACCTATGTACAAAAAATGCCTTGAACTTTTAAACTTTAAGGCCGTTTAGAATATATATACCTAGTAGTATAAATGTATTACAAAGTACTTATTGTGAGAAACATGAAGAAAAAAAATCTCGTTTGTAGAAATAAGCTTTACCACCTCTGGTTCTAATTAATACAAGCTTGCAATCAACTTTATGAGACGATGTTTAGCTAAGCTATATAGGTCTATTATATTATATAAATGGTCTTAAATGGAATTAAAAAATCTGGGTCTTTAATTCTGCTTTTAACAACTATTTGTTTACGTTTTGTAGATTAGGAAGTTTTGTAGAAGTAAATATGTATGTTGTTGAGTCTACAATGTAGACCTTAATGCCTATTATGGGTTATAAATCTTATAGTATATAAAAGTTAAGAAATCTAAAAATATCAATGTCAAAATGCTATTAAGTGACTAAAACGTAAATTAGTTAGCGTAGCTTATGTAAATAATAGATCGTTATCTGTTTCTGTGCGCTCAATCACCCTATTTATATTTACTTACATTTGTACAAAATTATCGTATCGAAAAGTTTATGATTTATTTTATAATTTAAGTATCAAGGAACGCGTATCAAATCGTGACGTTATTACAGTATTTCGATAAAAAATATAAAAAGAGCCCGCCGCCCGTGGGCGTTAATGTTCTTATTAACTAAAATAACCTAATAGAATTTAGTAATTTCGCAAGTAATAAATATTTTAACGTACTTCATTAACCAAACTGGGAACTCGTTTGTCTCCGACTCACGTTTTTATGAAGCTCTAAAGGCAAAAGTTGAACGTTATATTCAAACTCCATTATGACGAAGACCTTAGATTATGATACATGTATTTTATTTTAAAGACATTTTTTACTCTAACTGCAATGTGCAAAAAAATAAAAAGGTAGAGTTAAAAAATAATTATTTTTATTACTCTACCTTTTTACATTAATACTTAAATTCAAAATTTTAAATCACCTCCGACTGATTTATGTACAATCTGTTCATTGAGACCATTCCAATGAGCCCAAACTCGACATCTCTGCTGTAATTTTGTGAGTAGTTGAGTATTCTGCAGATCCTAGGAGATGTCCCAGCATCAGGTTAATCCTACCACGTAACAATAACACTGAAGTAATGAGATACCGAATTTCCATTTAATTAGAACTATGAAAGTTGATTGTATATTGCCATCAACTAGAAAAAAGTTCATACTTAGTTTTAAAACGAATGGACGGATTTTTATGAATCAAAGCTAAGAACACTCTCTGAAGACACCTATAAATAAAACCGGCTAAGTCGAGTTGAACTCGCCCACCGAGGCTTTCGTTCCAACCAATTAAGCTAGACCTCTAAATTGTATCAGCGCTCATATAACTCAGAGGTCTACCTTAATTGGCGCAAACTATGTATGTATGGGGACACCCTTTAATTTTCAACAACTTTTTTTATTTTTTTTATTTTTTTTTATTTGTGCTGTAATACCTTGCTTCTTGCCAAATTTCATGATTCTAGGTCAACGGAAAGGACCCTATAGGTTTTCGACCCAAAACCTATAGGGTACTTCCGGTTTACCTATAATTGTCAATTTTGGTTATAAGCAAGGTCTTACAGCACAAGTAATGGAAAAATTCTGAAAAATAAAAAAAGTTGAAAATTAAGGTACATTTTGGTACTTACAAGTTTTCGCGAAAATCTAAATTTGCCCATATCTTTTTATTGTGTTGACTCAAGACCTTGATTTTTATACACCCAATAGTGACTATAGATCTCAGTATCAGGTATAAATTTTACCTTGCGAGGTCCACCCGTTCCTGGTGATTCCTCCCGAAAATCAGTGGTGACACACGGACAGACAGACGGACAAGAAAGTGATCTTATATGGGTTCCTTTTTTTAACCTTTTGAGGTACGGAACTCTAAAAATAACTAAATTAAACGTTTGGACGCTACGATGCCACAGGCAGATACAAAGTAACACATATACACACGTCAAACTTATAACACCGCTTCTTTTATCGTCGGGGGTTAAAAACAGTTGTTAGGGCGCTACGTCAATTGACGTCAATACAAACAATGTATATTCATAGCATAGAATAGAATAACTCCTTATTATACACCAAAAATAAGTTATTATCTAAAATAACAACTACCTGATGCGGTTATACGATCGGCGGTATTATCGCGTAAAGCAATTCCTTCCAGACAACCTATGTTTGGAATGGTTAAAATACTAGGGTATTTCGCAATGGCGTATAATTATTTCCTAAACTTCAACTTATCATTTTAAACAAAACCTTAAAATTCGTATCTCTCATTACAATAAAATAGTAAAAATATACTAAACTTACCTCTATAAAGTAATTGAACTGAACACTAAAATCGATTTTTAAACTTGACCGTAGTCGGTTAAAAGTATTAAAAGTGTTTAAAAATATAAAGTTATATAGATTTTTTCATCTTTATTACATAACCTATCAATGTTCATCGATACTTAAGTTCTGGAGATGGCAAAAAACGGAACCCTTATAGATTCGCCATGTCTGTCTGTCTGTCCGTCCGTATGTCACAGCCATTTTTTCCGAAACTATTAGAACTACAGAATTGAAACTTAGTAGGTGGATGTATTCTGTGAACCGCTTTCCGATTTTTATACAAAAATAAAAAATATAAAAGTTTAAGGGGGGGCATCCCATACATGGAAATGAAACAAAAAAAAATGTTTTTGTTCAAACCTTTACGTTTGGGGTGTCTATGGATAGGTCTTCAAAAATGACATTGAAGTTCCTAAAATCATTTTTTCTCAAAGTCAATCATTTAAAAGATAGGCGCGTCTAAAGTGCTAAAATGTGTCCCCCCCCCCTTCCCCCTCTAACTTTTAAAGTAAGGGAGTGAAAAATCTAGAAAAAATATTTTCTATAGATCTCAATAAAAACTTTCAACGAAAATCAGTTTGAACGAGATACAGTCAGCATTTTTTGAGACATACCGACCGCAAATATAACTTTGTTTTTTATACAAACACTATGAAAAACAAAGTTATTTTTGTAGTTGCGAAAAATCATAGTTATAGAATACTCTACTGTGTTACGGAACCCTACGAGTGCGAGTCCGACTTGCACTTGGCCAGTTTTTATTTTAATCTTTACCACATTCCCATTTATGTACCTCTAACCGGACCACACCTTAACATTATTTATCTTATCTGCGTACCAGTCAGTGAAGTCAAAGCGGACTAAAACACTTATATTACCACTAAATTGTTTTACGTTTTAAAATTCACTAAAGAACAAGTTGTAGCTTTTCTATTACAAGTTCCCTCGTCGTATGCAAACTAACACATATTTTAAGTTCAAGAGAAACGGGCCCCAATATCTAGGTCAATATGCTGCGAAGCCTTCGGCGGTTGGACTTGTGAAAATAATAACTTGTGTTCGTGAACGATTAACGTGCGATCCGGATCTTGGTTCGAATATGTACTTAGGCTACTTTATAAAGTTGTATCTCTACTATTGTAAATGTCATGGGACCCGTGTTATCTATACAATTGGTTATTAGATATTACATGTAATTATTATATTTGGGTATCTATGGCTAGCTTAATCACTATCCTTAAACAACTTCAAAATAGGAGGTGGTTCTCAATCCGACTGTTTTTTTTTTGTATGTTTGTTAACCGATGACTCCGCCAATTGTAAACTGATTTGAATGATTCTTTTTTTCGGGTTGGGTTAATCTCAAAGGTGGTCCATTTAAATATTATCAAAACCTAATATGTATCTCTAGAGATATGACGATCAACGTGTTAAACTTGCTACTGAAACTGACTCGCACGGCACGGAAGTCGGTTTATTTAGTTATCTTAATTATCAAAAGACAAAAGGTAGGAAAGTTTTTTTTTAGATTAGTGATTCATTTCACTGCAATCTTTTGTTTCCACAAAAGCACAATTCAATCTAGGACCGCGTCATAACACACACACACACACACACACACACACACACACACACACACACACACACACACACATAATAAGGTGAAATAGAAATCACGTGCTTGGCTATCTACCATTTTAAAGTCTTAGATTTTAATAATTATGTCTGACGTTAAACAAACAATCACACAATATCTACTAAGCTGTTTTTTTTTTTTTAATCTAACATTATTATTGTTTTAAGAACCTATTATTCCAATTAAACATTGTGGGTATGATTTATCGGTTTTATCACCCTCAGAGTACCTACCTACAGAGTTCGTTAGTCTCTGTAAGTCCATTATGGACAACTCATTTTGTGGTTCTCTGTGGTTTACGAGTGACGCCGCAGCAACTAATATGTAAATCTGTGGCGACTGGCAAAGCAGAGAGCAGCCCCCTCCGTGGCAGCCCCCTTTCACCCACTTTGTCAGTTGATTATTGAACGAACAAAATGAATTAAATGACGGGGACGCAGCTATGATGCGGCTATGATCCATCTCTGTCATTTCGTTCATTTCAATCCCAATCAAATTCCATGATAAACCTGCAGCTCAGCTACTGTTCAAAATAGATATATGTGGCCTGACAATGAACCTTTTAATGCGAAAACTACCTCACATGACGTTAAGTGACGGTGACGAGGCGTTTTAGGATAGAAATCGTGCGTGGTTGTCTGGCATTGTATTGCGGAGAAGAACACACCGGGCCAAACGAACGAGAACGAAGCCGAATATAAGGAGATGGAGCTATACTAATTGTAATGTATGAGCTTAAAACAGATAATTATTGGTGTGAGATACATCTTTCATTCGCTAAGTATTCGTTCGCATGGTGTCAGCGATATTCTAAGGTTTAGGATGTCGCTGCTTGGTGTGGACCCGGCATAAGACTGCAGTGAAATGAGCCACTGAGTAATCACTTATGGGCTTTTTAATTTATGGGGCAGTGATGCTGTGATATAAAACAAAACAAGAATAATTATGTATTTGTGCGAACATATTAAATGCACGGAAAAAAAACAGCTATGTTTTCATTTTAGAACTCTCTTTACCAACTCTGACTCCATTAAGCAATTGCGACTCGAAACTAATAATTATTTTAACCGCATATTGAAATGACGTGTAATTAGTAATAAACATGGCCTAAGTACGTGTGTAATGTATGATATTATTATCGCAAATTGGGATACTGTAATGCCCACCCAAAGTAAGATATATCTTTTACTAGCGACCCGCCCGTCTTCGCACGGGTAGAGCATATACGCCTGGTTTTTTACATCAGTTTGTTGATAAACCTTCCTCATTAATCAGTCTGTCTATTGGTGAAAACCACATGAAAATCCGTTCAGTAGTTTAGAGTTTATCTTACTAAACGGATTTTAATGCAGTTTTCACTCATAGAAGAGTGCTTTATAAGAAAGGTTTAGGTATATAATTTGTTAAGGTTTTAAGGCAAAAAAACTATTTTTTTTTTAGTTTTCGATAAAAGCTCTCAGTTGACTTGACTTTTTCCGACACTTCCAACAATTATCATAATATTTGAACCAATTTGCACAAAACCTTAACAAAATATATATACCTAAACTTTCCTCATGAATAAACCTATCTATTGGTGAAAACCGCATGAAAATCCGTTCTGTAGTTTTTGAGTTTATCGCGAACAGACAGACAGACAGACGCGGCGGGGGACTTTGTTTTTATAATATGTGATAGATAGAGATAAAATAAAAAATAAATTATGTACCGGCAACGGCTAAAGAAAGGTAGTTTTTTTTTACATATTCAGTATTAGAACCGAATACTGAACACCATCCTTCAGTATGTATAGTATTTTACCAGTCTACCTCTATCCTAGTATCCTATTCTACTTCCTATTAATATTATAAATGCGAATGTGTGTGTCTATGTGAATGTTTGTTACCTCGTATCGCTACTTGACCGATTTTAATAAAATTTGAAACGTAAATAGTGTAGGCTTTGGGATAAGACATATAGCAAATCTTCTTTTCGAAAATCATCCCAAATATGGTGATAAAGTTTCAGTGGATGATTTTATTCCTTTGTCAGACTCACTTAAATTTCGGTACAAATAAACCTAACCAAATAATGAAACATATATTTTTAAATGTTTCTTTTTAATTTTTAAATCATTACTTAGTAATGTGTAAAATTAATTTTCTTTGGAAAAATCATAGAGAATTTATTAATTTTAGTTTCTTTGTATTTCCGTACCTAACAACTATCTATATATAAATAATCAACTTGAATGAAATTAAAATACAAATAGATAGTGTAGGTTCTGGAATAACACATGCTTAGGCTTTGTTTTAGAAAATCACCCCTGAAATAGTTAAAAAGGGTGATAAAGAAAATTTTATTACATAGTTCGATTCACCCAATACTCGATACAAATAAACCAATAAGTCCTACCTACTAATAATTGTTCTAAATGAAAAGTAAGTGTGTGTAAATTTGATATTGTTCCCCATTTTGCCACTCAAAAACTTTCACGCGGGCAAACCCGCAGGGCTCACCTAGTAACACATAAAGTTAACAACAGGATAAGGGTCAAATTAGTAGACTGTAAGGATAAATATTCCTTTGTCAACATTAATTGAAAACGACTCCGTCTTATAGATAACATCTGAATTTTTAGTTTATCTAAGCACTTACTAGATAAACCACTATGACTATACGATCTTTTATTAATAAACCGTCGATCGTATTTCATGGTAACCGCCGGAGCATCATTAATTCCGCCAGCTACCCTCAGGCACCGCACTTCTATTTTTCCGCCATACATTTCAATTAGTGGCATAATTTAATTATAATCATAGTATGCTATCAAGACTACCGTTGTCGGCACGTTGACAGTTTGCTCCGGTTTTTGTACCTTATTCCACTTAACGGGTAGATATGAAATGCGACGCCTCCATCCGCTAACGTATTCATTTATCTAGCATCTGTCAGCGACGAGGAAACTCCAGGGATGGCAAGCTTGATTGATTTTAATTGGTTTTATGACTTGCTTGTAAAACCGTTTAAATACGAGGGTGCCCGACGCTCAAGGGCAATTTCGAGCCAGTTATTACGAGATTCATGGTAACTTAATAATCCGCCGGCTCACACTCTTAACTTAATTGATATTAAAACTAATTAATTGTCAACGTCGAACACGTTCACATTGCTTACGAGAATCATCGACCGTCAAAGGACCATATAATTTAAGGTGCATTCTACTGGTGTACTTCATTAACATTTTCCGTTCCCATTACGGAAACGGACCGGGTTCGGAGCCAAGCCGCGCGAAACGAGCCTCTTTTTGTGTGGAAAAAAGAAAGGGAACAAAAACACAAAAGTTCCAGCCAGCTGCGCCGGAGCATCCTGTCTACGTCACTGCACGTTTTGCGTCCATTGATCGGAGGCACATGCGGCTATCTTTTTCTTAAAAGCTGTGTAGACTTACGAATGAGTGAGACGACCGTACTTACTTCTGACAAACAATTTCGTCTAGATAACGGCAATCTTCCGCAAAGCACGTTGTTTGGTAGCGTAGAGTCGAAGCCGAGTCGTGGTTGTTGATTTTTGTTTGCGGGCTCGGGCCGGGCGCCGGGTGCTGACAAAACCCATTCGTTCGTCGATAAATTGTCATTGTTGTGACACAATAACCTGACACCCGGGCTGTCGGGATACGGGGGTCCCGGCAGGCTTGTCACGTAATTTGCAACCGTGGATAATTGCGGAACATTCGACGGCTTAAATTTTATCAGAGTAGCTACGACCGAATGAAAGCTTAAATATACAAGAGTTTATGTAATAATTTCGTAATGAACAAACCTGAAAAACAATTACATTATTCGAGCGTCCAAAACGGTAGAGTAAACAATAATTCTTGTGATACTAATCGTTCTGTGCATTTTGACAGTAAACTTGAAAGGTCGGTTTCAATTACAGCGAAGCGAAACTCACCTCGATAAACGGTATAGGGTTGTCTCACAACCAATTCGGAACCGAAAATGCGTGAAAATGTGATTCGTGAAATACAATTTTCACCTGTATATATCCAGATCCACTCGATCCTTTTACTAGGAATTCACCAAAATAGTGTTCTCAATGTAAAGATGTCAGGATTCATTCGGGTGCTTGTTGTAATGCAAACAAACGCAACTGGCTCTACGTATATCATGAAATTTTAAAGTATTTATTTGTATTGTACATACTTGTTATGTACAACGTATTCCGTAATACTTTTTATAACCTCTCGAAATTTTTATTTTTCGAACGTATAAACACATCAATAATGTTATATTTGCATATTTTTTTTGTTTTATGAATAGGTACAGCAAAATATTTGAAATAAATTTATCGAA
The DNA here is from genome assembly GCA_954871355.1 of Cabera pusaria. NCBI lineage: Eukaryota > Metazoa > Arthropoda > Insecta > Lepidoptera > Geometridae > Cabera > Cabera pusaria. The sequence continues at coordinate 13,593,324 of OX940900.1, read as the reverse complement.
AAACAAAAACTTAAGTAACGGGCATATTTTTACCAATACATAATTACTGAATGTAAAAATGTACTGAAAGCAATACCGCGGCAAGCTCAAAGAACTTCATCACTTTAATCTAGCCTTAGGTAGAGCTTGAAGGTGTTCACTATAGTAGGGGAGCACAATAGGGGTTTTTGGAATTTACTGAAGATACTTTGCGAAACTCTGTGAGTAACTCCACCATATATGTAAGCCCTCTAGTTTAAACATCGCGCTACTAGGGCAGTCGATCAGAATAGTAAAAAAAAAACCATAGTTAGCAATATCCGAGCGCGTCAGATTAAGCTATTTACTATACAATGCCAGACAATGTCTCAAATATGTTTCAAACATTCTCTTGGTATTATGGTAGGATACTATAGAGTGTTCAGCTACCACCCTCAAGATGGAAAATATTTAGACAAAACATCGAATGTGCTCCGGCGGCTCCTTGACAGCTAGTTCCTATTCTAGGCCTAGCGTGTTGCCATCCTAGACCGCTTCATCACTTATCAACAGATGAGATAATGGTCAAACGCTAGCCTATACGATATTAAAAACATAAAATAAAAAATAAAGTTAATATAAATGTAATAGTCCGTGGGAGGCAACCCTGCCAACACAATCACATCATGTTTATTGTTGACTGATAACTATGTGAGGCAGGTTAAGGCCACTCCTTATCTATCAGACATACTCGTATATTTATACATGTGAAGAATTTGAAAGATGATGATAGACTTTACAAGCTCTTTATCTGAAGCGGGAAGAGGAAGTGACGTTCAAGGATAGTAATGATCGCAGACTATTAAATTATATAAGTATTTGACTTCCGGTGCTTAGAGTTTTATATAATGCATTGAATCAATGTATTGACTTCCTTTTATGGCATGACTGACTATCATTCATTTATTATTTTTCATACGTTCATATATCATACATTTTTTACTTAAGTTTTTTTTTAAATACTTTATAGGCTAGCGTTTGACCACTATATCACCTATTGGTAAGTGATGATGCGGTCGAAGATGGTAAGCACGCTAGGCCTAGAATGGGAACTGGCTCTCAAGGATAGCTGCCGGAACATATTAGATGTTTGGTGACCGGTTTTCTAACTTGGGTGGTAGCTGGCCAGGCGGACACTAGATAGTGTCCTACCACCATGCGGGGTTGTTGGTTTTTTAACGATGTTTTCCTTCACCGTAACAAAGCGAAAAATCGATAGAAAAATCCATTGGTGCACGGCGGTTTGAACTCGGTACCACGGCATCAAAGCCGACCGTTCTCCCGATTACGCCACCAGACCCTCAAAATTTCGGATTACTGCGCGATACTTTGTTGCAGTTAATGCTGTTTAACTTATGAATTGTACTCGTAGGTCCCAAATGAATAAACTGACAGTCATCATCATCATCAGCCTATCTTCGTTCACTGCTGGACATAGGCCTTACCTATGGCACACCACTAAGCTCGATCTTCAATCGATCAGCTCTCTGTTTCCAACTGCTGCCAGCCAACTTGCGTATATCATCGCTCCACCTAGCTGGAGGGCGCCCTTCACTACGTTTACCGAGCCGTGGTCTCCACTCTAGAACACGTCTACCCCAACGGTTATCGGTTCTACGACAGATGTGACCAGCCCACTGCCACTTCAGCTTGCTGATCCTTTGAGCTATGTCGATAACTTTGGTTCTCTGACGGATGACTTCATTTCGAATACGATCCTTCAGAGAGACTCCAAGCATAGCCCTCTCCATAGCTCGCTGAGCGAGTTTGAATTGGTGAACCAGTCGCACTGTCAGCGTCCACGTCTCGGCTCCGTAGGTAATAACAGGTAGGACGCACTCGTTAAAGACTTTCGTCTTCAGGCTTTGCGGTATGGACGATGAAAAGACTCGACGAAGTTTTCCAAATGCTGCCCATCCCAGCTGTATTCTTCTGCGAGCTTCCTTTTCGAAGTTGTTTCTACCCAATTGCAAGATTTGCCCAAGGTAGACATATTCGTGAACAACTTCGAGATGAACTCCGTTTAGGGCAATCGGTTCCGGAATAACATGTTTGTTTAACATGATCTTGGTCTTATCCAAGTTCATCCGTAGACCGATGCGTGCAGAAGAATCAGCAAGGGTGGTCAGCATGTAATGCAAGTCCTGCACGGTTTCAGCCATGTTGACGATATCGTCCGCAAACCTCAAGTGAGAGAGGTGGCATAAATATAAACGGCGAGGTTTATATTTATGCCCCGTCCTTTCCAATCGAGCGTTTTGAACATATCCTCAAGAGTGTTGGTGAACAATTTGGGGGAAATAACGTCCCCTTGTCTCACTCCTCTATGTAAAAGGATATGTTCAGTCTGCTGATTTTGTACTTGGACGGTCATAGTCGCGGCGTCATACAGGCCTCTCAGTACTTGGACGTATCGCCAATCAACTTGGCACCGTTGCAGAGACTCAAGAACAGACCAGGTTTCTACAGAGTCAAAAGCTTTCTCATAGTCCACAAACGCAAGGCACAGGGGCTGGTTATACTCTTCGGTCTTCTGTATAACCTGCCGCACTGTGTGTATGTGGTCTATGGTGCCATATCCTCCTCGAAACCCAGCCTGTTCAGGGGGCTGAAACTCGTCGAGTCTACGCGCGAGACGATTTGTGATGACTCTCGAAAACAGCTTATAGACGTGACTCAAGAGTGAAATGGGTCGATAATTCTTTAAGAGGGTCTTGTCTCCTTTTTTAAACTGACAGTGAAGATTTACAAATATTATAATTTTATTTTCAGTAAAAAGGATCTTTATAATTTTAAAAATAATGTTACTATACTTGGATAGATATAGCAACCAAGATTATGTCATCTCCCTTAATCCGGCATAGTAAGAATTAGTAGATAAGAATTATTTAATAAGACCTGGGTCCGATTTTGCCAGAAGAATTTCTGACAAAAATCGGACCCACATAAATGTAGGTCAGACTAAAATTCATTAAAATCCCCAAATGTTGGTTAACTGGTTAACCAACTGGTTGTTAACTAGTGAAAGCCCCAATTATGTTCCAAATAATTTGGAGTGAATATTTGAAACTGTAAAATACTCGGAAATTTAAGACGAGGGGCAGAGTTTCACGTTACTTCTTTGAAAGCCATACAATACAAAACAGGACAGATCTGTGAGACTTTTGTAGTAAATCCTAGGTAAAAATTAAGTAAATAATGGTAAATAGGTTTTTTTAGGGTTCTTCGTCATGTCTGTTTGTCTGTCTGTCTGTACGTTCGTATGTCACAGCCATTTTATTCCGAAACTGTTAAGACTACAGAATTGAAACTTAGTAGGTAGATGTATTCTGTGAACCGCTTTCCGACGTTTATACATTAAAACATATAAAATATAAAAGTTTTAGGGGGGCATCCCATACATGGAACTGAAACAAAAAAAAAATCTTCATATCTTTACGTGTGGGGTGTGTCTATGTAAATAATTTTTTTGTCAAAGTCAATAATTTAAAAGATAGGCGCGTCAAAGTGGTAAATTGTGGGCTGTTAGAGGGGGGGCCCTGTAACTTTTAAAGTAAGGGGTGAAAAATCTAGAAAAAATATATTCTGTAGATCTCAATAAAAACTTTCAACGAAAAGTGGTTTGAACGAGATACAGTAAGCAGTTTTTGAGATATACCGACCGCAAACAAAATTTTGTGTTTCATACAAACACTATGAAAAATTATTTTTTTGGTTGCGAAAAATCATAGTAAGAATACTCTACTGTGTTACGGAACCCTACGAGTGCAAGTCCGACTTGCACTTGGCCAGTTTATTTTATATCTTATAGGCTAGCGTTTGACCACTATCTCACCTGTTGGTAAGTGATGATGCGGTCGAAGATGGTAAGCACACTAGGCCAAGAATGGGAACTGGCTCTCAAGGATAGCTGTCGGAACACATTAGATGTTTGGTGGCAGATTTTCTAACTTGAGGGTGGTGGCTGGCCAGGCGAACACTAAATAGTGTCCTACCATCATGCGGGGGTTGTTGGTTTCTTAACGATGTTTTCCTTCACCGGAGAGCCACTGTGATAAGCGCACATACATTTTTCGATAGAAAAATCTATTGGTGCACGGCGGGGTTTGAACTCGGTACGACGGCATCAAAGCCGACCGTTCTCCCGATTACGCCACCGGACCCTCAAAAAGGTAACATAGTTTACAAAAACCAATATTTATTATTTAACTTTCAGTAGTAGTTTGATTTTAATTTTTTATCCCTGAAATAAATCTGAAAATATTAAAATCTTGATAAATTGAACTATGAATCTATGTTTCTCGTACAAAAAAATATATTCATACAACTATATTTTATTATTATATCAATAATAAATATTTTTAATTATTCGAAAAACTATTGTAACTGACAATCAAAATGCATTGCAACCTCCTTATCTTATCGGAATTATCATATCTTTATATAATGAAAATAATTATATAAAGATATAAGTTAATTTATTTTGTTATGAAATTGAAAGGTGTGAAGATCGATGTATATGTATTATTACATACGGTGTGAAGAAATAAGTTGATAGCTGTAAAATGTGTCGTGCTGCGATGTAATAAAGAGTCCTATGAAGAGACAGATTACTTCGAGCAGCAGTGACTGTGGAATACCACAGAGAAAAAATAAACTGGCCAAGTGCAATTCGGACTCGCACTCGTAGGGTTCCATAACACAGTAAGGTATTCTATAAATATGAAAGGTGTGAAGATCGATGTAAATGTATTATTACATACGGTGTGAAGAAATAAGTTGATAGCTGTAAAATGTGTCCTGCTGCGATGTAATAAAGAGTCCTATGAAGAGACAGATTACTTCGCGCAGCAGTGACTGTGGAATACCACAGAGAAAAAATAAACTGGCCAAGTGCAATTCGGACTCGCACTCGTAGGGTTCCATAACACAGTAAGGTATTCTATAAATATGAAAGGTGTGAAGATCGATGTAAATGTATTATTACATACGGTGTGAAGAAATAAGTTGATAGCTGTAAAATGTGTCCTGCTGCGATGTAATAAAGAGTCCTATGAAGAGACAGATTACTTCGCGCAGCAGTGACTGTGGAATACCACAGAGAAAAAATAAACTGGCCAAGTGCAATTCGGACTCTCACTTGTAGGGTTCCATAACACAGTAAGGTATTTATAGATTTAAAAACGGGAATTTAACGTGACTTACGCGATGTCGATATAGCGATCGACATATGTTTCGGCCTCATCCGGAGGCCTTCTTCAGGATCTTGAGTGCGGGGCGCTCGTCGACGCCGAGCGTCCCGCACTCAAGATCCTGAAGAAGGCCTCCGGATGAGGCCGAAACATATGTCGATCGCTATATCGACATCGCGTAAGTCACGTTAAATTCCCGTTTTTAAATCTATAAGTTTAAAATGAACGTGAGTTTTTATAATAAAACAGTAAGGTATTCTATAAATATGATTTTTCGCAACTAAAAAATTACTTTGTAGTTTATAGTGTTTGTATGAAAAAGAAAGTTATCTTTGCGGCCACCATATCTCAAAAACTGCTCACTGTATCTCGTTCAAATTGATTTTCGTTGTTAGTTTTTATTAAGATCTACAGTATATATATTTTTTAGATTTTTCACTCCCATACTTTAAAAGTTAGAGCGGGGGGGACACTCACATTTTACCACTTTAGACGCGCCTATCTTTCAAATGATTGATTTTGAAAAAAAATATGATTTTCAATGTCCATTTTAAAGACCTAATAGGTTTGAAGAAAAAACATTTCTTTTTGTTTCAGTTCCATGTATGGGATGCCCCCCACTTAAACTTTTATATTTTTATTTTTGTATAAAAATCGGAAAGCGGTTCACAGGATACATCTATCTACCAAGTTTCAATTCCATAGTCAGTTTCTGAATATAATGGCTGTGACATACGGACGGACAGACATACAGACATGACGAATCTATAATGATTCCGTTTTTTGCCGTTCGGCTATGGAACCCTAAAAACTGTAGGGTAATTTTTATTTTTACCACTACTGTTTAATTACTTTGCAATTCTAATACGCGCACCTACGGAAAATTTTATTTAGCTGTAAAGAATTTAAGCCAGACAGACTAGCATAAACATAATATTTTATTTTCTATAAAAAAGGTTTTGCATTTATTTCAGAAATCATGAAAGTATTTTTTTCTATTTTTTTATTAAATAACATTTCATGACATTTTTATTGTTATAACAAAAAAGTAATGGTAATATCGCCAGAATACATATAATATAATAATGAATAATTCGACATCTTAAAAAAATGGAACACTTCACAGGGATTCAATATGCGCATTACTTACCACCCCACTTCGTTTCATCCAAGGTCGACGAATCACCTTGAATGTGTGGTGCAACTGGTGCAACGTAATAACATTGAAAACAACATAAGTACTATAATAGTTAACATCAGACAAAATCATGCAATTATTCCACTACCCATGTTTTTTAAAGTTTTGATAGGTTGCAGCTTTCAACCTACTTCAAAAAGGATGAGGTTCTCAGTATTTTTTTTTTTACGCATGGCGAATTGTGGACCGATATTCCTCCTATACTCCTATACTCCTGATGAGTACCTATAGTTCCAGAGATATGAAGATTTGCCTCTGAAAATGACTAGCGTGGCGTTTGAAGTTGGTTTTCCGCTTATTTTTAACTTATCATTAAGTAAGGATTAAAATAGTTTGCTACATATAATGATTATCTTGTGCTTATTTTATTTTTAAGTGTATGTGTTAGTAGTTACTTTAATATTTATACGCTTTTACAAATGATTATTTCAATAAGTTGCCTACGTGACTCGGTCTGCGTAGACAGACAAAACATATATTAAATGAATTTATATTTAAAGTATATCAACAAAATTATAAATACGAAAGTTTGTTTGCCTCTACACGGTCAAACAATTTACCGATTTCGCTTATTATAATGTTTTGCATTTATAATCAAATAAAGGTAGGTACGGCCACACCACGTGCTACAATCTGCGGGCGCGATCTCAGTACTTTTCAATTGTTTTTTGATCGCGTTTGGTGTGAACCAGTCGGTACAAATACTACTGTGCTATCTGATCGCCGCCTAGATCGCGGACGCAGGACGCTACCTTGTGTCCGTACCTTGATCCAATGGAACAGGGGATCCTTTGTGATTCTATTTTTACTGTTTTTACAGGTTAATGTACCAATCAACTAAACAATAAGCAAAAGGCTAGTCATAAATATTAAAATACGGGAATAATCGCGCTTAAAACATTAATATTTATGGAACTGTTTTAAGCGCGATAAGTCCCGTATTTTAATATTTATAACTATGTGTTCAAATCGCGATAGTTTTAAGCAAAAGGATACCGTCGACGGCATTAAGCAACATGCGCGTCTAATGGTAAACGGTGACCGTCGTAGTAAACATTTAAAACACCTGAGCAACGCATCACGCATTGCTGGCATTTGAAGAATTTATAAATACAAAATTCCCCAGCCTATTCGAGGAAAAATCGCGACGGCCATATGGTTGACACAATTCCAAATAATACCGCGACCGGTACGACCATAATGATCTTATGAATTTCGAATAAACCACTTTTCAGGATGTGCATTTTTAGTGTTCCGTACCCAAAGGGTAAAACGGGACCCTATTACTAAGACTCCGCTGTCCGTCTGTCTGTCTGTCTGTCTGTCTGTCCGTCTGTCACCAGGCTATAGCTCATTAACTGTGATAGTTAGACAGTTGCAATTTTCACAGATTGTGTATTTCTGTTGCCGCTAGAACAACAAATACTATAAACAAAATAAAGTTAAAAATAAAAGAAGGTCCCCATACAAAAAACGTGTTTTTAAACGCCATCTATCTTATTCGTTTCGGCAAAATGACATAGATGGCGCTAGTAAACGAGCCCCGTCTTTCTAGATCGCGACCAAACCAAATATTCTTGGTAATATCAAGTAATCAAATATATGAGGTTGAAACTCTGTTATGTTTCGTATTGTACGGAACCCTCCCTAAGTGTGCGATAAGAGACGCGATGCTGACTCGCACTTGGCCAGTTTTATTATATCTGATAGTGACTGATAGGCTAGCGTTTGATTACTATTACACCTGGTGACCAGCGATGTGGTCGAGGATGGTGAACACGCTAGGCCTAAATATGCTCTGACTCGTGTGCTGCCACAGTTCTGCCTGAACACCGTAAGGCATAACATAACCTTACGGTGTTCAGGTTGTACTATTATTTGTTCTGTGGTTCAGGCGTCACATTTTTTCCTTGATAGCTTATTTTTGGTAGGAAGTCACGCGGAATATCGACAAAATGCTAGCAGTGCGAGGCTGAACGCGTCGGCGAGCGCCCCGCACTCGAGATCCTTAAGAAGATCTCCGGATGAGACCGAAACATGATCATTATCGCTATGTCGACATCGCGTAAGTCACGTTAAATTCCTGATTTTAAATCTATAAGTTTAAAATGAACGTGAGTTTTTATAATAAAATAATGCTACCACTTGTACATTTTTTTGGAAAATTATTTATTATGTTCTCCTACCTAATACCTAAGATGTCTATGTAATATGTAAAACATATTCGCACAAGATTATATTATACTAGCTGATACCCGCGACTTAGTTCACGTACACCAAGAATTTAGTAGCCCTATGTTCATCCTCATGCTATAAAGCAGCTCCTTGTTCAATTTTAGTAAGATCGGATCGTCCGTTTAGGCATGATTAGGTAACAAACAGACAGAGTGACAGAGTTGCAAACGTTTTTATAATATTAGTATCTGATTCGATTAGTACGGTTAGTCATGGGCAATCCCAAATCTCGAATGCGTTTATCCAACAGTATTAGGTGCAGATGCACTACACTATTATCTACAGATTGCCTTGGAAAATCCCGAAATGAATCAGTGAGTTCAGAGAATCTCTGTTTATGTTCGTAGGTATATAGAACTTAACTCATCATATGATATATCATACAATGAGTTAGCTAACAGAGAGCGTAGGATCCAAAACGCACTAAGAACCACATAAGTACCTACCTTTTTTTAGTAAATAGTTATATACAGTTATTTAGTAAATTCTTAACAATGCATGATAGAGAAAAATGAAAAGAGCTATGTATTTGTTTTGGTGTAAATAACATTCGTACAATTTAAATATTTACAAACATTTTTAAATTTTTTTTTTTTTTAATTAACTTACAAAGTTTTTTTCATTTAAATTCATCGTTACCGAACTTACAGATATGTACATTTATAACTTACTATACACACTACAGATAAGATATATTTAGCAACCATAGTGTAAATGATAATAAAAACTTATTAGAACTGCTCTATAGTTGTCAGAAGTGATACGTCTATAATAATACCCTGCGTGATAATTCTGTGGTATCATATCTGTGGTATACAATACCACAGAATAAATAATAGTACAAGTAACAATACCTATAATATCTACTACAATAATCTCCAGACTTCCCTTCAAACTTGCACATATCTTAATTGACCAACAGCTCATAGAGCTGGTAGACCTCGCGAGTACTCACTAGTTATATAATACTTACAATGAAATAATTTATGATCGTACAAAACAATAAAACCGACTTAACATGCCGCGATAGTAAAAATATCCACTAGCCATAATTATGTCATCGAGGTATCAAATTTGTTTATATTGTTTATCCTCATATCTCTGGAGATGATTATCAGATCTCGATAAAATTTGAATGGGACCAAACGGGAGGCATAACCTCTTAAACAAAATAAGATTTTTTTTAAACGGTTAAGGTTTGACTGATTTCTGAGGTAACAAACAATTAAAAAAAAACAGTTGAATCGAGAACCTCCTCCTTTTTGTGAAGTCGGTTAATGATAATAATCCCTTTTTACCCTTTGTCTGAAAATGTATGCCCACATAGCAAAGATTCAATAAAGGCCATTTTAATAAAATACCTACTAATTAAACCAAACATCTTACGTCGGTAACTCGTGCCGCCCAAAATAGATGTTGGCCAATTCTTACCTGAAACAAAACGACACAGGTTAATTAACCCTGGCTATAAATAACTGTTACAAAAAGTACTCAGTAAACTTTGTAGACTGCGAGAAAGTTCCTAAGCACCAAAACAATATTGCTCAATGATTTTCTTTATATCTGATATTTTTAGATCTATTAGCTCAGTTTATTTTGCTCAGGTGGTAGGAGCATATTGTATAGATATTCCGCCTGACTTGCTACGAAAAAATTGCTTACCATCATTGAGGAGAGAATCTGCCGCTATAACCTTACGGTGTTCCGGCAGCATATACCCTTTGAGAGTCAGAGTATACTAGGCCTAGCGTATTCACCATCTTAGGCCACATCATCGCTTACCACCAGGCGATTTAGAGGTCAAACTAGCCTAATAAGATATTTAAAAAAAGTAGCTCGCCTGGCGGTAAGCGACGATGTGGTTAAAGATGGTGAACATGCTATCTGTCATATGTACTCGTATAACCACGCGGCGGGCACAGCTACCAGTAGCTAAATAATCTATTTATATTATAAAAGTTAGCCAACATCTTATGTATATTATATTTCATTATTTCACAATTTTTTTGATAAAAATTGTCTGAAGTACTGAAACATGCGCTGGGTTGCGGGTGCACGTAATAGTACGGTTGGCAACCCTACATTAATCAGGGGAATTAAACATGTGTTTTAAGTGTGACGTTCGACGTCTAGATGAAAGCTGAATGGCAATACCTTTGTTTTTTTTTGTAAATTCAAAACAATAAGTTATGTTTCTGTTATATCTATAATATTTGTTATTGAATATGATCTATTTAATGTTTTATTATAAAAACTCACGTTCATTTTAAACTTATCACTATATCGACATCGCGTAAGTCACGTTAAATTCCCGTCTCAAATCTATAAACTATTTAATGTTATTTGACGTGTGTAAGTGCAAATTTTTAATTTGCCCATACACTGAATAAATGCTTTGACTTTTGACTTTTGATGATATATAGGTTTTTACTTGCATTCAAATTAAGGTTTGCTTCCCTTCTATTAATATTTAATACAAATAACCTACAAATCACTTGTAGAATATGAGATTTTTTAGTCCTTCTGCACAAAGGCACATAAAAAATTAGTGCTTCTGAGAAGCGAATATAAAGGCTTTCCCTTTTCTGCTGTATCTTTGTTATGCAGATTACTATAGACAAGAATAAGTACCTACTGCAGGTCTGAGATCCCACGCCAAGATTCATTGTTAATTGCATAACTTTATTTAATTATAGTTTTCATTAGCTAGCTGTCACCTATATTGATTTGAGGTTAAAGACATGGATGGTTTTTTTTTTCTTATAGGCTAGTATTTGACCACTATCTCACCTGTTGGTAAGTGATAATGCGGTCGAAGATGGTGAGCACGCTAGGCCTAGAATGGGAACTGGCTCTCAATCTCAAGGATCAAGGAACACATTAGATGTTTTTTGGCGACAGATTTTCTAATTTGGTTAAGAAAGCCTGGCCAGCTACCATCCGGTAGCTGGCCAGGCGGACACTAGATAGTGTCCTACCACCATGCGGGGGTTGTTGGATTCTTAACGATGTTTTCCTTCACCGGAGGGCCACTGTGAGAAGCGCACATACATTTTTCGATAGAAAAATAAAATGGTGGTAATTAAGACATGACATTGAACTTAGTACTTATAATCAAAATATGAGATTACCTACGTGATTGAAATTTCAAACTTTAATAAAAATATTTTCTCAAAGTACTATTTAGACACACATTTTGTACTAGATTTAAGCTAAAACAATAAAAGAAATTACCTACTATTGGCACAGTTTTACAATATTGGTAATCGCGCCAAACTAATGAAAGACAAACTGTACCTATATTCTAAGACTAAGGTTTTTTTAGGTTGTATGTACCTATAAAAGAAAACATATATTTAGAGAAAAACTTTGTATGTACTAAGTACAATTTGGTACAAAATAGAAGGTGTAGTATGTTTCGGACACAATATTCTTTTTAACGTAAGTAGCACGATGAGTAAGACGCCTTGTCGTAAACAAATTCGCCTATAATAACCATTGGGTTAAAGTCTACCGACGTAGTACCTACTAATACATCGACCCCTATAACATATTGCGCAGCACGCAAACACTAGTTTTGAGGGCCCAGTGACGCAGTAGGAATGGTCAGCTTTGACGCCAGAGGTAAACGGGTTCATATTCCCGCCGCGCAAATGATTTTTTCTATAGAAACAATTTAGTGCGCATTTTACAGTGGCCTTCCGATAAAGGAAAACATCGTCAAGAAATGCAACGGCTGGTGTAAGGACACTGTCTAGTAGTGTCTAGTGTCCGCCTAGCCAGCTACTACCCTTAGGTACCTTTTTACCTACTATTATTTATTCTGTGTAACGAGTTCCAAAATCTGTCGCCAAACATCCAATGTGTTCCGGCAGCTTCTGTGAGAGCCAGTTCCCATTCTATGCTTAGCGCATCATCATCACTTACCAACAGGTGAGATAGTGGTCAAATGCTAGCCTATACGATATAAAAAGAAAGAATGAAATGTATTAAAGATTGAAAAAAATAACTTATACTTAATAAATTGGTGATCTGATAAATATAAACAAATTCCTCGTAATGACATAGCATCGGTTTCCTGTTATTGTATACCTATATTAGGTATAGGTACTATAGAGACAATAAAAGTAGCTACAGATTTTTTCCGAGTCATAGACCGTAGGTATATAACATTATTAGGTATCACAATCACAGAATAATGAAATAGTACAAGGCTCAATTAAATACTGAAAGTGGACAAAACCTCGCAAGATTTGATTTCATACAGGAGAAACATGTGAAACTAAATAGACACACTCGTAAGTGCAAGAAAAAATATGTACTTATAAATAAAAAAACCTAAATTAATAACAAAAACAAGTGGATAACATAGTAACAATCAAACAAGCATGGTGTTTTACCTCTCTCACTTTTATGTGACGATGATGACTCAGGCCCGTTGTTAACTCTATCAAATTTCGGAGTCATATCGTATGAAAACGTATAACTTTTTACCGTCAATTCTTTAGATAAATCGTCGAAACTACACATCACCTCATAAACAAGCTCACTCACTTATCAATGTTCACTTATCAGCTGTTAATCTAGCCTCGCACAATTTCCGATACAAGTAGAGTTCTATTAGCGTTCAAATTTCGCCCTGTATATATTGTAGTTCAAGGAATTAAATATCCCGAATTTATTGGCTTAAAACATCATATCACTGACACGTCAATTCGCTCGTGAAAATGGCACTGTACTGAAACTGTGTACTGACTCAACTGACTGGGTAACTCCTTATATCGGCCCCACAGACGTGACTCATTCTCTGATGCAGATTAAATAGGTAGTAGGTCCCCAATTATTTACCTAACTGCGCTTTAAAATAAAACTAATTTTGTGGCAATGTATACTGAGATCTTGATAATAAATGACGATTGAAAATGCTGTATGAGCCTGTATAAGTAAATATTATTATTAAAATTTACCGATACCGCGCCGTCGATACACTAGACTTTAATACTATTCGAAGATTGCCTGGTAAATGTTCGCTCGATAAGACCGCCCATTGTTCGATTAATATAATAATATGTACATGTATATCTAATCATACTTAGTTACCGGCTTGATTTAATTATAATGTATGATCGTACAAAACGAAAAAACCGACTTCACATGCCGCGTTAATTATTTTCAGTACCAAGTTTTAGGAGTTTATCTCCATATCTCTGGAGATATGTATCAGATCTTATCTTAGTAAAATTACAATAGGGCCAAACGAAAAGCATACTCTCTGAAACAAAAAATATTTTTCCAAATCGGTTTAGAAATAACGCAGTTCTGAGGTAACAAACCTAAAAAATTAATACAGGCGAATTGAGAACGTCCTCCTTTTTTGTGAAGTCGGTTAAAAATATGTTCATTTATATTCAAATTCTAGATGTGAAAGGCTTCATGTGATGTTATTTTTAACACCCGACGCAAAAAGAAGGGGTGTTATAAGTTTGATGTGAGTATCTGTGTATGTGTGTGTCTGTCTGTGGTATCGTAGCGGCCATAGTGATGAACTGATTTTGATTTATTTTTCTTTGTATAATAGATGTCTTCATCGAGAGTGTACTTAGCATTGTACTATTCATTATTCTGTGCTTTGATTCGTGAAAATCCGTTCAGCCGTTTACTGTCGCTATGGAATCAACTTTAATAGGTCTAATCTATTTAAAGATAAAGAGGATACCTCCTCTTACTTCAACGATATTGCAAGAACAAGGTAGCATTGACCTGATGCTGGGACATCTCCTGGAATCTGCAGAATACTGAACTCGTCACCAACTTACAGCAGATATGTCGAGTTTGGGTTTGGGCTCATCGGAATGGTCTCAATGAACAGATTTGTACATAGAACAGTCGGGTGGTATTAAATTATTTTTTAAGCTAACAGGAAAGGACGCTCGCCTGATGGTAAGCGATAACGTCTACCTATTACAGATACAGCAGTATGCAAAATTCTGGACAGCCAGAAATGTCATTGCACTGCGCCTATTACCTTGAGACATAAAAATGTTGAGTCTCACATGCCCTGTAATTTCACTGGACAGCTTGCCATTTCAACCAAAAATCATTCCTATTTCACGGCTGAAAATTAATTGTCAAAGTGGTGGTACCGCCCCAGGCGGACTGGCAGAACTCGTACCACTACAAAAAGTATTAAATTTATAGTATGTATATAGGATTATCAAAATAAATTGACTACTTTTAGAGACGTTCATTGATGAATATTTTTATATAATTATAAAAAGTACCCTTCAAAGTTTGCTTATAAACTCGAAAACTGCAAATTTTTGATAAAATGTTACAAGTTATTGCTGAAAATGTACCTATTAATTATGAAATAAATAATAGAATTCAGCATTCAACTGACAGGACAACTTTTTATACCTTTATGCACACTAAATTCCTGGACCCATTTTTATTATAAAGAGGAAAATAATTTTAATATATATACAGTGTACACAATTATTATTATATGATCATATTCTACCTAATCAAATAATTGCGTCAATTATTACTTATTTACTTATTAGGTACTTATCTATTATATTTATAATAGATTCATCCGTGATTATTGAGGTCTACAGCACATATATATTCTAGGTTTTTCTCTCTTATTTTAAAAGTTAGAAGGGGATGGGAGGGTGGCACACACATTTTACCACTTTAGAAGGGTCTATCTTTCTTTGAGAAAAATAGTTTTAAGAACCTTAATGTCATTTTTAGGGTTCCGTACCTCTAAAGGTACCCTTATAAGATCACTTTCTTGTCCGTCTGTCTGTCTATCTGTCTGTATGTCCGTCTGTCTGTCTGTCCGTGTGTCACCACTAATTTTCTCAGGAACGGGTGGACCTAGCAAGTTAAAATTTATACCAGATACTTAAGTCTATAGTCCCTATTAGGTCAAATAAAAAAAGGTAAGATCAAGGTCCTGAATCAACACGATAAAAAGATATGGGCAAATTTAAATTTTCGCGAAAACTTGTAAGTACCAAAATTTACCTTAATTTTGAAACTTTTTTATTTTTCGGAATTTTCCTTTACTTGTGCTGTAAGATCTTGCAATGAGTTTTTGAGTCATAGAGACGGTTTTGAGTCGAAAACCTATAGGGTACTACCCGATGACCTAGAATCATGAAATTTGGCAAGAAGCAAGGTCTTACAGCACAAATAAAGGAAAATTCCAAAAAATAAAATGGTTGAAAACTAAAGGGTGTCCCCATACATACATTAATTGGTGCCAACCAACGTTGGTACGGAAGCCTCGGTGGGCGAGTCCAACTCGACTTGGCCGGTTTTTATAATATAGACGATAAATAGAGAGATATAGACACTACCACGCACGTAAGAGGTTTGATGACTTTTTTTTTTGTTTCATGTCCATTTATTTAGCCACCCCCAAATTTTTTATTTATTTATTTTTGTATGAAATCGTAAAGCGGTTCACAGAATACATCTACCTACCTACCAAGTTTCAATTGTGTAGTCGGTAGTCAATACTTTCGGAACAAAGTGGCAGTGACATACGGACAGTCATGGTTAATCTATAAAGGTTCCCTTTTTTGCCACGGAACCCTAAAAAGATCTGAATTCTTCTGAATGGTGAACATATCTACTACGCCTAGAATACTCTGATATCTCAATGGCTGTGTGCTCTCGAAATCTTACGGTGAAGATTATGGCAGCAGATTTTCTCCTTGATGGTGGTAAGCTACTTTTTGTTAGCAAGTCAGGCTGAACATTGATATAATATGCTCCGACCACCTGTGGACGAACACACGTGCTAGGATTTGAACTGACGACCTCTTGCTTAGAAATCAAGCCATCTATCCTTTACGCCAACGTGGCTCGTGTTATTGTGTGAAGAAGACTTAAGCTTATTATTTAAAGTAGTGGTAGGTACTTTAAATATAAAGGTTATCGAGAACCCTTTTCAACAAGACTGCTTAGCACTATTATTTATTCTGTGACAAGACAATAAAAGGACAGACCATTGCCTACAAACAAACCCCGCCAAATCATTCACAACTCGGACTGGACTCAACAAACGATTTACTCAAACAATGAGATCCTTGAGCCGCACAAAAGGTGCACAAAAACCTTTATTATTGTATAAATAAGGCGCCGGCAACGGGCGGCGTCTCCAGAATTTACTAACAAAAATATTTGCGAT
The DNA here is from genome assembly GCA_954871355.1 of Cabera pusaria. Classification (NCBI taxonomy): domain Eukaryota; kingdom Metazoa; phylum Arthropoda; class Insecta; order Lepidoptera; family Geometridae; genus Cabera; species Cabera pusaria. Next base: position 13,576,478 of record OX940900.1, on the reverse strand, counting down.
GGGAACTTCCCAGGTTCACGGGTATTCTCGGAATGCTGCTTTTGATTACCCGACCGAATTCGGTAGATCTTCGCTTTGTTACAGGCTAGCATGATGTCTTGCTAGCTACGGAGAACGCATTTGAGCTTGTAATCGAATGGAAAAGTACCACGTAGTAACGGCAAAGAATAAATAATAGTACTTTGTACAAACGGTTCCACTTTAACCGACTTTAAAAAGCAGGAGGGTTTCGATTCGTTTGTATTTTTTGTTTTGTAGTTTGTTCCAATAGGAGATAAGTATCTACATATATTTTTACTACGCGATTATGAGGTGTATATTCTGTATACGAAGATAAATACCAAATATGTACCATGATTGAGGAGTTAAAGCTCCCATCCATATAGCACAGTCTAGAAAATTTAGGGTATTTGAGAGCCTTCCACAACATTCTAGAAAATCCCAGAACATTTTGAAATATGTACAATGTTCGGAAATAATCTAGTCCGTTCGGGAACACCTCGGAACATTCTGGAATGATGTGAAAGGTTCGCAATTAGTCAAGGACGTTCGGGGACGTTCGGGGATATCCCGGAATATTTTGAAATGTTCGGTAATAGTCTCGAACGTTCGGGAACATCCCGGAGTATTCTGGAATGTTTTGAAATATTCGGTAAAAGTCTGGAACGTTCGGCAACATCCCGGAACATTCTAGAATGTTGTGGGCTATTCCAGAACACTCTCGTATGTTCTGGAACATTGTGGGCCATTCGTTAGCCTTGTTTGTACGGGCGGGGCTACCCAAAGGTCTAGGAGTATAGGTATAAAGCAAGATTAACCGTGGGATCGAACATTAGCTTTTTCATCGATGCTATTTCCATTTTAAAAGACTGAATTAAGTAGGTATCCAATCACATTTGCCTATAATCATAGACCTATTTAACTCTATGCCTATAATTTTAAAATTAACAAAGCGCAAGGAAAAACTTTAAAACGTTGGGGTATCAATCTCAAAGACTTTAGCTTTTCTCACGGTCAACTAGACGAAGCTTGCTCTTGAGTAGGCAACTCGAAAAAAATTATAAAATTATTTTCAACATAAAACAAACAAGTAACAACTGTATTATTTAAAATATGTTTTCAATAAAAAAAACCTCATATTATATATTTTAAAATTTATTTTTAACCGCCTTCAAAAAAAGGAGGAGGTGTCAATTCGACCGTGTATATATATATATATATATACTAGCAGCTCGCCCCAGCTTCGCACGGGTAGAACATATATGCCTACAAAATTTGCATCAGTTTGTTGCATCCAATATAAAATATTTAACAATCATCGTCATATTTCAACCAATTTACACAAAACCTTAACGAATTATGCACCTAAACCTTCCTCATAAACACTCTGACTATTGGTGAAAACCGCATGATAATCCGTTCAGAAGCTATTGAGATTATTGCGAACAGACAAACAGACGCAGTGATGGACATTATTTTATAATACTTACGTAGTGATATTGGACGGCCCTTTGGCGTAAAGGATAGTTACCCTGATTCTGACCCGAGGGTCGTTGGTTCTAATCCTAGCTATATACCCACCAATGAAAGTTTTATGTGCATTCATGAATCATGGGTTTTCGTGGGTTAATTAAATCTACCAATAATTAAGATAGTTTAAAAACTAAAACAACTGACTTCAATGCCCCGCGAGTCAATTTCAGTAGCAAGTTTGAGACGTTTATCGTCATATCTCTGAAGATACTTATCACATCTCAATGAAATTACAATGAGACTACCTCGGAAACGTACCCTACCGATTACAAAAATAATCATTTGAATCGGTTCACAATTGACGGAGTAATCGCGTAACATACACACACAAAAAAAGAAAGAAAAAAGAAACATACAGACGAATTGAGAACTTCCTTCTTTTTGGTAGTCGGTTGAAAAGTAGCTTACCACCACCAAGGAGAACAACTGCCGCTGTAACCTTACGGCGTTTCCCGACGCTAAAAGTAGGGGTATTATTAGGGGTTTAACGTGTGTATCTGTGTGTCTGTCTGTAGCATCTTAGCACCCAACCGGATGAACCGATTTTGATTTAAAGTAGGGGTATTATACGTTTAACGTGTGTATCTTTGTGTCTGTCTGTAGCATCTTAGCACCCAACCGGATGAACCGATTTTAATTTTAGTATTGATAGTTTTTTTTTTGATAGATGTCTTCATCGAGAGTATTCTCAGCTTTGATTCATGAAAATTTGTTCAATCGTTATAAAACTATGAGCTTTAATCAACTTTCATAGGTCTGATCTATTCGAAAATTTTCTTCTTCAACGACAACTTATTGTAAGAACACGGAAGCATTGACCTAATCTCCTGAACTCTACAGAATACTCAAATCCTCACCAACTTACAGCTCATATTTTAAATGTCGTGTTTAGAGTCTTTGGAATGCTTTTAATGAAAAGATTATATATAGATCAGTCGGGGTGGTTTAAAATATTATATTATATATAAAGATCATTATTATTTTATACAATATATGATATTATTATACTATATTGACTTCAAATTGATTGTGATCGGTGGGGATCTACAGAAAAGCTAAGCTTATAATAATATTTTCCTAGTAACTATGACCTATTCTGTGGTTTCACTACAAATATTTTATTAATTTTGCGATGCGTGTATGTGAAATCCGTGATATCTTCTAGAGTTTTCGTTTGAATTATATACTGTAAAGGAATTTTAATCTATAATATGTAGCCAAGCTAATTCACGTAATTATTTGAATAAGGATTAATACTATATACTTGAAAATAGCCCTGGAAGTTAAGTAATATTTTTTAACAAAAAATTATAGATTAAAATGGTTACTGTGAGTCAACCTTAAGAGATAGACATATGCTGTCGCGGACTTTTTTGTAGGTCTTATTAAGTTTTACAACTCTTCCATAGAAAATATTCTTCCATCTGTTTTCAATTGAGCAGCGTTCGTAAGAAACGTGTTTTTTCGACCGTTTTTTTGTCGACTTAGGTTGCAAATTAGGTCTCCACGAATGTACCTTTGATTTAAACGGGATAATATAGCCTATTTTCATTTCGAAAGTCCATTCTATATATTAGTGAAAGATTTTTTTTAAATCGGTCCAGTTGTTTTTGAGCCAAATCATTACAAACATACAAAAATACAAATGTTCTCTCTTTATAATATTAGTATAGAAGTATAGATATATTATGTTTGTTCGCGGATAACTTCGTCGTTTATGAACCGATTTTGATTATTATTATTTTGTTAGAAAGGAGATATCCCAAGTGTGGTACTATGGTAATTTTATCGAGGTCTGATAAGTATCTTCAGAGATATGAAGATAAACACCTCAAAATTGGTACTGAAAATTAATAGCGCGGCATTGAAGTCGGTTATTTGTAGTTTTCTTAAACGATCTTATTTTATTATTAGATAAGATTTATTTTATTTATTATTAGATTATAGAAACCGATTTGGAAAATTATTTTTTTGTTTGAAAGGCTTCCCAGGTGGTTGGTTCCATTTAAATTTCATCGAGATACGTTCAATATCTCCAGAGATAGATAAACACCTAAAATTTGGTACTGAAAATGACAAGCGCGTATGAATTCGATTCTTTTAGTTTTTTAAACAATGTTAAATTATTTAATTCCAAATACCATACAATCATATCAACTTCTTGAGCGAAGTCCCTAGTCCTTGGGTACCCTAGCGGGCTAGCTATTATCTTATAGGCTAGCGACCACTATATCTCAGCTGTTGGTAAGTGACAAGATGCGGTCGTGGCTGGTAGCACGCTACGTCTTGAATGGGAACTGGCTCTCAAGAATAGCTGGAGGAACAAAATTATATTATAGCGACAGATTTTCCAACATATATATAGTAAAGTATAGCAGTATAATTTAAGATCGCTTAAAAAACTAAAAGAACCGACTTCAAACGTCGCGCTAGTCGAAGTAGCCAGTAGACGTGGTAACTATTACATAATCTGTGCCAGTAGTTAGTAGTAAGTTGTTGAGATAAGTGAATGCGTCGTAATACAAATGTTGATGTATTAAAAACGGCTCGGCCGATTTCGTTCAAATTTAAATGGCTTAGGAAGGGTACCCTTTGAAACAAAAAAATAATTTTCCAAATCAGTTCAGGCATCTTCGATTAATTGGTGAACATACAAAATTAAAAAAAAAACGACGAATTGAGAACCTCCACCTTTATTAACCAACTTCAAAAAAAGGAGGAGGTTACTCAATTCGACCGTATATATATATATATATATATATATTTTTATGTTTGTTCGCGGATAACTTCGTCATTTTTGAACCGATTTTGTTTATTCTTTTTTTGTTGGAATTGAAAGGAGATATCCCAAGTGTGGTACCATGGTAATTTTATTGAGGTCTGATAAGTATTTCCAGAGATATGGAGATAAACACCTCAAAATTGGTACTGAAAATTAATAGCGCGGCATTGAAGTCGGTTCTTTTTAGTTTTTTAAACGATCTTATTATTTATCTGTAAAGTCGGTCGGTTTAACTGGCCAGGCGGACATCAGACAGTGTCGTACCATCATAAAGGGGCTGTAAATAGATTGATGCAAGCTTGCCCAACGCCTGTATCCAGCTAATTACTAAGCTCGTGCTCGGGAATGCAATGTTTTCATTCAGCAAAGAGCCACTGTGTTGTGCGATAAAAAACTGGCCAGGTGCAAGTTGGACTCGCACTAGTAGGGTTCCGTACCACACTACAGTATTTTATAAGATCGAGCAAAACATACCATTATCATTTTTCGCCAGCAAAATATAATAATTAATACACATTTTATTTCTTATAACGCCATCTAACGTCGAACAAAGGTGTTAGGGATCGACATTTAAATATAACGCCATCTATGGGACGTTTACCTAACTAAGCGTTCATAGATGGCGTGAAATGCCGAAAAAACACGTTTCTTGTATGGGGACCCTCTATTATTTTTAACTTTATTCTGTTTTTAGTATTTGTTGTTATAGCGGCAACAGAAATACATCATCTGTGAAAATTTCAACTGTCTAACTATCACGGTTCATGAGATACAGCCCGGTGACAGACGGACAGACAGACATACAGACAGACAGACAGACAGACAGACAGACAGACGGACAGCGGAGTCTTAGTAATAGGGTCCCGTTTTACCCTTTGGGTACGGAACCCTAAAAAATACATTTGTGCACAGCGTGATTTGAACCTAACCCACCCTGTGTGAGTAACAGGTGCAGTATGGGCACACCCCGGACACTCGCTAAATCTCCATACAAACTAGCGTTTTAACGACCGACACTGTGACACAGACACTACACACGGGTCGTTTTTCTATACGTGTATTTGTGTGCGTGATGTCTAAGGTTGTCGCCCGTAATCACCGTATCACAGATTATATAATAGTTACTTCGTACATACGTACTACGTACTAACCGTATGAATATTTTTTGTACACTTACCCAAAAAGCTTTTAACACTAAAAATATTAGTCGCTATTTCGTAAAACATCATCTCCAGGTCCAGTCGACTTGCATAGAACAAACTGCACCACAGTAACTATTTTTTATTCTGTGTTGGGCGGCCAGCCAGAGCTGTACGAAACAATGTCGTGTGTCTTGCCCGCACGTTAGAGCAATATCAAGTAAAGAGAATATAAATACTACGTACCTACATCAAGTTCCCAATTGCTGTGTTATAAAATGTTTAAACGTGAAAGTTTTTTTAAAATATTTTACAAATTAAGCGTTATTTACGCACGAGTATATATATATATATATCGTTGTTTCATTTATGAAAATGAATTCTAAAATACGAATATGTAGGTAGGTATACTAATATAATTAAGTGCTTATTATATACCTACGTAATAAGAACCTACGTAAATTTGAACCTCCAGTGTCTACTGGTCCCAACATAAATGTATGAAGTTGATGTTCTTCTCTCCGTGAGTAGTAATTGTTCTATAGTCGTACGCGTGTGGCGTCCTTGCTCAGCGCAGCTCCTCGACAGCTCCAAGTCGGTGGCGGGGTGAGGAAGCCCGGAATTGGTGGGAGGAACAGAGTGTCCGTTCTATACGTAGTATTATTATCTTTTCTATGGTATGGGTAAGTATAAGTACTCAAATGTCCTACTATGCATATTCTAGACTCAAACAGTAGTAGTCATTTCTAATTTAATCGTGTAATGTCATGTATTAGTCATCATGTGATCCAGACAGAACGGTGAAATTATTGTGAAACAATGCATTATTAACTAAAGACATTAACAAAGTACAAGACTTTAATTGAGTAGGTATAGATATATGGGTATTGGGTATATCAACTTCTATATGCTTAACTTACATTAGCAGCAGAAACCGTAATACTTTTACATCTATCAGAAGCAGGCTGGTTTTTGTTCTGACCCGCGACTTCCAAAAAGTGGAGGTTCTCAATTTGTCTGTATGTTTTTCAGGGTTCCGAACCCAAAGGGTACCAACGGAAACCTATTACTAAGACTCCGCTGTCCGTCTGTCTGTCTGTCTGTCTGTCTGTCTTTCTGTCCGTCTGTCACCAGGCTGTATCTCATGAACCGTGATAGTTAGACAATTGAAATTTTCACAGATGATGTATTTCTGTTGCCGCTATAACAACAAATACTAAAAACAGAATAAAGTTAAAAATTAAAGGGAGGTCCCCATACAAGAAACTTTTTTTTCGACATTTTACTTTAACGCCATCTATGAACGGTTGACTGTATTAATTATATTAATTACCTTAGTATTTAATTAGACAGTTGAAAATTTCATAGATAATGTATTTCTGTTGCCGATATAACAACAAATACTAAAAACAGAATAAAGTTAAAAATTAAAGGGGATCTCCATACATGAAACGTGTTTTTCGGCATTTTACTATAACGCCATCTATGAATGTTTGACTTTATTAATTATATTAATTACCTTTGTGTTAACTTTCACTTAGTTGGCGTTAGTGGTCGTAAGACGGCGTTGTACTGAATAAGCACGCGGCTCCTGTTTTAATAATTGTTTGGAATTGACACGGTAATATAATATAATAATATCTGGATGACCGAGCTTTGCTAGCATTTTTTTTTGTTAATCGTGTTTTATTTAATTTTTTGGCTCCCAATAATAGTCTTCACACAAAAGAACAAACATGGAAAAATTAATCATCTCGTCTGGACTCGAACCGGGGTCCTTCTGATCGCCATCCGAACGATCTCCCACTGAGATATCGTAACAATGTAGTAATGGCGAAATTTACCTCCATATTCTAATTATATTGTAGGAGTTTTTCATTATCTGAAAACAGGGATAAAACAACATTTTCTGAAAATGAAAACCTAGCTAGATCGATTTATCAATTTATTACAAGAAACGTGATTTCTTTCAGCATGTTTTGCTCGATTTTATAAAATATTGTAGTGTGGTACGGAATCGGAACCCTACGAGTGCAAGTTCGACTTGCACTTGGCCAGTTTATTTTATTTTTAGGCTTCTGTACCTCAAAAGGAAAAACATAACCCTTATAGAATCGCCTTTTTCTCAGGAACGCGTAGAGATATCAAGTTGAAACTTATATCACACTAGAAGTGCCCCGCGGCTTCGCCCGCGTTAAAGACTTCTTTTATTTACTTAAAACTTTTATTTTGTAAAAACCTTATTATCATAAACGACATCAAAGAAGTAAAAGCCAAATCGGTTCACCCGTTTTCAAGTTATTGCGTGACTAAGGGATATAAAAGTAAGGGAATAAAACCCGAAAAACCATATTGATTTTCAGATTTTTTTACTAGCCATGTGCAAACCATATCCTTAAAGAGAAAAGATAGATACGTATCATTTTGAACAAAAGATATATATATGTATATATATATATATATCTTTTATATCTCTATATCCCCAATAACTCTGTGACGCTACGCTCCCTACTTTTACCCGCTCGCTACTTTTTAACGCATATAGAGTTATATGCATCTCGCTTACTCTAAATCCTTTACCCTCTCTTTTTAACGCATGGTATGCTATATGGTTACATCCCGCTTACTCTAACTCCGCGAAATGAGTTGTTGCGTTGAAGATATAAAAGAGTTAAAGAGATGGTGGTGAAATGTAAGATATACGGATATAATCTTTGGTTTAAGGAGATATAACTCTTTTTAGTTAATCACTCCTGAGTTACACACGTCTATTTTTTACCAACCCCTTCCAAAAACTTGCAACACGTTTTTTCTTATTTATTTACAGAAGTTCTTAAGTAAATCTATAACTTTATATATATAATTAAAAATAATAAGTAAAATCCAGAGGGATTTTTTAGAAAATCCTGTCTAATCGGATACCTACGTCATAACAACTATCTGCATTCCAAATTTCAGCGCAATCGAAACAATATTGATTTTGAGACTTAATTACCCAACTTCACCCACCCTCTTAGGGTGGCATTTTGAAATAGCCTGAAACTTGTATTTATTTACAGAAGTACTTGTGTGAAATGTCAAATAAAATGACTATGCAAACCTTGAACCCCCGCTTCATCCCCTTAGAGTGAATTTTGAAAAATCCTTTCTTAACGGATAACTACGTCAAAATAACTGTCTGAATGCCAAATTTCAACGCAATCCTAAACAATATTGATTTTAGACTTTGTTTACCCTTTTAGGGGTGGCATTTCGAAAAAGCCTGAAACACGTATTGTGTTGTGTGAAGTTTCGAATAGAAAATACTATCTAATCTTGTTTCTCCATACAAACTTTGAACCCCCGTTTCATCCCCATCAGGGGTAAATTTTGGAAAATCCTTTCTCAGAGGTAACTAGGTAACGTCGTAATAACTATCTGCATGCTAAATTTCAGCGCAATCCAAAACAATATTGATTTTCACACTTTCTTACCCCATTTCACACACTTAGGAGTAGAATTTTAAAAAAACCTTAAACACTTATTTACTTATTTTTTTACTGAAGCTCTTGTGTGAAGTTTCGGATAGAAAAGACTATCTAATCTTGATTCTCGTACATACATACATACTTTGAACCCCCATTTCATCCCCTAAAGGGGTGAATATTGGAAAATCCTTTCTGAGTACACCTTTACGTACTAAGACAAATATACCGTCCAAATTTCAAGTCTCTACGACCAGCGGTTTTAGGCTGTGCGTTGTCTGTCAGTTAGTCAGTCAGTTAGTATGTCAGTCAGTCAGTATGTCAGGACAAAGATTCTTATAGTATTAAAATATACTCGGGTCTACGGTCTCTTTTGGCTGAGAAAAATCAAACTTGTAAGTATCGCTTGTAAGTCAACGCGATTAAAAGATATGACCGTTTATGTCGCATATTTAGCAAGGGAATCAAAACCTATAGGGTATCACTGTAGGGTATCACTGTAGAAAAATACAATAGACCATCCCCACAGAAAAATTAATAGTACAAGTAGGTACCATCGCGAACTATGCCATCAATCGTTCCAAAAAGAACCAGTAAAATTGCATTCACCTGCACTTTGCGTTTCACCGTAGTACTATTAAGTATTCTGTGGTTTCACGCTTATTACACCGTGCAGTTCTTTGCTGGCTCCGTCTGGGATAAACACTTTAGCATCTGTGAGATCTTTATCTGTGTACGAGATTTAAATCTGAGTGTGTATACGATTCCAAATCCTGACAGCTTCGCGGTTTGTTAGTTTGTCGGCCACCTTAATGGAAACAAAAAACATGTAGGTACCTATATTATACACCAATATAAAAGGATTCAGACGCTTAGATAATTTACTTGTTATTAATTTAGTTCAGACGGTTACATCGCGGAATCCAAGACCAATAAAAATATTAATAAGCAATTCAGCGTCTATGCCGCTAAATTAAATCAACGATATAAAAACTAAGAATTTAATTAAATCTTAACTATACATCAATAGTGCTTTTTAGGGTTCCGTATTCCTGACAAGGAACCCTTATAGTTTCGTCATGTCCGTCTGTCAGTCTGTCTGTCTGTCTTTCCGAGGTGTTGCTAAGAGACCGTTAATACTAGAAAGCTGTAATTTTGTAGGGGTATGTATACATATAAATTACGCCGACAAAGTGGTGAAATACAATTTTTGAAAAATATTTTTTTTTAGGGTAGCTTCCCTACATGAGAAGTGGGGACGAATTTTTTTTTTGCCGTCTACCCCATCGTGTAGGGTATCGTTGAATAGGTCTTTTAAAATGACTTAAGGTGTACTATTCATTATTCTGTGCTTAAGGGTTGCTACTAATACCATTTTTCGATTGGATGCTTCATTTACGAAATATTAAACTTTAAAGTGCAAATTATTTGTTCCAGTAGGGCGTCCCCCCACTCTAAAAGCTAAACTGCTGGCTTGAAAAATCTGGAAAAATTCGTCATAATAATGCATTTTATGAACTTTAAAGGAAAACTATAGCAGTTAAGATAAATTTAGTAGCTTAGCAGTAATAGTCGTTGAACTTGGGTGTTGGATAATTTTGTACCAAATACAAAATCCTTAGAATACATCCTTTAAAGTGACAAAGACGAAGTACCTAGTTGCTTGTTTATAACGGGCAAAGACTTGCATTGAATAACGGGCTACTACGGAACCCTACACTGTGCGTGGCCCGACACGCACTTGGCCGGTTATTAGTAATAAATGCTGCTATGAAAAACGTAGACTTCGGCATTGAAAGCATCGAGATTATAATGTGTAACTTGTGCTCTATGGATTAGGCTAAACGTAGATACTATTATTTTTGAGGGCCCAGTGGTGCAGTGGTCGGCTTTGATGCCAGAGGTACTGAACTCAATCCCGCCGTGTTTCTAATGAAAATGTTATGTGCGCTTTTTCACAGTAGCCCTCCGGTGAAGGGAAAACATAGCCCAACCCCCGCATAGTAGTAGGACTACTATGAAAAAAAACTATGTGACTAAAGTCCGTTGTCGTTGGACAACGCCTCGTCTCCGACTTTCAATTGCAGTCAAGCATGATTCTATATTAGAGGTGAAGTGCTTGTCAGTCTAACATAAAAAACCGTCCAAGTGCGAGCGCACCGAGGCTTCCGTACAAATTTGTCATACTAGGTTAAACTTAACTTTGCAGTTCGACCCCAAGGCCGATGCCTAGACACGGTTAATGCACCAACCACAAATAATAAGTTTGTTACAGTAAATTCGTTTATTTGTTATTAAATTATAAACATACTTGCGGTTTTCAGATTTCCTTTATAAGTGATTCAAGACCTTTTTTCTTTCCAAATTTCATGATTCTAGGTCAACGGGAAGTAGGTTTTGTTGCCCCTGTGAAATCACAAAATTTGCGAAAATATGTATACACTAGCTGTTACCCGCGGCTTCGCCCGCGTTATTTGTGTCTTTATGACCATTGAGGTCTAGATCGATGATCTCTTAGGCCAAATCACCATAGGTGCCCTCAAAGTCGAACTCAATATCCTCTATTGTTAAAGTCATTAATCATTTTGCTTAGGTTAGTATACGAAATTGTGCTGTTTAAACGTTTGACTCAATACAGCAGTTCCTAAAACATTTCTTACAAAGAAAATAAGGTGAATAGCTGCGCGAGCGTAGCGAGCGCTATTATTGGGCGAGTGAAATTTTTTTATGGCGTTTTATATCCCTGACAGTTTAATGACCTAATCATCAAGTCAATATAAATAACTTTTAGGTCGAACTCGATATCGTCTATTGTTGAAGTCATTAATCATTACTTGGTACTTGGTAAACGTAACGAAGGTTTACCAGCGAGCGCGAAAATTTTTACGTCATTATATGACCCTGTTTTTATAACCTACTAAATCAACACCGATGACCCTAGGGTTAAACATGATATCCACTTATTTTAAGGTAAAAATTCATTATGATTATTGAAGGTAGTACTGTTTCAATTTATAAACTCGTTTTGATACATGTGGCTATTAAAATACAAAAAATGCTGAAATATAACCTACAAAGTAGACAAAACAAAGGTTTGCGCGAGCGCAGCGAGAGCTATGAATGCGCGAGCGAAGCGAGCGCAAAAATTTTACGACCTTTTATAACCCTGACAGTTTTTATGACCTACCAAGTCAACACCGATGACCCTAAGGTTAAACTTGATATCCACTTATTTAAATGTAAAAATCATTATGATTATTGAAGTCTGTACTGTTCCAATTTATGTCATGTTTTGATGAATGTGGCTATTAAAATACAAAAGTTGGTGAAATGTATCCAACAAAGTACATATAACAAATACTTGCGAGCGTCATCACTGCGCGAGCGAAGCGAGCGCGAAAAATTTTTACGACCTTTTATGACCCTGACAGTGTTTACGACCTTCTTAGTTAACACTGATGAGACAAAGGTTTAACTTGATATCCACTTATTTTAAGGTAAAAATCATTATGATTATTGAAGTCTGTACTGTTCCAATTTATGTCATGTTTTGATGAATGTGGCTATTAAAATACAAATGTTGCTGAAATGTTTCCTACAAAGTAGATATAACAAATGCTGCGAGACCGGAGCGAGCGAAGCAAGCGCTATCATTGCGCGAGCGGAGCAAGCGCGAAAAAATTTACGACCTTTTATGACCCTGACAGTTTTTATAACCTACTAAGTTAACACTGATGACACAAAGGTTAAACTTGATATCCAATTATTTAAGGTTAAAAATCATTATGATTATTGAAGATTGTACTGTTTTAATTTATGGACTGACTCGTTCTGATGCATGTGGCTATTGAAATACAAAAGTTGCTGAAATATTACCTACAAAGTAAACCAAACAAATTTTACGTTTTATGACGCTGACAGTTTTTATAACCTACTAAGTCAACACCGATGACCCTAAGGTTAAATGTGGCTGTCAAAACACGATTGCTTATGAGATACTTCCCACAAAGCAGATAAAACACGTTGGGCAAGCAAAGCCATCGCGTAAATTTTGATGACTTTTAATGACCCTGACAGTTTTATGGCCTAATTAAGGCACTTATTAAGTTTAGTCATAATCTATGAACCTAAGGTCAAACTTTTATGATTATGCGAACTCTATGTAAAGTTAACAAAAAATATAGGCACCCACACTTAACTGCCGAAAAAAAGTATTCTTTGCCCTTTTATGCCCTTTTCATTGTGTTTGTACCAAATTTCATCTGAATCGGTCAAGCCGTTTGGCCAAAAAGAGGCCACACATTTACAAAACTCCATAATAAAAATATAGACAACCGAAATTTCCACCCAAAAAAAAAGTATTCGTTGCCCTTCTATGTCTTTTGACTGTCTGTGTACAAAATTTCAACTTAAATGGTTAACCCGTTCGACCGAGAGTAGGCCACACATTTACAAACTTCAATTTAAAAATTCTATACACCTGGACTCGACTGCCAGAAAAAAGTATCCTATGTGATTCTATGCAATATGAACTGTAATATGTATAAAATTTCAGCTGAATCGGTCAAGCTGTTTAGCTGATAAGAGGACACACATTCACAAAATTAAAAAAAAAAAATCAAAACACTCAGACTCGATGGACAAAAAACAGTATTCGATATCCTATTCTGCCCTATGAACTGTCTTTATACAACACTAGCAGCCCGCCCCGGCTTCGCACGGGTAGAACATATATGCCTACAAAATTTGCATCAGTTTGTTGCATCGAATATAAAATATGAACATATTTAACAACCATCGTCATATTTCAGCCAATTTAGACAAAACCTTAACGAATTATGCACCTAAACCTTCCTCATAAACACTCTGGCTATTGGTGAAAACCGCATGATAATCCGTTCAGTAGCTATTGAGATTATTGCGAACAGACAGACAGACGCAGTGATGAACTTTGTTTTATAATACTTACGTATTGATATTGGACGGCCCGGCCCTTTGGCGTAATGGATAGTTACCCTGATTCTGACCCGACGGTCGTTGGTTCTAATCTTAGCTATATACCTACCAATGAAAGTTTTATGTGCATTCATGAATCATGAGTTTTCGTACAGTGGTAGTGGAATCATTAAATCTACCAAAAAGTAGCTTACCACCAAGGAGTACATCTGCCGCCGTAACCTTACGGCGTTCCCCGACGCAAAATGTAGGGGTAATATACGTTTAGTGTATCTGTGTGTCTGTCTGTAGCATCTTAGCACCTAACCGGATGAACCGATTTTGTTTTTATTTTTGATAGTTTTTTTTTGTTTGATAGATGTCTTTCATCGAGAGTTTTCTTAGCTTTGATTCATGAAAATTCGTTCAATCGTTATAAAATTATAAGCTTTTTTCTAGTTAATTGCGCTATGAAATCAACTTTCATAGGTCTGATCAATTCGAAAATCTTCTTCTTCAACGATATTGTAAGAACATGGAAGCCTCCTGGACTCTACAGAATACTCAAATCCTCACCAACTTACAGCTCAGATTTTAAATGTCGTATTTAGAGTCATTAGAAAAAGCTATTATACATAGATCAGTCGGGGTGGTTTAAAATATCATATTATATTATTATATATATAGATGAATATTATTTTATACAAAAGATCATATTATTATACTATATTGACTTCAAATTGATTGTGATCGGTGGGGATCTACAGCATAGCTAAGCTTATAATAATATTTTCGAAGTAACTATGACCTAATCTGTGGTTTCACTGCAAATATTTTATTAATTTTGCGATGCGTGTTTGTGAAATTCGTGATATCTTCTAGAGTTTTCATTTGAATTATATACTGTAAAGGACAATTTTAATCTATAATATGTGGCCAAGCTAATTAACGTAATTATTTGGATAAGGATTAATACTATATACTTGAAAATAGCCTTGGAAGTTATGTAATATTTTTTAACAGAAATTTTAAGATTAAAATGGTTACTGTGAGTCAACCTTAAGAGATAGACATATGCTGTCGCGGAATTTTTTGTAGGTCTTATTAAGTTGTACAACTCTTGCATAGAAAATATTCTTCTATCTATTTTCAATTAAGCAGCGTTCGTAAGAAACGTGTTTGTTCGACCGTTTATTTGCCGACTTAGGTTGCAAATTAGGTCTCCACGAATGTACCTTTGATTTAAACGGGATAATATATAGCCTATTTTCATTCCGAAAGTCCATTCTATGTATTAGTGAAAGAATTTCTTAAATCGGTTCTGTAGTTTTTGAGCTTACTCATTACAAACATACAAAAATACAAAAATTCAAAAATACAAAAATACAAAAATACAAAAATACAAAAATACAAAAATACAAAAATACAAAAATACAAAAATACAAATGTTCTCTCTTTATAATATTAGTATAGATTTCAGGCAAATCGGTCAAGCCGTTTATCCGAGAAGAGGTCTTAAATTTACAAAATTTAATTAAAAATATCGGGACTCGAAAGCCAAAAAAAATTATCCTATATCCTATTCTGCCCTATGACATGTATTCACACAAAATTTCAGGCAAATCGGTCAAGCTGTTTATTCAAGAAGAGATCGTATATTTACATATTTCAATTAAAAATATTTGTACCCTCTGACTCGATAGCCAGAAAAAAGGTATTCTATATTCTATTCTGCCTTTTGAACTGTCTTTAAACAACATTTCAGGCAAATCGGTCAAGCTGTTTATTGTTATTCGAGAAGAGGTTTTATATTTACAAATTCAATTAAAAATATCTTAACCCCCTGACTCTATAGCCAAAAAAAAAGTATTCTATATCCTATTCTACCCTACGAACTGTCTTTATACAACATTTCAGGCAAATCGGTCAAGCCGTTTATTCGAAAAGAGATCTTATATTTACAAAATTCAATTAAAAATATTTGGACGCCCTGACTCGATAGCCAGAAAAAAAGTATTCTTTATTATTTTCTGCCTTATGAACTGTCTTTATACAACATTTCAGGCAAATCGGTGAAGCCGTTTATTCGAAAAGCGATCTTATATTTACAAAATTCAATTAAAAATATTTGGACCGCCTGACTCGATAGCCAAAAAAAAATTATCCTATATCCTATTCTGCCATATGTTCTATCTTTGTACAAAATTTCAGCCAAATCGGTCAAGCTCTGACCGTAAAGAAGTCCCAAACAAACAAACAAACAAACTGACTTTCGCATTTATAATATATACTAGAAGTGTCCCGCGGCTTCGCCCGCGTTAAAACCTTCTTTTATTTACTTTTCTTTTGTAACAACGATTCTATCATTAAACACATCAAATAAGAATTAGCCTAATCGGTTCACCCGATTTCATGTTATTGCGTGACTAAGGCAATTCTGGATTCATATTTATAAAACCCTAAAAACCTAAATTTACAGACTTTGTTACCTACCCCATTTCGAAAAATTCTACAACACGTACTTTATCCCATCTTGTTTCGCCATACAAACTTTGAATCCCCGTTCCGTATCCGGGCGGAATTTTTAGAAAATCATTTCTCAGCGGATACCTACGTCATAATAACTATCTGCATTCTAAATTTCACCGCAATCCGAAACAATATTGATTTCAGACATTGTTACTCCACTTCACCCTTTTAGGGGTGGAATTTCGAAAAATCCTGAACTTACTTACTTAAGTACTTGTGTTAAATTTCGAATATAAAAGACTATCTAATATTGTTTTTCCATACAAACTTTGAACCCCCGTTTCATCCCCTTCAGGGGTGAATTTTGGAAAATCCTTTCTCATAGGGAACTATCGTCGTAATAACTATCTGCATGCCCAATTTCAGCGGAATCTGAAACTAAATTGATTTTCACACTTTTTTACTTCATTTCGCTCTTAGGGGTGGAATTTAAAAAAAACATGAAACACATATTTACTTTTTTTTTACTGGAGCACTTGTATGAAGTTTCGAATAGAAAATACTATCTAATCTTGTTTTTCCATACAAACGTTGAACCCCCGTTTCTTCCCCTTCAGGGGTGAATTTTGGAAAGTCCTTTCTCAGAGGGAACTATCTGCATGCCAAATTTCAGCGCAATCCGATACAATATTGATTTTCACACTTTGTTACCCCATTTCACCCTCTTAGGGGGGGAATTTCAAAGAAACCTGCAACACATATTTACTTATATTTTTACTGAAGCACTTATGTGAAGTTTCGGATACAAAAGACTATCTAATAATGTTTCTCCATAGAAACTTTGTACCCCCGTTTCATCCCTTTAAGGAGTGCATTTTACAAAATCCTTTCTTAGCTGATACTTACGTCATAATAACCACCTGTATGCCAAATTTCAGCGCAATCCGAAACAATATTGATTTTCAGACTTTGTTACCCCATTTCAGCCTCTTAGGGGTAGAATTTCGAAAAAGCCTAAAACACGTTTATATTTATTTATGTACTCAAGCACTTGTGTGAAGTTTTGAATAGAAAAGACTATCTAATGTTGTTTCTCCATAGAAACTTTGAACGCCCGTTTCATCCCCTTCAGGGGTGAAATTTGAAAAATCCTTTTTCAAAGGTAACTAACGTTGTAATAATTATCTGCATGCCAAGTTTTAGCGCAATCCGAAAAAATATTGATTTTCACACTTTGTTACCCCATTCCAACCTCTTAGGGGTGGAATTTCAAAAAAACCTGAAACACGTATTTACTTAATTTTGTACTGAAGCACTTGTGTGAAGTTTCGGATAGAAAATACTATCTAATCTTGTTTCTCTATACAAACTTTGAACCCCCATTTCATCCCCTTAAGGGGTGAATTTTGAAAAATCCTTTCTTAGTACTAAGACAAATATACCCTCCAAATTTCAAGTCTCTACGACCAGCGGTTTAGGCTGTGCGTTGTCTGTCAGTGAGTCAGTCAGTTAGTATGTCAGAACAAAGATTCTTATAGTATTCTAATAATGTTTCTCCATAGAAACTTTGAACCCCCGTTTCATCCCCTTCGGGGGTGAAATTCGAAAAATCCTTTTTCAAAGGTAACTAACGTTGTAATAATTATCTGCATGCCAAGTTTTAACGCAATCCGAAAAAATATTGATTTTCACACTTTGTTACCCCATTCCAACCTCTTAGGGGTGGAATTTCAAAAAAACCTGAAACACGTATTTACTTAATTTTGTACTGAAGCACTTGTGTGATGTTTCGGATAGAAAAGACTATCTAATCTTGTTTCTCCATACAAACTGGAAATGGGGGTTCAACCCATTTCATCCCCTTAAGGGGTGAATTTTGAAAAATCCTTTCTTAGTACACCCCTACGTACTAAGACAAATATACCCTCCAAATTTCAAGTCTCTACGACCAGCGGTTTAGGCTATGCGTTGTCTGTCAGTGAGTCAGTCAGTCAGTATGTCAGGACAAAGATTCTTATAGTATTAGAAGATTGGTGTTGATGGTGTTGATAAACGGCCATATTTTTTGATCGCGTTGACTTACAAGTTTCATTTATTCACAGCTGACAGATACCGTAGACCCGAGTATTTAATATAAGTTTCAACTTGATATCTCTACGCGTTCCTAAAAAATTGGGCTTGATAGGCGTACAGACAGACAGACGCACAGACAGACGGACAACAAAGTGATTATATAAGGGTTCCTTTTTTTGAGATACAGAACCCTAAAAAACGTCAACATCTTGAGAAGTCAGTTTTCAAACATTATTTCTTGCACTGTTGAGTTGTAAGAAACGGAGTAAACCTAGTTCCACAGAACATCCGATCACAACGTTTTACCATATGAGGTTTTACCCAGCTCGCGCTAGCTGCGCCCCTGGTCGTTTAGCGACGTCAGTATCATTTTGCTGGCGAAATGTTTATTTTTTTACTTGAAGATTAACAAATATTTAACCACCAATTCATCTGCTAAATAGTGACGATAAAGTAAAAGATACGACGGGATTGTCCAGGTTCGTCATGTCTAGCAACGTTTCTATATGTTTGGTTCAGGTGAATATAATTGGACGTAAAAAGGCATATATTGGTATATATTGGTGCCAATTCCACGCCCTAACTAAACTAAATTGACGTCACTAAAAATCATTGCCTTACCTTACCTTGTTTAACTACTCAAGTTAAATAGAGAAGACAACGAAGAGTTTTAGGTCTAACAAATTTAGTTTAGTTAGGACAATATCAGAACCGGCACCATAATATTTTAGACTAAATTTTGTAGTTGTCAGCACTTTATCTTGTCTATGCCATGAAGACGTTATCAGGAAACAACTTACATAATTCTACTAGGTACTATTCTCGGGTAGTAACTATCACACTAATCTGTGGTGTTGGTTAGTTATGGCGTAATGATTAATTATGTCTGTTCCAATTCGCCGGGAATCCCAGTTCATAAACCGATGTTAATCCTGGCCTGGCATTTACCAGATATTCATGTATTATTCATGAGTGGGATGCATTCAAGCTTAGTTCACGGTCATGTCAATGTCTAATGCATAATAATGTAACAATATATTTGAATATACTAAAAAGTTAGGTAACTAAAAAAATAGTATATATATATAAATAGGCCAGTTTTCCCGGTTTCTGATAAAATTTGGCCCATGGGGTCGAGATGGCCGAGGTTTTCTTAAGGAGTTGTTCAGACGCCTAATTGACATCACCCGTGACCAAAGAGCTGGCGCTTACCTCGGCCAACGTATTAGCCTAGCTATACAACGAGGTCAGCTTTTTGGGAACATTACTGGCAGGTAACCTAGGTTCTTTCTTTTATTTATGGTATAGATATTATTATTGTAGTTTATATAATTTTGAAATTGTCATTCTGCATTTTGATTAAGTAAGTTTTACTTATAAGTTTTTCTACCTACACTTTATATTTTTGTACATTGTTATATTCAATCCAAAATTTGTTATTAGACAAAACTTGTTTAACATCAAGGGTTACTTAGTGCAGGCAGCGTGTCGACTCGTGTTTCACACAGCTAGTTACTCTATTTTTTATCTGTAATGGGATTTGTACTGTTTACATGATATGCCTGCAATTGTATGACTTATACAGGGTGTCGGATTTCTTATGGTCCAAACGAAAGCAATCGCTGGAAGGGTTTAAGGGCTAGTAACTGAATAAATAAGCCCAACATTTAACAATAATATTTAGTTCTCGTCTTTTAATGTGAGAGCTGTTTTAGAAGTGGTTTGCTATTTGATTTGAAAACTCTGGGGCTCTCTATGTAATATGTCAAAAGTTTTTACGAAATCACGTATCGTTTTCACAAAATTGTTCCAAATACCTATAAGAATTATTTTATCTAAAGGCCTATTTATGACAATGAGCAATCGTATTCTAAACGTATAGCAGGCGTACCACTAGCAAATTCCCTGTGCATTATCTATCGGTAATTCCAACCGCAGCCGCATTTTGTGTCACCAGGAAAATCCCGCACGGCGCGCCTGCCAAAATCAGAGTTAGAAAGTGATACCCCACAATTTGAAATAAGGTATTTCTCTCGTCTGAATATGGTTTTTACCCACCATCTATATGGTTTTTACCCACATCGAAACATGCAATATATAGTGTACATTCTGTTCAGTATTTATAAACAGTAACAGAAAAGTTAAGAAGCAAAAGGCTAGCCTGTTATCGACATATTATGAGAAGAAATGAAGTCCACGTGACTAGAATGGCAATGGACATGAAAGTGGACGGCTATAGAGGAAGAGGAAGACCGAAGAAAGTGTGAATAGACTGTATGATGGAAGATATGGACGTGTAAAAAGTGGATGCGGTAATGAATGCGGATAGCCCCTGAAATGAAATGAATGAAACAAAATGACATGTCGCACCGACCCCACTTAAGTGGGATAAGGATAGGCAGATGATTATCCTATCCTACTTCCTACTAATATTCTACTATCCTATCCTACTTCCTACTATATACGAAAGTAAGTGTGTGTGTGTGTGTGTGTGTGAATGTTTGTTACCACGTTTCTCGATAACCACTAAACCAATTTTAATGAAATTTAAAACGTAAACAGTGTAAATTCTAACTTAAGACATAGGCTAATCTTATTTTTGAAAATCATCCCCTAGAGGGGTTAAATTGGGTGATTAAGTTTCTATGGAAAATGTTATTCCTTGGGCCGATTTACTCAAAACTCGGTACAAATAAACCTTAAAACAAATAATAAGATACGTGATTTTTATTATTTCAAATTTACCCCTAGGGGGTGTGTAAAATGATTTTGTTTAGAAAAATCAAAGAAAATTCAGTAATGTTTGTTTCCACGTATTCCTTAGTCCGATTCACTCAAAACTCTGTAAAAATTAATCTATAAAACAAATAATGAGATACCTATTTTTTATTTTCCAAATCTATCCCTAGAGGGTGTGTGTAATAAGAATTTTGTTAGGAAAAATCATAGAAAATCCAGTTATGTTTGTTTCGACGTATCTCCATAACTAATTAACCGATTTCAATTAAATTTGAAACATACATAGTGTAAGTTTTGAAATAACACATAGATTAATTTAATTTTCAAAATTCAACCACTGATGGAGTTACATAGGGTGATAAAGTTTCGGTCCGGTTCACTCAAAATTCGGTACAAATAAAACGGAACGCTACGAAAGGATTTTCCAAAATTCACCCATTAAAGGGATGAAACGGGAGTTCAAAGATTGTATAGAGAAACAACATAAACAAAAACAACATTTATTGGAAACTTCACACAAGTACCTACTTCTGTAAATAAGTAAGTAAATATGTGTTTCAGGCTTTTTCGAAATTCCACCCTTAAAAAGAGTGTGAAATGGGGTAACAAAGTCTGAAAAACCTTTTGGGTTTTATAAAAATGAGTCCCTATGTCCCTTGGTCACGCCATAACTTGAAAACGGGTAAACCGATAAGGCTAATTCAGTTTTTCAAGTGTTTTTACGAAAAAAAATTAAATAAATGAATGAATTTATTATCGCGGGCGAAGTCGCGGGGCACTGCTAGTTATTCATAAACAGTTGCTCAATCTTTACTAAGCACAAGTCCGATCGTGTATGGAGTACTGTTCTCACCTTTGGGATGATTCTGCCAAATACCAGCTGGAGACACTGGAAGTCATTAAGAGGAGAGCCAAGACATTAATTCGTGACGACCTACTAGTAAGCAAGACACTCCAGAGTCTCGTGCATCGCCATCGCAAAGTCGTTTGTTTACTTATCGGTTTTTTATCGGTTACATTTTAGAGGGTGTGCTATGGAACTGCATAATTTGATTCCACCTTCCCACCACCATTTTATAATCGGACATCCAGAGACACTCAAAGGCGCCACCGATTTATGGGGGATCTACCATCTACCCGAACAAAGCCGTTTGTATCTTCGTTTATCATACGAACCGCAAGGGAATGGAATGCCCTGCTTAAGTCTGTGTTTCCGGTTAAGTACCTAGAATATGGGGGTTTTCAAATCGCGAGTGAATAGGTATCTTCTGGGTAAGCGCGCTCCATCATGGATCGCATCATCACTTAACATCAGGTGAAATAGTGGTCAATGATACCCAGTTCGGTGTAAAAAAAATGGTTTCGATGTGATATGATTGATTTTTGTTATTGTTTTCTAATAGTCCGGTCAAAATAGACATCGAAGGAACAATAAATAGAATAATTTGCTAAAGAGCTGAATATTAGTAGGAATGTTGGTATTATAATCATATAGTAAATGAAATGTTAAGGTATCCATCGATCCCACATATGCAAATAAAATATTCATGGTCCAAAGTTTGCCTGACGGTACGGATTTTTCAGCCAAACGGCAACAGCATCTTTTATCGTACAAATAAGCTGGACAAAATTGTACACCATACATTTATAAAATTCACATTCCATCTATAAAATTCACATTTTCAAAACAACCATTTCGCTGGCAGTGGGGAAGAACGAGCTCAAGCGAGTGCTTGACATACAATTTATATTCATAAATATTTCGCAAACGGATCCCCTAAGCTCGAATAACGGTTTTCACATACTCGCAATATTTTCAAAGTCCTATTTAACGACCTCATCATGGATCATGGACAGACAAAACAGCAAAAAAAAACAAATCTAAAAATATTTTTCAAAATTTTGTTGTAAGTATCACTTTGTCGGCGAGATTATTATTGGACACTCATGCAAATTTACACCTTTATACTACTTTCTAGTACTAATAATCTAAGCCGCAGATGGACTGACAAACAGACAGAGGTTATTTTTCGACTACGAAACCCTATAAACGTGCAAATAGCCTTACCTCATAGGCGGCGTCGAAACGTCGAGATCACAACTTTTATATCTAAAAAAAAGTGATTGACTCCTAGGAAAATATATTGATACAATTTTTACTGATGATCTACAATTTTGTCTCACCTATTTTTATGGTAAAACCTACCGTTTGGTTGAAAAATGCATAAACACCATATTTGCGAACTTTGAACCTTCCATATATTTTTTTGCAGATGTGGGATCTATGGAGACATTTCACATTTCATTTCATTTCAAATGAAATTGTCAAATCGCATGAAATTGCACAAGATGATTTAATTTAAATGATGCTCAGCACATTTCGCCACAATCTGGCATTCAACATTTTAAAGTAAAATACACAATCTTCATTATCGCAGCCTCCAAAATGATATTAGAATTTACATGGATAGTATTACCTTAATATATATTTAATAATGATGTTCTATCTTCCTAATAATTTAAGATCGTTTACAAAACGAAAAAAATCCGACTTCACATGCCGCGATAGTCAAAGAGGCCAGTAGTTATAAGAATGTCATCAAAGTATACAAATTTGCTTATATTGTTTATCTCTAAAACTCCGGAGATAATTGTCAGATCTCGATAAAATTTGAATGGGATCAAACGGGAGGCATAATCTCTCAAACAATAAATAATTTTTCAAATCGGTTATGATTCGACGGAGTTCTGAGGTAACAAACATAAAAAGAAAAACAAAACAGTCGAATTGAGAACCTCCTCCTTTTTGTGAAGTCGGTTAAAAAAATATAATGCCATGTAGATATTTTATGAAAACATAAATTAGTTTACAGAGTTCGTTCAATTAATAATTAAACTAAATCTTATTTTACCAATTCTGTTGTGCATATTGTTGATAGGAAAAAAATTATTATAAAACATATTCGCCGTTTGTTGATTATTGACTAATTAGCAAAACAGGGTTTTTTTTAATGTATTTCGTGGACTTGGTTTTTTGGAATAAACGATTTATGTAAACAGGAAAAGTATATAAGGTATCATTATCGTCATCAATAGCCTGTTTCGTTTCACAGCTAGACATTATAGGTCTTATCTATGGGCAGACTGAGCTTAATGTATACCTATTTTTCCATCCACTTGCTACTCGTATATCAATGTTCCATCTAGCTAAAGGGTGTCCTGTGGGACGTAGCACACTACGTTTACGGAGCCGCGCTAATCGGTCGCGCGAACGGTAATCGGTTCTATGCACAGAAATACCTTATTATTATTAATATTTCTGTGGTCTATGACAAGCACGCTGAAGTAGAGTGCGATAGTCAAATCACTTGTCCAACTTACTTCAGCGTGTTAATCATATCTTGATTTTTTGGGCAATGACGATAAGTTTTGGAGGTTTGGAGGTTGATCTTAATTCAACTCCGTCTTTCAGAGACACTCCTAGCCCCTTGCATAGCTCGCTGTGCATCTGTTGGACCGTCGTCAGTGTCCACGTCTTATTTCCATATGTAATCACAGGTAGGACTCGTTGAAAACTTTCGTCTGTAGGCTTCGCGATTTAGCGTTGAAAAGACTCGACAAAGTTTTCCAAACAGGGGCAGCATTTGGAAAACTTCGTAAATAACATTACCATGCTTCATCACGTAATTTTATGCAAGCAGATAGTATGACTTCGTTGAGCTGCTGCTGTATTCATTTGTGAGCTATATATAGTTAGATATGAGTTTTATAAATGTTCATACTTATGGTATTTATTATTAGGTATTTAGCAAATAGGTTTATGTAGCTACGCATTTTGCAAATCACGGATCGGCCAACGTAGTGTAGGGCGTCCTCCAGCTAGATGGAGCGATGATTTATACGCAGGCTGGCTGGCAGCGGTTGGTTACAAGGAGCTGAAGATTGAGCTCAGTGGCGTGCCATAGGTGAGGCCTATGTCCAGCTGTGGACAGAGATAGGCTGATGATGATGATGACGCATTTTCTATGAATTAACTTTCTTCACATTTATTTATCAATAATAGTGAAAACGTCTACAAAAATATCAATTACTAGATTTGGCCCAAATAAATAAGCAACTTAAAAACAAACAGGGTAAGGCTAAATACCGTATATAAATAGTATCGCTTCCATATAAACAACAGACTCACAACTAGGTAAACTACTAACTGAGAGATGGAGTAATCTGTTGTATTTATACACGATTCCTAGAAATCGTTTACGTAGCGTTTTATCATCAATTTTTATGACTCCAAAGTCCTTCAAGTGCATGAGCTTCACTGAATTTTGTTTATATTGTTTACTACACGACGCGACGCTTTGATTTATTATGAACACTTTTCATAACCCACGTAAATATAATAATTATCCAAATATTTGGGAACTTTTTTTCTGTGTATAACATTATAGTACAACTGTACAACTGTGTACAACAGGTCATAACTATTATACAATCGTACTTTGACCGACTTTGAAAAAGGAGAAAGTATTCGAAGAGTATGTTTATTTTATTTTGTTGTTACCTCAGATCGTAGACAAATCTAAACCGATTATTATTAAATTAGACTAGTTGTGTCCCGCGGCTTTGCCCACGTATATATGTATTCTATGTCCTATTCTACCCATTGGCTATGATATGACGTTTGCCCTCACGCGTCTGTTCGTGTTCGGGTCGTCGGGGGCAGATACCGTGCGCCACGCAGCACTCTCTCACGCGTTCTATGTACTATAATTTTCACCGTCACTTTTAAATTACATTACATCGTGTAAATCTAATTGTTAATTGATAAACTGTATGTATGTGTACATAAATCATTGTCTTTTACTTTAAGTACTAAATTACTTATGTACTTTATGTACTTATACATATAGATTGTCAATTAACAATTAGATTTACACGATGTAATGTAATTTTACTAATATTATTTTAATTAGGTTTCCTACAGACCCTGTACTATCAAACCTTTAAAATGTTATAAATTAAAAGTAAAAAATATTTATTTAAAACAAGCTTTTATCTGGGACCATGAACTAAAATGTTAGAAATAAATTCCAGTATTTTGCGGGTAGTAGTAAGTACCTACTTACCTATATTTTTAAAAGCTTGAGGCACTACCCGTTTTACAGGTTAGATAGATAGATAGAAACACTTTATTTGACACCTTATTAAACATACAGAGTAATTCCTTAACAACTAATTATAATAGTGTAACAATAGGCGGTCTTATCGCTAAAAGCGATCTCTACCAGACAACCTTTAGATGGAGAAATATGTTAATAGATATTACGGTTAGGTACTTACTATAGGTACTTCTTTGCCTCAGGCTTTTTAGAATTTAGGTAAGTACCTACCTACCCGCAAAATACTTACTAGATTTTATTTTTAACATTTTAGTTCATTGTCCCAGATAAAAGCTTGTATTAAAACATATTTTTTACTTTTAATTTATTTTTAACTTTTTGGTAGGTAAGGTACCTGAGTATTTTAGAGTAGGCGTGATGTTTTAAAATATTCTACGGATCTAATGATGCAATTATGGATA
This sequence comes from Cabera pusaria, assembly GCA_954871355.1. NCBI lineage: Eukaryota > Metazoa > Arthropoda > Insecta > Lepidoptera > Geometridae > Cabera > Cabera pusaria. Next base: position 13,549,763 of record OX940900.1, on the reverse strand, counting down.
AAGTGCTCTTCAAGGAAAACCAATCGAGCCCAAACTCGGTGGGATTATGTTGTTTTATCACAGAAATGCCATGGCCACCTTTCAGCTTCATCATCAGATTCTGGATATCGTTTAAGTGTAGAGTGCTCCTCAAGACAAATCAATTGAGCCTACATTCGGTGGAGTAACGTTAATTTATCACAGATAAGCCGTGGCCACCTTACAGCTTCATCATCAGACCCTGGATATCATCTAGGTGTAAAGTCCTCCTCAAGACGAATCAATTGAGCCAATACTCGGTGGGGTTATGTTGTTTTATTACAGAGATGCCGTGGCCACCTTCCGTCTCAATCATCAGAGTAGCTCCATGGTACCATATTATTGTATTGTCACCAAAGATACACAACTTAACCAAATTTGAGTCAAATCGGACATCAGGAAATAGGTCTCATTTAGCTTCCAAGATTCCACCTGAACATACAGACATACATACATACCTACATTGCAAGTTAAATAAAAGCGTATAAAATGGGTAGCGACCACTTTAACAGCTGGCATCCCTAAACAGGCACGTATTGACAATATTTGACAGCTTTATGACAGAGTCACGCACACACAGAGCAAAATTTGGGCCGTTTTTTGAGTGACTTTGAAATGTCATGTTCCATCTGGACGAGTTTATAATCAAAGAACATAATATAATACTGATCCACGTTACTATGCAGCCATTGTTTTATTCATTTAATTTTTTCTAACTTTGGTTTTTTATAATAAATGCACTCTCGTGTTTTAATAGCCCTCTAGGCTCTAGGCTAGTGTTTGACCACTTTCTCACCTGTTCGTAAGTGATGATGCGGTCGTGGGTGGTATGGTAGCATCACATTATTAATATTTCTGTGGGTAGCACGCTAAAGCCTCAGAATAAATAAAAGTACAAAGGTAAAAGCCTAGAATGTTATAGCACGTGCATAAAATGATATCAAAAATAGCAGGTACAGATAGTGAAAAATACTTATTTAGAAAACATGACATTAATAACGCGAGTCAAGGCCATGTTTATTATTATCATTATATCTTATCCATCTTATCAACCGACATTATTGTAGTCTGGTCGCTTTCACTTAAATATTATATTTTTAACCGACTTCAAAAAGAAGATTCTCGTTTATTTTTTAATGATTGTTACCTCAGAACGCCGTCATTGATTTGGAAAAATGTCTTTTTTGAGAAGGCATACTTTCCGTTTGGTCTTGTTGTACAATTAATCTCTAGAGATATCATAGAGTATTTCCAGAGATATGGAGATAAATACATCAAACTTGTCACTGAAAATCATAGAATATTTAACTGTCTCTAATCTGTTCTGTGCTGAAAATGAACCGATTTCAATTATAGTTGAGTACTAAGGTATTGTGCTTTGTATTTGTTTTATATTGTGCAAAAATTATTTTACATTTACAGAACTATTTTAGGCATAAGTACTGGTGCCATTATTCACATAATATTGTTACCATTAAATTTTCCATGACTATGTGTAATCGGCTATGAATGAATAAATAATAATTTATTATTAATTGTTATATAATATTGTCAAATTTTGCTCTCGCATCTCAAACTAACCAAATAAAGATACTGGCAATAGCATTAAGAATTAAAACCGTGGATATCTAAAAATGCTTTTTAAATAACAGAAAAGCTAAAAAAGGCTGCAAGTGAGCGGGTAGGTTGGGGCAAGCGTGCCTTATCTCTGCAGACGACACCGGGCGCACCTCCTCTGTATTTATTACTCATTTCATGGATATGCAATATTTATACAACCTTTAAAAATGCAACCCGATGCGCTATTTTAATAACGAAGCTTGGAAATCTCATTCTGAAAACCAATACTGTAAAATGTTACGCTCTCCTAGAACTAGATTAGCCATTCTTGATCGGTAAATGGCTGCACAATGCAGACCGCTTTGATTTATATCCAGACTAATATACTACATACTATAAAACACTGTTAGTAACTCTGTCACTCTGACTGTTTGTTACCTAATCACGCCTAAACGGACGATCAGTTCATACTGAAATATAACAAGAAGAAACTTAAAAGCATGACGATGAACATACGCTACATTTTGTGAAAATAAAATCATGATTTTTACACATAACTTAAATAACTCAGAAACACACAAATGTTGATTGACAGAGCTTTACAGAGAAAAATTCTTGGTATACGTGAACGAAGTCGCGGGTATCAGCTAGTGCTTTATATAATCAAAGGCAAATCGTTACAGAGTTTACCGTGTCGCGTATTTTTAAGGTCAAATCTATAGTCAGTAGAACTTAGATACATATTACTTTACTTGTACTAAGTGATCCACTTACTCGAAGGAAAGATCCAGAGAGCTATTTAAAAATGAATAATAGACCATTTTAATAAAACTTTTAACGTAAGCTTACATAAAAATCTTCAGAATCAGTGCAGGAGAAATAGCAGTTCCAATATCTTATTCAATGACAGTCTTTTATGAATACCCGATTCAGCTATTGAAAGGCCACCGTGCCTCCAACAAAGCGCCTTCGATTGAAAAATGAATACATACTTTTAAAGTCCGTAGTTCGACATAAGACTGCGTTCACACATACCTTATTATATGAGTAACTGTTGCCTACAAATCAGTCGCTGATCCGTGTGAGTGAACGAGTGCGACAAAGTAGTTAAGTAGTAGTAGTTTTCATCCATTCCAAACACTCTATTAAAATAGTCCATATTATTAGATGCAAAGTAATGGCTCAGAGTGAGCCACAAATATTGTGCATCATGTGAACACTGATGGCCTAAGGCAAAACGCTCGGGAAAACTGATAAAAATTTCAAGGGCCTTAAACCAAAAGCCTGTTGTGGAACTCACTAGCTCGTTACATTTTACGAGAACATTTCATCGCTTTTCAGTAAAGCTTAGTTTTTTGTTTTTAATCCTATTATTCGAGTGTTGATATGAAATGCGAAGAGCAAAATACAGCTTAAAACTGCGCCGGTCAAAAGTTCTTTTGAAATCCGGGGATGTTCGCTAGAAATTAAATATTTATACGTGAAGTTGATATTTTGTGACTGAAAATTGTATTATAAATTTTCAGAAACTGGAATGCTGTAAAAGAAAATTGAAATAGAATACTGTTGCGTCAATACTGGATGTCTCACCATGATTATTTATAATTAATGACATTTGCTGGGCTACCATTTAAAATATGTTCTCCAGAAGATATGCATATACAAAGGTGGCATCAATTTATGTAGGTATCTACATATCCTGTTTAAAACGAAATTATTCTTAATATATATACGAAATTGATGATAAATATATAAGATACTTTTATAATGAGATCTCAAAGATCTCGATAGTAAACGGACAATAAGATCGTTTAAAAAACTAAAATAACCGACTTCAAATGCCACGCTATTAATTTTCAGTACCGAGTTTGAGGTGTTTATACAACCACTCCCATCAGATTTTGATGAAATTTCTATGGTACCAACCCTGGGATATCTTCTTTTAAACAAAAAAAGAATCATCAAAATCAGTTCATAAACGACAAAGTTATCCGCGAATAAACATAAATATATATATTTATACGGTCGAATTGAGTAACTTCCTTTTTTGGAAGTCGGTTAAATATACCAGTTGCGTGAATGACTAAACACTCTTATGCAATACCAATCGATGCAGAAGCTATAATTAAAATTTACAGCCATAAAAGTTAGTCTAAGAGTTGGTGTAGTTTTCTAATTTGTCAGCTTATCACAGAGAAGTTGAGCACAGGTGGTAAAACTAAGGACATTAGCTGAACATTGTAATATCAGGAGATTGGAAATTAATGCATATTAGAAGCATGCTTCTTATGTATTCAAGGTGTTACACAAGCACTTAATTAAAATTATCGCATCCTAATAAATAAAAGTAAACTATGTAAATACTTTAATTAAACAAAACAAATATACGAGTAAAGTTAGCAGCGAGTTTTAAACAGATATCTGCTTACCAGCTTAGTTTCACTGCCAAACGGAATCAACCGTTGACTTTAAGCTCCAGAGAGGTCACACTCGAATTTACGTAGTAACTAGGTACAAACACAAAATTGCTTTATTTCATAAATTGGTTTTTTGATACACTGTTTTATTTGCTGCTTTTGCTGTCTTTCAGACTGTATTGCAAAAGACAGTGTCTTTCCAAAAATATGAACTTAATATAACTATATACACAAAGTAGACTAGAAATAAGCAATTAATAAATGTAATACAAATATACCTACATATTTTCTTAATATTATAATACTAAACATGTCTAGGTTGTATGAGTGTGCGCGTATGTGCTTACATGATTGTTTTTACTATTCTTATTTAACAAGGACTTCTTCAGTGTCTTCGTAATCTAATGTATGTATATATACGAATATATACTTATCTGTATTCCAGTGCCAATCCAGTGCCAGATCACTGTGCATTGCTGTTTGTATGTCTTTTAGTGGATACACTCTTCACTTGGGACTCCAAATTTTGATCGAGCAGAAACCGACAAGCTCCTTGTTGGAAGATATTTGACCGACAATAGAACTTAATTAAATTATTTAGATTTGAAATCAAATTATGGACACATATCGCCAATGGCGCCCTGTCTTCCGTTTCGACCCCCGTCCGATCGTCCGAGACATCAGAGAATATACTTAAATACTGCTTAAGTATAACGCTACTCTACAATAAAATATTAATATATGTATAATTGCTGCAAGTTATAAGTTAACTGTGACACCCACAAAAACATCCACTCTTACTATAAAGATGCAATAAATCTCTTCACAAAGGCTCTTATTCCCAGTGTTTTATAATATCAAAGTACTAAATTTAATAATTTGCATCCGTGTTCCGAAGCAAAGGCTTAGTTTATCTACGTGCCTCAGGCCGGATTTATAGCACGAGAACCGATCGTAGAGCCGAATGGTACACTCGGCCGAATGAATGCTATTTACTCGTAAAACCAGTTCAAAATTAAAATTAGTGTTGTAACCATTGCTTTTTTACTCTTATCGATTTGAATGTCGTCTTAGAATACAGATATATAATAATATATCTGTAATATTATACTAAATGCCTGTTAGCTTACTTTGAATTAGCTTATTCTTTAATTAGCTAAGTTTGTACATAATAAGTTATAATATAAGTTATTTCATAAGGCCTTATAAAATAAGTTAGGGGAAAACGCTGTCGTTTGCAACACAATCTTCAAAGACTAAAGAAAAAAGGTTGGGAAAAATAAAACCATGTACGTACTTATTTATGAAATAAAACAATTTTGTAATAGTACTATTTTATTAAAAAGGTCAGTTATACCGATATTTGGTTATGATACAATAACATTATATTACAATAAGTTGATTGCATGTCAATATTATGAAACTATTCTGACTTATACATTTTGTTGTACCGCGACAAATATCAAAAAGTTTAATTTTAGAATCGCTTCATTAGCAAAACATCACTGTCGATTTTATCGATAAAGTTTAAAGTTAAACTATCGGTAACTCCCAACCCTATTTAGTTAAGACAGTCTCGATGCTTGAGGAAGTTTAACGGTCAGTTAATTAAGGCATTTAACACGTTTTTTGTTAAGATTTAACACGGATTCGTTGTTTTAACAAGATGAATTTAACTGAGTTGTGGAGAAATAACTATGCAAAAAGGTCAACATACTATTAGTTAGTTTTATTACTTTGTTTATACAATATTAAGATTTCTTGCATAGCTTTTTAATAATACGCATTACTTCATTAATCTTGAGCATTTAAAATGGTGAAACCCTTATATAACTAATTTTACAAACACAAGTCAAAGAAGGAGTTTCTTTCCCTACTTGGAAAAATAAAATAAACTTGACAAATATGTGTTATTCTCTGATCAGCTTACCAGCTTTTCTTTGAGGCATTAAAATGATAATTAGAAAAGAGAATACAACTTGAGACAATTAATAGATTAAAATGGATCAAATAATTAAAACACAAAACAGAGAAATACCTATGTCACAGAATAAATAATAGTTCCTGCTACCTCTATCCCTTGTTCTGTGGCGCTGCCTATGCCGGTGGGCTTAAAAGGCATGACGTTTATGACGTTTTTGCGTTTAGGTGTACACATTAAATATTTCAGAAAATTATTTCAAGAAATTCAAGTAATTGCCGTAAATAGTGCGCGAATAAAAATAAAACACTGATTGGGTATACAACACAACAATAAAATTATAAAAGCTCTACCAAAACGATAACCAAAAGTTTTAACTAGAAACATCTCAAAGTATATTTCTCTACACAACATCAGTGGTTGTACAGCCAAGGTGAGTTTTCAACTTGTTCATTGTAAGGGAAAGTGCAGACAAACAAGACGTTTCGTGAGCTATTGTGTCGAACAATAGCCGCCGACTGTCTACGAAGATACATAACACGCCCTAAGGTGAAAGTGGGCGAAAACGGACCATATGGGCTAGCAATATAGACATGTATTTTATTTAATACAAACAGGTTAAATACAGTAGTATTTGGGGAGAGTACGGTAATTGAGAGCTTGAGGGAAAATTAAAATACATATAAAGTTACAAACCTACACACAAGAACGATAATATATTGTTTAAAAAAAAACCTAAAAGGGAAAATTCTTAAGTGGACACACCGCGCGTGTCATTTTCCGTAGCCATTTTTAGATTTTTATCTGTATATATGTTTATCTTTTGTAGTGGTAGGACTTCTGCTGGTACGCTTGGGGCGGTACCACCACTTTGCCAATTAATTTTCAGCCGTGAAATAGGAATGTTTTTCGGTTGAAATGGCAAGGTGTCCAGTGAAATTACAAGGTATGTGAGACTCAACATCTTTATGTCTTAAGGTAACAAGCGCAGTGCAGTGACATGCATAATTCTGGACTGACAGAGTTTTTTTCATGCCACTGTATCTGTAATAGGTAGACGTCATCGCTTACCATCAGGCGAGCGTCGTGCTTGTTAGAGTTATCTATTACCATAAAGAAAACTGTTTATATATCCGAAGGTATCCATCGGATTCCTCATAATTTACTTCTCTAATTTTATTTTAACTATTCAGTTTATGTTCAGCTAAGTAATTTTTTATTTGACAATACTCAGTGACTGAAAAAACAATTTTAGAAGCAGTTTGCATAGTCTGAAAAACACATTTACTTAGGAATATCTTTATTGTTTAGAAGAAACGAGATTAACAATAAAACTAGTCCATAAATAACTCATTCAAATATCAAAATTTTCAGATGAAAAGCTGAAAGAAAATCAAAGAAAAGTATTTTAATTAAGTGGCCTCTGCGTATTTTCTTGTTAAGCCTATTGTTGGCTTTTACAAGTGGCAGAAAAGCTTCTGCTTTTAATTATACACAGAGAGGTAAATTAAAAACCATCCGTCCGGTCCGTCTCTGCTCCGTTAATGGGCCCGAGATGCCGCTATATGATTTTGTTGTTCATTTGAATAAACATTGAAATAGCCGTCTCGAATTTTCAATTTTTGTGAAATAAAAGTGTAATAAATCACAATAATAATGTCATGGAATTTTAGTAAGATCAATAATATGACAGGTATCTTTAATCGGACACGTTTCACAATTGTGAGTTCTAGCCACGAGAAAAAAATACTTATGTTAACAACTTCGTAGGATTATTTGCCTATTAGCTTTAGTTTGAATAGAATGGAATAGAAAAATTGCACACCATTTTAAAAACAACAGACAGAAATTAACCTACTTAAATTACTATAGGTAATACAATGGGCGGTCATATCGCTTATAGCGATCTCTGCCAGACAACCTTTGGATGGACAGAATTTTTAGAAGGAGTTGCTGGTGGTACAATGCGTAACATAATACTAACTACAGTGCAAATAAATGAATAAATAAAATAATCAAAACTCATGTAATCATCATAATCATATATAGATACATCTACATACTACTACATACCAATACAAAAGACAAACATACTTATACATACACAAATATCCATATTCCATACATACAAATACACATACATACAAATATACACACATACACAATATATAAATATATACATACATGCATAAACATAAGTCAACGGAAAAGTGCTACAAATGTGATAGATAATGATTTTTAATCATATTTTTAAAGCTAGCGAGGGATTTAGCTTGGCGTATATCTAAGGGAAGTGCATTCCATAGTCGTGCAGCAGTACTGAGAAGTATGGGAGGGAATTTTCAGGATAAGAGTGTCGGAAGATCGTAGGGATAGAGAATGTGACTGATGCAGGAACTCAAAACTTTCTTTTAGTTTACCTACGTATTTAAACTTACGTAGCAGCAACCGTCAGTAAAATTCACAAACCTGGCATAAGAGAAAACTCTTTGATGACCTTTAAAAAAAGATTTGCCAAATTACATTTCACAAAACTAGTTCAATAAAGCCGTCTTATCGTTGAACGCGATCTCTTCCAGACAACCTTAGAATGGCTAGTAATTTATATCATGTAACTACATTCAACTCTCAAGAACAATATATCACGTAATTTTGCAGCGAGATCTCGGACTATGAAGGAAGGCAGATGGTGCTCAACTGTCCTAATGTTTGTTTGTACCTTTCCTTTGTTTCTTTTACCAGCCTCTGCCAACAATTGAACGCGCGCGATGCACAGAATACTCACTACTAAATGCATATGACTTAGTATAGTTAAATGGATCATTGGTGCTTTTATTTAGTTTTATCTGTCGCTGTCGCAAATGACACAATTTAAATTTTTCCCACTTCCTGATGTTCGATTGAGCTGAAATTTTGCATACCTACTAAATATTTGAATTGGATGAAAATGCCATGTTATGGTAGCATCAAGCTGGCTTGATGATGATGGAGACGGAAGGTGGCCTTAGGATTCCCATGGCTCCTATGGTTTCTATAAAAGAAATACTAAACTACACATGATAAACCGTCGTATTCGGACAAAAAGCTTTGAAATTAAACTTTTTTATTTTTTTTTGTATTTATGTTGTTACGTATGTATGTATCTATATTGCTTTAAAAGCTTTAAATCACGTATCTTTATTAAGTGCGAAAATAATGGAGAACAGAACTCCGTATTAAATGAAGCTGGTTAAAAAACGATGGAAGATAACAAATTAAAGATACGTGTACACATAAGATAGATATAACAAGCTGGCAGCAATAAATCATTCCATCAATAAAAATCGATTAAGTGCGTTTTTTTAATTGACTTCCTACGTGCGATTAAGTTCAGAAATTGATAAAAACATCTGTCGAATTACCTGAGCTTTCAAACACAGCCCACCGAGCATAGGAAGCGAATTGGGTATAATTTATGTCCCAATTAGTATCCCCCTCGGTGGAAAAAAATACCAAAATCGGACCTTCACTGGGCGGTAATTGCTTATTTACGCGACCCGCGCCTCGATGCCAAAAACCTATCGGTATTTATTGGAGATTTTATAGAAAATTACTTTATTTTAAACGCATATAATGATGTAAAATTAGGAGGTTATAGTAAGATCATAAGAAAGCGTGATTATGTTGACAGTAAATTTTACAACCTTAACATTTGCATTCCATAGAAAGAAAGAAAAGAGAGTGAGAGAGAGAGAGAGAGAGAGAGAGAGAGAAGAATATATATCTCTCTCTCTCTTCTCTTTTGAAGAGTATATTCCTGGACAGGAATATACTCATCATTAATAGGTACTTACAACAGACATATAAACCTACTGTATTATTAGCAAAAGGTACGGACAAACCGCAGCGTCCTGCGTGCGCGACCTAGGCGGTGCGGCGAACAGAAAGCGCAGTAGTATTTGTACCGACTGGTTCACACCAAACGCGATCAGAAAACAATTGAAAAGTACTGAGATCGCGCCCGCAGAATGCAGAAGCCGCAGTGTGGTCGTACCTTAAGTAAACAAAAAATTGACGGATGAATAGATGGCTTGACTAATAAGCGAGAGGTCACCGGATTAAATCCTAGCACGGGTGTTAGTCTGCAGGTGGTCTCTGATCTCATCTCATATAGTTTTTAACATTTATTATTGGAGTATAATTGTTTTATATATCTATTGTTTTCTTTATCATGTAATAAAAAAATATTTTGTAATGGTTTATTATTTATTTTGTATTTTTTTATTATTATTTATTTATTATTTTTTATTATATATTTAAATTTATTAAATGTTAATTAGTTAAGTATTTAATGAAGCGACTACTAGACAAAAAAATAAATAAAGGGGGTGCTGCTGAAAATCAGCGCACTGCTGCAGTAAGTGCGGTAGCGCATAATGCTGAGCATGCGCCCTATTCATAGTCAACCACGTATTAACTATTTTTTTTAGTTTTACGATATTTTTCTTTCTTGTACTGGCTATGAATAAATGTTTTTCTTTCTTTCTTTCTTTCTTGTAGGAGCATATTATATCAATGTTCCGCCTGACTTGCTTCCAAAAACTAGCTTACCACCATCAAGGAGAAAATCTGCCGACATAAGCTAATGGTGTTCCGGCACCTATAAAACAAAGGAAAAACTAAATCAAAATCGGTTTATCCGTTTGAATGTTAAGATGCCACAACCAGACACACATATCACAGATAGATACGTTAAACTTATAACAGGTATATAAAACATCCACATTTAAGGGTCGGGGCTTAATAATATAAGTAAATTAGGTAATAAGTAAATTACGATAATAGAAACAAAATTACGAAGAATATTGATGTTGTTTTGCTACTTGATATATGTTGTATTTATTTAACAAATAAAATATCATATCATATAAATAATATCCAATTAGCGATAGCAAAGTATTAGCGGGAAAATATTATTTTCTTTGAAAAGCTCAATACACAACAATCATTTTTCTCGGAATAGAAGAAAATACATTTTCAATAACATATTTTATCGTAGCTTTGCTAAAGTTAAAATTTTAGCTTCTCAGAAAGTATTTCTTTATCTGTTGTTAATGATGAGTACCTAAATTGTATTATTGCTGTAAGATAATGTACCTATTTATTTTTGTTTTAGTATAAAAAGACGCGGTAATTTTAATCTTTTATGATTGAAAACGGTACACGTATGAGTATTTGTACTGAAGAGTTGTTTAACTTATCTAGAGTTAAGTTCCAATATACCTAGTCTTAATACTAGATGAAATATATTTTTGTATTGCCAAATATTTTTTTTAGATATCTGTTAGGCTATTGCTTAACAACTATCTCGCGTGGTAACCGATGATGTGGCCGAAGATGGTGAATACTGAACACGCTAAGATACCTGCAAGTATTAGTTATGCAAGTAACTATTATTTACTCTGTGGCTTGAATGATCTGCCTCTCAATGACTGTGCTGCCGGAACACCATAAGGTTTAGGCGGCAGATTTTCTCGTTGATGGTGGTAAGCTGCTTTTACTACTTTTGCTGCTTTGTCGATAAAGTTTATTTCCCTAAATTTTCCTACAGGATCATTTTCAAAGCTCTTCTATAAGTTATACAATTACCTATCACTTTCTATTTTCATCTAAAGTAGTCAAAACAAAGCTAGTTACATAACATCCAACGTATTTGGCTGTTGACTTATGTAAATTTTTTTAAGGCGTCCATTAAAAATGACCGGCCTAAATTACACAACCGCCGCACAAGCCAAATTTAATGTGACTCGTGTAGAATATATATTATTAAAATAAAATGAAGTATATGGTCTAACGAATGCTATCACTCTTATGTGACAAAGACAATGCGAAATTATACCTTCTTTAATTAACCGACTTCACAAAAAAGGAGGAGGTTCAATTGTCTCAATTCGTCGGATTTTTTTTATATATTAGGGATGATATATTTGACAGCTCACGCCCGTGATGATTAATATTGTCGATCGATAATCTGGTTGTAATAAAATTAATAGAACATAAACAACAACAAATAAATCGATCATATAAACAACGATTTAGTATAAACTACTTCATCCATACTGTTAGCTGTCAAAATATCATCCTATAGTGGGTATAAGGATCATTTGGCACTTGGATGACATTGCCACGAGGGAGTGGGTGTTGAATTAGAATTAGCAGCTAATAAAATCTCCCTAGATTTTAGGGAATCGTAACTCGACCGTAATGAAATGTAAACTTAGGAATTGTTTTGATGATAGGATTTATTACAATTAAATAAAAATAATGTAAATTTTATTAAATAATAAAACAGTTATTTTTTTCGTTGTAATTATGTTCTGCATTAACTATATTGAGAAGAGATTGCATAATATTAAATTCTTCACCATCTGTATCTTCAAAGTTCATCATCATCATCATTTATCATCGTAACTGCTTTCTTCACTGTCAGAGCATAATTGTATTATGAAAGGTTCGTCCAAATATCCATCTCTTTTTCGATACTCTTCTTCTAGTTTCTTCTAGGAATGGAATCAAAAGCATTCTGTACCATTCTGGCTTGGATGACTTCAAAATTTCAAAACTTCAAAATTTACCTCTGTTACTTTTCGTTTCATGGATGCCGAGACCATTTCAATAGGACCACAATGATATGGTGGTAACCGCAATACCTGAGAAAATAAACTGGCCAAGTGCAAGTCGGACTCGCACTCGTAGGGTTCCGTAACTACAGAATTGAAACTTGGTAGGTAGATGTATTCTGTGAACCGCTTTCCGATTTTTATACAAAAATAAAAAACATAAAAGTTTGAGGGGGGGCATCCCATACATGGAACTGAAACAAAAAAAAATATTTCTTCAAACCTATACGTGTGGGGTGTTTATGGATAGGTCTTCAAAAATGATATTGAGGTTTCTAAAATATTTTTTTCTCAAAGTCAATCATTTGAAAGATAGGCGCGTCTAAAGTGGTAAAATGTGTGTCACCCCCCCTCTAACTTTTAAAGTATGGGTGTGAAAAATCTAAAAAAAATATATGCTGTAGATCTCAATAAAAACTAACAGCGAAAATTGGTTTGAACGAGATACAGTCAGCAGTTTTAGAGATATGGCGACCGCAAAGATAACTTTGTTTTTCATACAATCACTATGAAAAACAAAGTTAATTTTGTTGTTGCGAAAAATCATAGTTATGGAATACTTAACTGTGTTACGGAACCCTACGAGTGCGAGTCCGACTTGCACTTGGCCAGTTTATTTGGTATTAACGGGGACATTTACAAGGTATGGTATGGTAACACTTACCTGTTGCAGCTGCGACGCGCTCATTTACTTTTTCCAATGGAATAATCGAAGCGCTAGACTGCTTTTCTTTAAAATAAAAATCTTCTACTTTTAGCATCAACTCTCTAATACCATTTTTTATCACTTCTGGCATATTTTGAGATATTTTTATTACAATAAAAGCACGACATATCCACAACTGACTGACTGACACTTTACAAGATGACGGTGTTAGTACTGATTTTGGCCACGTGCCAAATGATCCTTGTAGCACTGTAAAGACAAAGCATATAGGTGACATGGTTGAAATATACTTCACTACTAGATGAGGCTAGGATGATGGTTATAATCCATCATCCTAGAGATGAGGTAATTAATACGATAATCATAGAACGTAGTTCGATATACATTGTACACCACAGAACACAATAGTGAGGTGTTCTGTGTTGTCCAATGATGACTCATCTTAATACCGTTCTTCTTTATCCCGACAAGTAGGTACGATTCCACCTTACTTCCAAATAAAACGATAAAAGTTTAAATTGGATCATATACATCGAATTTCAGCAGGAAGCCTGAAAATTTCGCGAGAGAAGGTGAAGTTGTCTAGTAACACTTCGTCTTACTACTCTTTTTAATCTTACTACAAACTTACTAAACTTACTAAACATCACATATTTTTCGGTGAAATAATGATTATGTGCTTGACTTAAATTAGAAATTTGAATCGGGTCTTAGACATCGATTTCGTGAAGGAACTGAGAGCCAGCTAAGTCCCCGAGAGTTGCATCCTCGGTCGCGGCACAAAGAGATATCCAGTCATAAGGCACCTTCTTTACTCTTGAAGAGGACGAAGCAAAATGTCGAAGTCCATTAGATTATTTTGGGTGATAACTAAATAATACGAGTTTATCTGTTTCGACCTTGCTTATGATGATACCTAAACCTATATCTGAAGTAATCTAGATAACCGTATCTAGCAATAGATTCTAATTTAGTTCTGTTAAGTTTAAACAACTGCTTTTTTCTCTCTCGACCAATAAAACAACAAGCGCGAAACAAACAACACAAAGCGGAAAGAGGCCTTGCAAGGATCCGTGCAAGCCCTGTTTGAGATTCACAAAATTCGAATCCAAACTATACCCAACGCAAGCTTCCGAAATTTCGGCAGGGATCCAAGAAACTTGGATGCCATTCGAGCTCTAACTTATCAAAGTGATTTGGCCAAGTTGAGAGTCAACTCGTTCAACTCCCGCGTGTATGCAGAATGTGTTGATATGTTTGTTAACTAAGTATTTCAACTATTTATATGTAATATTCTCACATCCGTAACCTACTGGTTAATTTTGTGGGTAGTTGCTTTTGCCATCAAAATAATTTGGAAATTAACTTGAATTCAGTTTATGAAACATTAAAGGGCTGAATAAGATTATTAGGGGAAAAGATTTCATTTTTTAGGGTTCCGTAGCCGAATGGAAAAAACGGAACCCTTATAGATTCGCCATGTCTGTCTGTCTGTCCGTCCGTATGTCACAGCCATTTTATTCCGAAACTATTAAAACTACAGAATTGAAACTTGGTAGGTAGATGTATTCTGTAAACCGTTTTCCGATTTTTGTACAAAAATAAAAAATATAAAAGTTTAAGGGGGGCATACCATACAAGGAAATGGAACAAAAAAAAATGTTTTTCATCAAACCTATACGTGTTATCTATGGATAGGTCTTTAAAAATGATATTGAAGTTTGAAAATCATTTTTTCTTAAAGTCAATCATTTAAAAGATAGGCGCGTCTAAAGTGGTAAAATGTGTGTCCCCCTGTAACTTCTAAAGTAAGGGAGTGAAAAATCTAGAAAAAATATATTCTGTAGATCTCAATAAAAACTTTCAACGAAAATTGGTTTGAACGAGATACAGTCAGCAGTTGTTGAGATTTAGCGACCGCAAGTATAACTTTGTTTTTCATACAAACACCACTATAAATACAAAGTTATTTTTGTAGTTGCGAAAAATCATAGTTATAGAATACTCTACTGTGTTACGGAACCCTACGAGTGCGAGACCGCCTTGCACTTGGCCAGTTTATTTAAATATCTTATGGGCTGGCGTTTGACCACTCGTCTCGATATTAGGTTCGGAACGGAACATCGATATAATATGCTCGTACCGCCTCTGGGTCATATGAATTCTGAGAAATATCATATTAGTGACATATCTCCACAGAAATATAAATAATAAGGTAGTATTCATATTTCTGTGCATATTTCAAAAAGTGTTGATGATACATGAGATCGTGAATCATACAAAATAACCAACTAATATCTAATATAAATATACCTTTGCATATTTTTTTGAATTATTAAAAGTAGTTGGTAAAATAATCTACTTATTTTCTACACAATACCTTTAACTTCTAGATATCTTGAATTGGGTCGTGAATCTGAAATTTACCTGAAACAAAGAGCATTTTGTTATTCGCAAATTTCACAATAATTAAAAGGAAACTTTTCAGTGCCATTTCTATTATAAATACATCCATTAAATATATCCCAAGTTCAAATCTCCGCCGTGTACACCAATGGATTTTTCTAGCGAAAATTTTCTGTGCGCATTCACTGTGGCACATGTGAAGGAAAAACATCGTTAGGAACCCTTAGCATGGTGGTACAACACTGTCTAATGTGCGCCTGGCTGGCTACCACTCTAACGTTGGAAAATTAGTCGCCTAACATCTAATGTATTCCAGCAGCTGTCCTTGAGAGCCAGTTCCCATTCTAGGCCTAGCGTGTTACCATCCTCGACCGCATTATCAGTTAACAACGGGTGCGATATTGGCCAAACACTAGCCCACATGATATAAAAAAACATTCAAAAAACGATAACTCCATCCAAATCAGCATTTTATTGAGAAAACCGCAGACTTACAAACATACATACGGGTCGAATACAGAACAACGTTTTTGAAGTCAGTTAAGGTATGAGTAATATCGTTAGTATATTGTAAATGCAACTGCCCTGAGCTATAATGGCGTGGAAATCCCTGTGACAACATTGTAGGCATTAGCTTATCTTATCATTTTTTACACGTACGTTCACTGCCAATAATTTGATTATACTGTAAAATTTACTCTTTCGCGATCTAAACATGCTTGAAAGCTTGCTTGAAACAAGGTAAATTAAATTAATAATTTAAAAGTAAATACAATTGTTAATATGTAAGTTAATATCGTGGCACATTTATGCAAATAAAATCTATTATTTGTAAACATTCATGTAGTCGATAAGCAATATTGGCATTGACATAAATAGTCACCACCGTCCAATGTTCATTCTTTTATTTTATGTCCATCCTAAGGTTGCCAGGAAAATGTGGAGAGCGACGCTTTTGGCAATAAGTTACTGCCCAGCCCATTGTATCTAATTTTAGTTACCAGTAAGTTCTTTTTAACCCCCGATGCAAAAAGAAGCGGTGTTGTCAGTTTACGTGTGTATCTGTGTACGTGTCTATCAGTCTGTGGCATCATAGGGCCTAAACGGATTAACCGATATTGTTTTTTTTTTGTTTGATAGGCGTCTTCATCGAAAGTGTTCTAAGATTTATTATATAAATATATATATATATATATATATATATATATATATATATATATATATATATATTTATATATATATATATATATTTATATAATAAATCTAATAATATAAAATAAATTGAATAAAATTAATTATATATATATTTATATATGTATATATATACATCTTCTGGAATCTGCAGAATACTGAACTCCTTACTAAGTTAGGTACAGCAGAGATGTTGAGTTTGGGCTCATCGGAACGTCTCAATGAACATTATGAATAGATCGGTCGGGCTAAGTTTTAAATGTTTATTGTAATTGGTGTCAATAAATAGTATTTGAATTTAATTGTATTGTATAGATTTTAGTCCCATCGTCAAAAAGGTTTGGCATCAGTTCGCAGGTACCTACTTTTTGCAAACCTACTTATAATTATAAATGCTAATGTATGTAGGGTTTATTACTCAATCACAGACTTTAAGCAGATGATATTTGGTCCATAGTTAGTTTATAACCGACGTTAAACACTGCATTAATTAGAATTTACTGGTACTTTTTGACGCAGGTGAAGCCTCGGGGCTCAGTTAGTTCATATTATTTGAAAAATAAATTAATTATTGATGTAACGGATCCTTTTCAATATTATAAATATTTAAATTGAATTTCATTATAAGAGTGCTCCAATAATGACTACAATTTATTCGTTCCTTCAGTATCAGCGAGTCAGTAAAATACCATAGATTAGTATACTAGTTACTGCGTAAGAAACTGAAGAATTTGAAGACATTGTATGCCACCACTTTGTAACTTTTCTATTTGGTAAATAATTTAATCCAGAAATTAGCTATGTAACAAATCACTAGTTTTGTAAACTACGGTCAGTATTTCTTTCTATTTAGTATAACAATAAAAATTGTAATCAGCTAAATACCTAAGTCGTGGCGTAATGCCAATAAAAATAACGAATATCATAAATATAAATAAATTCATTAATCAAAACTGGTTGAAAGGTAGTATTTTTGTCGAATAAACAACAATCAAATCGACACTGTTTTAACACAAATCTTTTTATTTATCTTTGGGTACCTAAACAGTTATTCTGTTTTGTCCTATTTGCTCCAAATTTGAAGAACTATTGTATATATTTAGTCATATTGGCAACTATCAACTGGCAGGGCGACAGCGTAAGTAGAGCATTTTTTGGGCTTATAAATTTAATTATCGATAATAAACTCTTATACCATGTTTCATGTTTGATTAGGTTTTTGATGTGGATATGAATGTTTAAGCTACTCTGGCTCTGATTTTGATAATTGAGACTATTGTATTGAACTACAAAAAGTTGCCTTACATAAAGTCCGTATTTTCAGCGCGTAGGCGTATCGTAGGAATTCGAAAACGAACGTTTCCTTAAAGGTTCAGTGCCCTTCGTTGTCCTTATTACGCGTTACTAACTCAATATCAACAGCTTTATTATTCAAATACTGAGTGGTTTCAATGGGACGCTCACTTATTTAGGTTTTTGCTTTAGTCCTTTATTGTAAGACTTCCATTCATGGTGATGACAATATACGTATGAGAGGTTTTTAGGGTTCCGTAGCCAAATGGCAAAAAACAGAACCCTTATAAATTCGTCGTCTGTCTGTCTGTCTGTTCGTCCGTATGTCACAGCTATTTTATTCCGATACTGTTAGGACTACAGAATTGAAACTTGGTAGGTAGATGTATTCTGTTAACCGATTTCCGATTTCTATACAAAAATAAAAAATATAAAAGTTTAAGGGGGGGCCCATCCCATACATGGAACTGAAACAAAAAAAAAAAATTTCTTCAAACCTATACGTTTTGGGTGTCTATGGATAGGTCTTTAAAAATGACATTGAGGTTCCTAAAATATTTTTTTCACAAGGTCAATCATTTGAAATATATGCTGTAGGTCTCAATAAAAACTAACAATGAAAATTGGTTTGAACGAGATAAAGTCAGTAGTTTTTGAGATATAGCGACCGCAAAGATAACTTTGTTTTTCATACAAACACTATGAAAAACAAAGTTAATTTTTTAGTTGCGAAAAATCTATATATAATACTTTACTGTGTTGCGGAACCCTACGAGGGCGAGTCCGACTTGCACTTGGCCAGTTTATTTAGTTATGTTATAGTTACACACCACAGACTTTACACTGTCTAGCAAGTTTTTAGTAGACTGAAGTCGAGCATTTATTGTGTGGTTGAGACAAAAAACTCGTTAAAGTGGCCAAGTCAGTTCAGTATACTTCGTTAGATATGCGAATGCTTTACTGAAGGCTTTCACTGGAGTTTTGAAGAGAACACAAAATGTGAGAAACTTTTCCTCCACTTGTACATATTTACCGGCATTTAATTGTTCATCTACAGTTATTTACGGCAAGCACACATTTCAGTAGGTATAACCAAAAAGACATCACATACATTTTCACGTGCCCGCCAAAACAAAACTCAAAGGAGTTTTTGTACCTATACTTATGGCTTTGTTTAAGTATCTTAAATTTTTGTTAAAATAAGGATGCAACTTGTTTCTAGATCGAGATATTTATGAACCGTGACCGCTTAAATAAAGATCGTAGACCTAAAACTATTAACTAGATGTATAAAACAATATCATTGTAAATAAGTAATTCTGACTTTTACGAGTCTGATGTTGTTAACCTATTCTTAATAACGCTTTTAACATTTTACGACACAAGTTCATAGAATGCCGGCGTAATTCTCGTCATCACACTTTATAATTGCTGACACAATTATAATGGCCCAAAGTTAATTAAACCCGCCTACAACAAGCACGTGCGCATCAGGCATCGCAATAAGTCTGTATTCATTCGCTATTAATTGAGACGTGACGAGACACCCGTCGCCACTAGCCCTGACCTCCCCGCTCAACGACAAACCACTCTATAATTACTACAACAAGGTCTATTTTCATACGCATCTATAGTATACAAGAACATCCTCATCCTAACAAAACAAAAATGACACAAAAAATCAAGTAAACAAGGTTGATTTTCCCTTGCTGTAAATGAATAGGGCTGTACGTGCTATCGGTCAGAACAACTGTTAGTATGTTCTCACGCTCTATTTGTGGCTTTTGAAGCTCTGTTGTCGACAAATATAACCCATAAATGTTTTGAATATTCAGGTTTGAGGGAAGGTGGGACTGACATGCTGTAAACATTTGAGATAGCGTCGTATTTATTGATTATAAAATGATTATGGAATTAGAGTTAGATTTATAAAAATGTTCATGTCTATTTTTAGATCAAATTTGTCTAGACTGTATAACAGCTTTGCTAGCAATAAATAAAGTTGTTTACTGTTATATATATTGTTATATATATTGTAACCATCTAAAACAATAAGATACAGTCGGTATATTGAAATTTCTATGAATTAAAGATGAGACGAGATGGCATTTCATAAATACCATTTTATTTGTTGTTCATTTATACCTATATATAATTTAGTTTAATGTAAACGAGAACTTATTATCAAGACAAACTTATTTAGGTTTTTAGATAATAATTAGCAAAGCCGTGTTTTATAAGTTCGATGACGTCTATTAAATAAATAAAAAAATAAAAATAATAATAATTCAAATTTGGAAAATCTATACATATTTTTTTATGATATCAAGTAAATGGGCAGTACGACGCTCGGCTGATGGTAAGCGATGACGTCTACCTATTATATATTAATTTACGCAAAAACACCCATTGTCCGATAACCACACCACGTACTACTTACTTATAGACAAGCTTTTACGCATGTTGTAATTAACATTTTAAAATCATAATAACGTGTTATGGCATTAAGGACTGAACATGTAATATTTTAGAATAGCGAACGCTACGTCATATAATAATGGACGACAGATTTTGGGATTGATTATAAAATAATAAACGTGACAACCCTGAAACCAGAAACCTTAATTGAGACACAAAGATGGCTGTAACACGGGACACCCAGACCGTAGTCTGGTTAATAATCACATTATAATATTGTAGGTCGGCTTTTTCATATTTAGTGCTCATTTAACTGCTTATTAAGGCTCTAGTATATATTGTGCTTTTTAATTACCGTGGCAATGTGGTAATTTTGTATAACATAATTAAATCTTGCACACAGTTGTAATAAGTTTGGCATAGCTGCTTGCATGCTTTAAGTATCAAGCATAGCTACATATTTAAATCGTCAGCATTTTTTTTTATCTTAAACTTTGGTAACATCCGAATTATGCATGAATGACTCTGTTCATTTCGTTTAGAACTTCAGTTGGAGTAATGTCACTGGAAACGTAAATGTTGCAGACTTTTGTAGCAATCATGAATTCGTAGAAAAAATTAAAAATAAGATAATATTTTTTGGCTTAAGTTGCAGTGATTGCACCATAACCACTGATTGCGATAAATAGGTTAGCGCTTGACCACTATCTGATCCCTATCTAACCTGATGTTAAGTGACGATGTGTTTGAAGATGTAGCGGGTTTTTTTATATCTTATAGGGTAGCATTTTACCACTATCTCGCCTGGTGATAAGCGATGACGTGGTCAAAGATTGTGAACTCGCTAGGCCTAAAATACACGCACGATAGACCAGAATAATTAATAGTACGACGTAACAATAGGCCTCGAATATGAACTAGCTCTCAAGGACAGGACCAGTATTTTTTTAAATGACACTGATTATTTTTATCTTATCAGTATCTTCTGTGAGGAAATACCGGAGACTCTACACACAGATGGCTTTCAAAATGAATGCAATGGTCTGACACTGTACTGGATAAATCTGACAAATTTCATGTTATCTCTTAATTCGTTTTCGATTGATATAAATGTCGCAGCCAACTAGCTTAATTAGCCGTTCAATCAACAGCCTAGCCTCTGTACTTTCAACTAGCGGCCTGAATGATATTCAGGCGTAGCGTTTGTTGTTAACAACATTTAATGAACTCGCTTTAGTGTCAGACTAAGCTAGTCTGACACTAAAGCAACACACTACAGAACAGTGACCACCGCGTGACGTGCGCCGAAGAGCGTAGCGAGGAGGGGAGCCGCGGCAGCGGCCGCGCGGCCTTTAGTTGAACGGCGCTGTTTAGTACAGAGACTAGGCCGTTGATTAAACGGCTAATTAAGCTAGTTGGCTGCGACACATATACCGCTTTATTTTCTTAGATTTCTAACGTTTGTAATATTCGACGACCACTACAGGTAGGACTTAATATTTTTGCTAAAAAAACATTTAACAAACATAGACATCTCACATCAAAGTTTGCATACAAAACCAGCTACAGAATGTAGATTTTTAAATAAACCTTAAAGATTTTTAAACGGCTCTTTGAAAGATGTTGCGACTATTGCATCGCACCAGTTTTATGTATACCACGCAAGTCAGTTATCAATTCAATTCAATTACAATTATAATTTTCTATCACGCAGAATAATGAATAAACGATGCAACAAATGCTACGCAGTTGTACGCAGTATGAATAAAGTTTCCTAAATCCCAAGCGCCTAAGTCTTCACCGGAGGTTTATCCTATAAAATATCTGATAGCACTCCATTTCAAGATCATTGTGCCGTGCGCCGCTTTCTGGGTCAATCTGTGCGGTAATTTATTTGGAGAGAGCGAGCGTGAATTTAGCGTGAACTCGATACACTATGTACGACAGCTTAGAGATGGGTGATGTTTATCACCCTATTCGAATAGTATGAACAATCGAATCGTTTCGTAGTGACAGAAAAAGTTCTCAGAACAGTTAAAATACCTACGGTGCACGTCGTGATCAGTATAACTATATTTAATTAGAATAATCCTGATTGTTATTACTAAAGTTATAATATGAGTTATTGGGGGGCTAAAGGTGATGTTATCAACCTATCTTAATATGCAAAATATTATCAGGGTAGTTCAAAAACTAACAAACTGACTTTACGTGCCGCGCGAGTTAGTTTTAGTAGCTAGTTTGAGACTTTTATCTCCATATAAGTGAAGATACTCTTCAGATCTCAATAAACCGTATAAAAGAACTACTATGGAGATGTATTCTACCCATGAATAACATAATCATTCGAATCTGTTCGCAATTGGCATAGTGAGCGCAAAAAACAAAAAAAAAACATACAGACGAATTGAGAACCTCCTCCTGTTTGGAAGCTGATTGAAAATATCGTGGCGTGTCCTTAATAATTTAATATCATAATTTCTTAGTTATTTCTTGAAATTAAGACTACTAATAGTGCATAGACGAAGCGTAGCAGCTTGCTAGAATGGCCGGAAACTCGTGTTAGTTACACTAAATATTTAATCATTATTGTCTTTATCAATAAGAATGAGACACAATCGATATCTGACATGTGGTGAAACTGTAAAGACCGGCAATAAGCATGAGTTCGTTCAATAAAATACAAAAGAAACAATCGATATATTTATCTTGCAATAATTCGGATGGTCCATAAATCGGTATTCCCATCGCTGGCGCAGCGACAGTCGCGCGGCCTATTACGCTTGGATCGCGAGTTCCCCACTATGGTGAAAATCGCTTTTTATACGCAGGCGTTCCTGTAAACGTACCGTTTCCTGTTTACGTCCTCATGTCGTTTTGTTTGAGTTCTGCTTTTGGGAGGCTTCGACCGGAGTTTTTATGGTGATTAAGTACGTGTGCTTTTGGGATCTTTATTCGGATTAATTAATGGGTTTTCTTTTAGTACTCTTATTGTGATATATAGATACTGTAAGTAATATAAGTGTGAGAAATATATTTTTCTTATATATTTCTGTATAATAAATAAATGATGTAAATATTACAAGATTTACAGGACAAGGTGTAATTGTGCAATATAACAAAAATTAAAATAGACGCGTAAAAAATAGTAGGTAAGTAATATATCAACAACCACAAAAGCCAACATTTTAACGGGAAATGTTCTCTAACAAAATATAATCCTAATAACAAAATACGAAATAAAATGTCACAGTATTTACTAAACCTAACACCACTAAATTATTTCCCAAATATCTAAGCATAATTCAAATCTGTCTCCGCTCTTTTCTTTTCATTATTATTACTAGAAAACCTACGCGAAATGATTTACTATTCCCATTTTGAACTGTTGCCAGAATGTATCTATCTAATCCTAACTGTCCTAAAATAAACCAAGTTATTCTTGTTCCGATGAAATATTTTAAAAATACGATGGCTTAAATAATACATTCTCTAAGTTAATAACAATTGAATTTTATTTAAAAGAAATCATTTTGGTTCGAACTTGTTGGTTTATTTCACTTTAAAACTATGTAAATCTATATAAATAAAACAAAAACACAATTTCTACTTGACATAAGTAGAAATTATGTTTGTGTTTTATAGACTTAGAACGGCAATAATGCGAAGATGGTAATAGACCAGTTGTCAGTTTCCAGTTTAAGCGTCTTGCCTCACTGAAGTCTTCCATTTCCAAAGAAGCACGGTACATGTTGTAGCGAATCGTCATTTGGCATCAAGTTGTCTCAAGTGGTTGTCGGTACGGAATAAAAACAAATTGTTGGTGTATATACCAAGTCCTTGATTAAATAAAAAAATTGTTCAAAAACTAAAACACGACTGCTGAAAAATTACGCAGAATTTACGCTCTAAAAAGTGAAACAAGAAAATATTTTCAACTGAAATTGTTATTTACAAACTATTCAATATGTATTCTGTATTAAATAAACAACTTACTTGTAATAAATATTTTATTCTATTTCGTACATATTCATAGTGATGCTAAGAGGATAGCCGTGGTCGTATGCCAATTACCGTAACAAAACAATACATTCTGCAAGTATGCCACATACGACCACGGTTATCCGCTGTGCACGACTATTTTTACGAAATTCGAGAATTTGTACGAAATACAATAAAATATTTATTACAAGTAAGTTGTTTATTTAATATACAATAAATATTGAATAGTTTGTTCATAAATAAATTTGATGAGAATATTTTCTTGTTTTGTATTTTTTAGAGCGTAAATTCTGCGTAATTTTTCAGTAGTCGGGTTTTAGTTCATGAACTTATTTTTTATTTTAAGTACTTTGAGGTGCATACATACCGATAAATTATTTTATTTTATGAGTTTTATGACTTTGACGAATAGCTGAAGATCGAGCTCAGTGGCGTGCCATGGGAGAGGCCTATGTCCAGCAGTGGACGGAAATTGGCTGATAATGATGATGATGATGACTTTGACGAGATATTATCCCGCAAACGGTACGCTAGACAAAAATATGATGTACCAAACCCTATCTTCATTTAAAATCCCTGTTATACAATGATGGAGTGGGGAAAAAAAGTTTTGTTCTTGACTTTGTGCCCACTAGAGGGCGCCGCCACATTAAATTTAATGTGACGTCACATGGCCTAGATAACCAGCGAACAAACAAGACGCTTCAAACGACACCTCATTTGTCAAAGTATCATAAGCAGTTAAGGATTTATGAGGGAACAGATGTACATACATACTTACATACATACACACTTATACATACATACCCACATACCGGTCAATAACATAATCCTCCCGTTTGCTTCGCCGTAGTCGGATAGTAACGGAGCGCGCGCGGCAAATGAGCAAAGGGCCGCCTTGCTCAGTCCCAGCACAGACCGAAACATTAACATAAAATAGGTATCCCTTTATGTATATACATATAAAATCTGTTCTACTTAATCCAAGGCATGAATAAAACAGCACCTACTTAGAGTTTATTCGATTTTAAACCAAATATAACACAAAGCAAAACATAAAATACCGCTCAATCGAAAGCGGGTTGTTTAAAGGTGTATAAAAGTGTCTGTTATCGAGTCATAACTCAGCTTTTGGACGGATGAAATATTTATGAATAATGCATGGATATGCTCCATACTGCGAGCTAATATTATGTCGATGCTTTGTTTAAGCTATGGGGAAGTTATAGGCTTTATTCAAGGCATTACACAATTCATTAACGGTTGAGGCATGGAATCTTTTGCAATTTTAATGTCGTCAATTTGAACGGATTGTAAATTTAATTTTAATTTGTCTACGGATACACCGAAGAAAAACTGTAGGTAGTACGAATCCTACTTCCTACTATCCTACTTCCTATCCTATCCTACAAATATTATATATACGAAAGTTTGCGAGTAATGGTAGATGGAAGTATGAATGAAGTTTGTTATTATTGCACGCGAAAACGACTGAACGGATTGAGATAAAATTTACCACACATATATTTAGTAGGACCTATATAACCTGGATTATCACATAAAAATACTCATATACTAACATAACGCGGGCAAAGCTGCGGGCGCAGCTAGTGCGTCATAATAAATAATATAAAGTGAGGATATATTGAGGGTATGACAATGAATGCTAAACACCTGAATATAAGTCTATCACTGATATTTATGCATTTCAGTTCGAGTGTTAAAGTGCTTCTCAATAAAAAGAACATGAGTACTTATAAACATTGCCTAGTCTAAAATGATAAGGTAAAATATTAACTGAACTTTTGTGTGGTTTTGTAGAAACAACTGAAAGGGTAGCAATGTCGAAAATATAAGGTATCAACTAATGTCCAACCGAAATACGCACCGCATATACATACCGCATAAGTAAAAAAAGTAGACAAAGTGGTAAAAAAGTACTCTGGTATGTAAGTGCCTGCGAGTAAAGAATGTGGTCATTCTTTTATCTTATCGGAAGAATGCTCTGGTACATTTTTTTGGTTGATTTTGGTTTTTTATTGTATCGACAAATTCTCACACATAGTGCCACTAATAAACCAACAAACACCTTAAAATTTAAATGCCACAGTTAAATGTCCTAAAAAAATATCTAGGCATTCCTCAGGCAAAGTATAAATCTTGGCCTCTTTATTATTCGAAAACATATTCACCACAAAGCTTCGATATAAAAAACTGAATAATATAATCGACGTTTATAATAGCTGCCGCCACACGGTATTCAACAAAATAACACATTGCGTTGAAAGCGAACAGCAATAAAAGTGCATCGCGCAAATAGAAAGGGGGATTAAAATCAATTTTCATTAATATCGAAAGATGTGAAACCAATTTGCTGGGTGCATCGGTGAAATGATCGGAACACTGGCAACACCGTCAATGTTGCCTGCTTGTACAGCAGTATCATCGTGTTTTGTAGGGTTGCCTACATAATATGGTATTACTTAGTTTTATTTTGTGGTAGTACTTACCACATTATGTCCCTGATACAAAATAAAATGTAAACCAAAATGTTGTATTTTAACCGACGAAAAAAAACGGAGGAGGTTATCAAGTCAACGTGTATATTTTTTTTTATGTGTGTATTTTTGTTTACAGAGTAGTCTGATTTTGATAATTCTTTTTTTATTGAAAAGGTGTACCCCCCAAGGTGGCCACCTTTTAAATTTTAATTTAAATTTATATTAATTTAAATTTTAACGAAATCGGGCGAGGAACTTTTAATAAATCAACTAAAATATTGGATATTAGCAAGCTTCCTTCATACGGCCTCCCCACTGGTTTTTGTGTCTGGATATCAGATTTCTTGAGGGAACGGACGATTCGTGTGGTCATTGATGGCTGCTCATCCGACCAATTGGCTATAAATGCCGGTGTTCCTCAAGGGTCAGTACTCTCTGTAGCGCTTTTTCTGCTGCATATTAATGACCTGCTAAAACCTGGTATTTTAGGGTATGCAGATGACAGCACCGTTGTGGAGAGTTATATATGTCTAGTGCACGAGCCAGTACAGTACAAATCCAGTCTCATAGAGAAGCGATGGTTCAGCGCTTAAACTTTTCCTTAAATCTCCTAAAGTATTAATTAACTTCCTAAAGTCTCCGATTGGGGCGATGCCAATCTGGTTAAGTTTAATGCTTCTAAAACCCTGGCGTGTCTTTGCTCCGCCAAACGGAGTCCATTTCAACTGGCTCCTACTTTCAGGGATGTGTCCGTGCCGATAAATGACCAACTTGAGCTTCTTGGCATCTCATTAACACCAACTCGCAATTTCGGCTCTTATATTGAGTTTAAAGCCCAGATGGCCTCCAAAAAGCTTGGAATTTTGTCTAAGGTGCGACAATACTTCACACCGGGACAGTTGCTAAATCTCTACCAAGCACAAGTCCGGTCGTGTATAGAGTACTGTTCTCACCTCTGGGATGGTTCTGCCAAAAACCAGTTGCAGACACTGGAAGCTATTGAGAGGAGAGCCAAGAAGCTCATCAACGACGACCAACTAGTAAGCAAAAGACTCCAGAGTTTCGAGCATCGTCGCAAGGTCGCTTGTTTGTCGGTTTTTTATCGGATTCATTTCGGAGAGTGTGCATCGGAACTTCATAACTTGATTCTGCCATCCCCTTTTTATAATCGGACGATTTTTCATTCCTCAGTTACACGATCAGATAGGGCTTATACCGCTGATACTATATTTTCGCATTTTTCAATAGACAGATAGAAGTATTCCAGGGAATAAATTGCTTAACAGAGGAGTTAATTTATCTGGCTCTTTGTGACTCAGATAGCCGACTATTCTGTGGTATAAATTATGTTTGTGACAAGTTTCGACGTCAAATCTTGACTTTATGTCATTACTTTTTTTAAATTTCATTAAGGCTCCATACAATTGGCCAGAAACTGGCTAAATACACTAATTGTGCGGAGCCATAATAAAACAAAAAAAAAATAGTTTAAAAAATCATGCTTGGCTGAATTAAAAATCAAATTTAGAATCTCCTTGTCAAATTGTAAAATAGTTATAAATCGTCGCTCTCGCTCTAACATCTATAGCACTGCGTAAGATTGTCTCTTTCCCACACTATTGGCGTGAAGATAGCTACAAAAAGACTACAGATATCTAACTGACTGATAAAAGCACATTGAAAAATCGAAAGTTTTGTACGGGTGTTTACATGGGCAGATAAATATATCGCATTGGTAACTATCAGGCCGCTATTTTGAGAATTGAAAAGGGCTGATTTTAGTTAAGTTAAAAACTCAAAACCATTACAAAAATATATACTGAGGTATATTAACAGTAGTTTAAGAACTTCGTTTATAAGGTAACCTAACAATGGTTTATTATTTTTTACTTTTCAGTTTTTTTGGCGGTTTAATTTTTTTGTTAAAAAGTTTTATTAAGTTTTCTAGCCTTGTCTTGCGTGATTAGCGTGATGGAACTTATGGAGTAACAAATATAGGTCAACTTTTACATTTATAACATAAAGTATGATAATAAATAAATGTAGATCGAAGTGGGAACTTAATTAGTGATTTTGCAAATGTTTAATTATTTGTTGTTATAGATATGTGACCGATAACTAATAAGTAATAACATAAGCATTCCTTCTGACATTGCAGCTTCTCTTAAAAGCCAAATGATAAGATTATGCATATCGTGCAAATTTCATGTAAGTATGTTTGCTTATCAGTCAGTGGTTTTATAGTAGTAAAGGAATTTTTTAAATAAACCCAAAGCCTTGAGTAAGCTGTTGCTGCAAAACTAAATTCACTTGGACGCAAACTAAGCTTATAAAGTAGTGCACCTTCCACCGATCATCGAGCTTCGAGAGGATTTAGCAAAACTGCAGTTTGATTATTGTGTAAGGATCTGATCTGAATTTATTTGCTTAGGCTTCCTGAGTTGATCATCGTTTGTTAGTTATTATAACGATGTATTCACAAAATTCTATCATCATCTTGATCTCAATTTTAAAGGATATTTGATAAAAAAATCAGGTTAAGTAAGGTTAAGGTTGCACACACGGCTCAGTTTATATTGCGACGTTTACTCAAAATCAGACCGTCAACTCGATAGCTATATAATATTAGGTATATTAGGTATATAATATAGTGGTTAATTACTATATAACAGTAAGCAAATTGTAACAAAAAACAAGTTTTAAAAGTCACAACCACTTACAATTAAAAACACATGATGGAAAAATTACATTACCTTATTAGATTACAAAAACAATAGCAAACAAGATAAGAACATGAACCAACTGTTCATATGCCTTTACCGAAAGGAAAGTACTTGACAGGGCACATCGAGAGAGATCAGGCAGCTCGAGTGCAGTTCAAAGCTTTTAATATAAAAGTTAGAATATCGTAATAGCTTCGCTGCAGGAGCTAGTAAAGAGCTAAACAAGCATAAGAGCTAGGATATTATCGAGTTGTTACAACCCTGTTTAGAGCTCTCCTGCTAGTGATGCGACACGATATCGAGCTGTAAAACTCCGGTTATGCTGAGATGAACACTATCTTGTGCTTTTTTAACGATATTCATGATATATGCATTTTTCACGGTTTTTGTAAAGATCAACTCATCAACATAATAATGTTTCTATATATGATAAATATTAATTCGTAGGTTTTTATATACATATTTTTCATTGTATTCAGTGTTTACTTTAGTGCATGAAATTAACAAAGAAATGGAATATTGAACTTTTTTTATCAAAAGTATTCTGAAGTTATAAAAAATGGTTTAGTCAATATAGAAGGATATTGCAGCAAGTCTTCGGAGAGTAGTTAAACTTCTTTAGAAGTATGAATACATATTTTTTAATGCTGAATAGGCAGTGATTGAGTAAATATCTAGAAATATGAATAAATCGGTCTAGTAGAGGAAATTATGACTATCTTTGAGAAACCCATTGGGAAAGGTTGCGATCATCGGACTAGCTCTTTTATTGGACCATAAATGTATTTTTAATACAGTTGCTCAAAAAGTGGCGTATTACAGGGACGTATAGCGTTCGGGATGTGGGCTATTACACACCCGTGCTTTTTTTTTACCTTTCCCGAACTCGTGCGTTCTCTTTCCCAACTGTCAAAATAATGTCTATTAATAAGAAAAACCAACGATGAAGTTTTTACTAAAAAAAATCATAGAAGTTTTTATGATTCATGCAAATACGTATATTTCTAAAAAGAAGCTACTAATTTGTTTCAATATCAGATTTAATGATTTGATTGTATGAGTTAGGTTTGGTTTCATTTCATTAAATTTCATTTTCATTTGTGAGTGGGAAGGGGGAGTGGAAGGGGAGGGGAAGGGATGAGTAGGGTAGGGGGAGTCGAGGGGGAGGGTGGGTGTAGTTGAGGGGTAGGGGAGGAGAGCTGGAAGGGAGGGGATGTATAAGTGAGAGAAGGGGGAGGGGAGCAAAGGGGGAGGGTAGGTAAGTGAAGGGGAGGGGAGGGTATGTGAGGGGCGGAGGGAAGGGGGATTGGCGTGACGTGGTACGACGCAGTGTAGTTGGGATACGTATGTGTCTTATTTGTTAATGCTACCCAAAGACACTATTCCACGCGGACGAAGTCGCGGGCACAGCTAGTACTCTTTCTAATACCAACATTTTTTGATGACAATCCTAGACAGTTAGTAGAGTAGGACAGAGAATATTCATATGTACGCCTCTAGTTGATTTAATAAATGAAATTACAATGGTACGCTGAAAGGCACCCTTCGAAAGATAGCAAATGTGGGCGGGCGGGCCTTTCGTGGGCGCCGTGACGTCAGCTGCCCACGGCAGATGCACTTGGATTAGTTTCCAGCTTTTCACCTATTTGTAATTCATAAAATGAAAGCTTTCATTAAGAACTATGCCGGGGATTAAGTTACCGCTTTTAATGTTCAAGTTATAATGTTCTTTCTGAACTGTAACATTGTTTACAGTGTTGTTTTTTCTACTGTGAACAGTTTATATTCTCGCTTGGTTTTAAAGTTGTTTGACTTATTTTATAAATTCATAAAAGTGCGATAATTAGAGTTTTGGGATTATCGTTCCTCAAAATTAGTTTTGCTTTTCATTGTTTAGACTATGTAGATAAGAATGTTCTTCATCATTGCAAACCACGCAGCTATTTTGGTAGGTAAAAAAAGGCTGTTAGAGACAAAGTGGGATGCGTAAAGTACAATAAAATAATAATAATAATTCAGTGATATCTAACATTATTATGGTCATTTTATAATGGTAACATTGTGGTAAAATTGTGGCTTGAGCATTAGATTATTTATTGGCC
Source organism: Cabera pusaria (assembly GCA_954871355.1). NCBI lineage: Eukaryota > Metazoa > Arthropoda > Insecta > Lepidoptera > Geometridae > Cabera > Cabera pusaria. The sequence goes on along the minus strand of OX940900.1, from coordinate 13,517,885 downwards.
ATAGAACCTACACTACGCAATGATGCGAAGTTGAAGACAAAAACAAGCCAATAATTTCAGCGTACACCGCTCCATCCAGCATAACTGCAAATGTGCTATAAATGATGTCCTTCCGCAAAATGAAACTTCTCATATACTAGATAGGAGACGAATCGCATACAGATCTCTGACAACGGACAACACAATAGGATGGATTTCTAAAACAACTAACGAGATGTCCGCCCATTACCTAGTCATTTACAACCTTTTAATATGCAAATTACGACACATGCTCAGACATAATGGCTTGTATTGCTTTCACCTCGAAAAGATAACGTGACAGGTTTACTAAACAGAGTTTAGATTTAATTGTCTCTCTTGTTTCATGTCTTTATCTATGAGGGAATCACTTTAGCGTGGGCAGTTTTGATTCTGATCATTTAAATAATTATCACTATTTATTAGAGGAAATGGATGAATTTATTGAGCCTATAAAGAGAGATATGAACGTTTATATAGTAGAGTAAACTAGCCTGTTTTTTACCCGACTACAGAAGTGTTATGACTTTGACCGGTATGTATGTTCATCTGCTTCCTCAAAACTTTTTTTTATGATATAAGGTAACAGGACAAGCACGATGCTCGCCTGATGGTAAGCGATGACGTCTACCTATTACAGACACAGCAGCATGCAACATTCTGGACTGCCAGAACCTTGCATGTCACTGCACTGCGCCTGTTACCTTGAGACACAAAGATATTAAGTCTCACATGCCCTGTAATTTCACTGGACACCTTGCCTTTCAACCGAAAAACATTCCTATTTCACGGCTAAAAATAAATTGGCAAAGTGGTGGTACCGCCCCAGGCAGACTAGCAGAAGGCTTACCACTACAACTTCTTAACTCCTTATCATAAATACGATTTTTTTGTATGCCAAGAAACATTTACTAAAATAATTAGTGTTTATTTTGCTGCATCTTATTATAAATTTATTCGCAAAGTAACGTCTGAAAACATATTTTTCATATCAAACAATTCAAGTTTTTACGTTCTTTAAATATCAATATTAAACAATCTAAATGTATACCGATATCTGATATTCTTAGCAGTGAAATACAGTGAATAGACGTAGCGTAGGCGTCACTGATACCTATAATAATTTGATATACAGCAGTAATACCGCTGTTGACATTTTCATTGCGTGGGAATAATGCAACACCTACAAGCTTTTTCGTCACTTGACAAAGACTTCGATGTAGATAGAATCTGGATGGAATCAATATTTTGTGGATCATGTCTTTAGGGATTGAAATAGAGATTTGTGGGTAATTGTCCGAAAACGCGTTCCACAAATTATTGTTTTATGAATGCAGTTAATTGAAAGTACTGTGTAGGTGTTGGATGTGCTCACAGATTAATAAGTGGTGGCTCTACTATTTAGGTACTTAATTTTACTTGATCTTACCTTTCAACTGGTAAACGACCTTATTACAGTCTTGCACTATCTGATAGATCACAAAAAAAGGAAAAACTTGCTGAACAATTTAATATTTTGCGTTCCGGTTATGCAACGAATAAAGTTAAACATTCAACTTATCTAATAACTAGTGTTAAACATATTTAATTAGCATAATATAACACCTAATAAAGCTGTAATTGTATTGTAAATAGTACAGGATGTAGTAGCTAGGTTTGTTGATATTCACCATGAAAGCTACGAAGTTCGCCCCGTGGGCGTCCCACCCACGAAACTACCCACGGCCGGGTTCCTCAAAGAGAATCCAACTTGCGGCTAACGCCCAATACTTGTACGCTGTAAACTAGTATTTATATCGACGTTAATCTCTTGTTTAAAGATATTTATGCGTTAACGCTGACAAATTGTTATTTATTTTCAATTTAATAGCAGGCTTTTATGTCGTGCCTTCCTATAATTAACGTGAGTTTGGTTAGCGGTTAAATCTGATACATCCGTCGTTTAAATAAATTATTGTTCTTAAAGTTTGTAAAATCTTATTACACCCGTAAGGAATATGCACGTATTTATTTAATATTTTCATTTCACTGATTACTTCAAGATAACGCAATAAAATATAGGTTACTACGTGAAATAATATTTAGAACATCGAACAAATTTGAGTTGTTTAAACGCCGCCATATTTCGCGCGCCTTAGAAGTATTTTCTAACCTCATAATTAGGGTTCTGTACCCAAGGGTACCAAATCACAGAAAAGATACTAGTGACCAAAGGAACCCTATTACTGAGACTTTTCGGTCCGTCTGTCTGTCCGCACTTTACATGGCTGTGTATCACATGAGTAAAGAAAAACATGTGGCTGTATCTCCTTATATTTACTAGGGAGTATTACGATACTCCCTAGTAAATACTCCCCATAAACGTGTTTTTCCAGGCGTTTTATGCCCGATCGTACAAACCGTACTATTACGGTGTCTATCTGTATAGAGACTTGAAATTTGCTTGTATTGTGTATTAAAGTGGTTGCTATAACATCAAATAATAAAAACTAAATTAAATTAAAAATTAAAGGTAAATTAAGTCCCCATACACAAAACTTATTTTTCCGGCAAATTTTGTTCAATCAGAACCCTACATGTGCAAGTCCGACTTGCACTTGGCCAGTTCATTCGATTCGACCACTGGTGGTGCCTTTTACGAATTATAATTTGTTTCGCTTATTTTGAATTTTTTATTTAATATTTTGAGCAATTTAAAAGGAATTAAATAAGATTTCAGCCACATGCATATTTATCAATCCCTTTAATAAAGAAATAATTATCCTTCATAACAAATTCAAGATAAGTATAGACGTGGTAGTATACAACTGTGTTCAGCTAAATAAGGACACCGATTTGTATCGGTAGATTAAAAGCTAAACAAAAAAAAAAGTATAGACGTGTTACTGTTTTCATCCATAAGTAGGTGACTATTATTAGAAGCTTTATCAGACTTACCACTCTTCCATTACTACAGCTTTTACCAAGTTCTTATTAGAATAAATACTAGAGTTATGTTGAATATAATTTCATGCATAGGTATGAAGTACTGAGAAACTCGTTCACTCGCAATAGATACTTAGGTACAGAATTAATTTATTGAAATACCAAGATTGAATACTAATAGTCGTCGTATTTTATTAGACCATTATTCTGTTGTAAATCTATTTGTCACTATAAAGATATCTAGTTTTATCTTAATGAAGGCTCAGAATCCAGATGACAATCTCGTGAATTTAACCATTCATTAGCCTTTTGTGAGTCTGAGCGCTTAATTATTTAGGGTTGAATATTTTATTGTCTCGGATTAAGTAAATTATAAAGTCTGTGTGGGATTTAAAATACAGATAAATTAATAAGTTAACTTGAGATTTAGCATTAAAAATTGAAATTAGTTATTGTAATCAACGGTATTTTATCAACCGACTTCCAAAAACAAGGAGGTTCTCAATTCGTCTGTATGTTTTTTTAATTTTTATTATTCTTTATTTTTTTTTGTGTGTATGTTACGCGTTTACTCCGTCAATTCTGAACAGATTCGAATGGTTCTTTTTGTAATCGTTTTGGGTACGTTTTCGAGGTGGTCCCATTGTAATTTCATCGAGATCTGATAAGTATCTCCAGAGATATGACGATAAACGTCTCAAACTTGCTACTGAAATAGACTCGCGGGGCATTGAAGTCGGTTGTTTTAGCTTTTAAACTATCTTAATTATTTTAATAGACAAAATCGATTAACGGATTCATTGATAGAATTGAGATATATTTATGTTTGACGTCATGCTTTCTTGTAACTTTCGGAACTTATTGGTTTATAACTAAAGTTTATTTAGAAAACGTCTAGCACCAAAGGCATGGATATAGCTTCGTTAAAATTAAATACTTAGGGCCATGTCTCACCGGTTCCTGACAGATTTTTGACAGCTTTTATATGGCGTCATGTGTCAGATAACTATCTAACGCATTATCAGGAACCGGTGAAACTGGCCCTTAGTTATTTAGTTTGACGTAAAACCAATTTTTTTTTCCATTCAGGAACCATACAGGTTAGTTTTCGGGTTACTTTTTATTACGCACGACGGAACGGAGAGTTTGGGGTGAGACGATGTTTGTTTGTTTGTGTGGCAAATCCATGTTGCTATTTTTCACCATAACCACTAGTCCGATTTTGATGCAGTTTTCAGTTATGGGTTTGGGTGTAATTGGTGCATGTTTTTAGATAGGCGTTACGGTAACAACTCACCAGGGGGCGCTGCAGTAATCATTTATTGGTGCAAATCGATGTTGCCATTTTTCTTCAAAACGACTAGTCCGATTTTGATGCAATTTTCAATCATGGGTTCGTGTTTGATTGGAGCATGTTCTTAAATAGGTGTTACGGTGTCAACTCACCAAGGGGCGCTAAAGAAAACATTTTTTTGTGAATAACCATGTTGCCATTTTTCTCTAAAACTAGTTCAATTTTTTCTTTAAACGGTTCGTAATTAATCAGTGGTGGTTCTCAGATAGATGTTATGACGTTAATTTTCTAAAGGACATTGTCGTGGGTGTTTATTAAAATTTTAATTTTTTACTTGTATGAACACGTACTCTATTATACGAAGCCTATAAGCGTTTCCTAAAATATTATTTACTGTGATAGTTGGACCCTAGAAATTGAATGTAGGTCCATATACATGTCAGTGAAACAACAAATAATGAGACACACTCGGCCGATTAATTTGTTTTATTTTTAAGTCCTATAGACTAGCGTTTGACGACTATCTCGCCGGTGTTAAGCGATAATGTGGACAAAGATGGTGAAAACGCTAGCTCTAGAATATATAGGTATGTTGGACATTCGACCAAAAATATATTGGATCTAAAAAGCTTGAAGCAAGAGGTTTATCAAATCCTATTCAAAAAAAACATTTTAAAGCTATATTAAAAAGTCGTCGCGATAGCACCTTGCTTCTATTTTTGTGCAACATAAATTGAAGCTTTACTCAGTTAACAGAGCGCCTGACCTTTTGCCTGTCAATCTGCATCAGCCAATTCAATTGTGTCAACCTTTAACCTTTCAGAGTATGGCAACATGGTATTGTATTTTACCTACATGTACCTATGGGAATTAAAGAGATACTCCCTCGTTGGTGGTATTTTTTTGTCAATTTTAATTTTATTATGTTCTGTTTTTTATTTATACAATTTGAATATTGTTTAATTTTATTGAATTAATATAATTTATATTTGAATTATTATGATTCGTTAGAATAGTTTTTAAGTGAAGCCTGTGGTGGTGAAAGATGATACTGCAAAATTAAATATAATAACAGTACATATGTGCTAATTTAAGAGCGCGCATTCATTTGACAGCAAGTCAAAATCTACACGATCCCTAGAACTATGTAACATGGACGGCACAAACATCATCAATATTATCTCTGTGTGCCTGAATTTCAAACCACAATAACAAACAATTTGATACTTGAATTTTAATTAGAATAATTTTATTTCTTCTAATTATAAATGGTTATAAGTTAATGCAACGTACGCCGCAGCATCCCACCTTAACAGTACTTCACGGGTTGCAAGAGCAGCCGCAGACGCGGCAGAGGCCCTCAAACGGAGGAAATATGCAGACATTGAAGACAATTACGCATTTCTACAGCGACATTGATTGACAAATAACAAATGCTTGATAAGCTACAATTTTTATTAAATTTTGCACGACTTATCGAGTATAACACAGAAAGCTATACTAATACTAGAAACTGTACTATTAGCTAGAGTACTAATGAAATGAAAACATCATAAAATAAAGACCTTATAATAAAGATCTCTTCACCTTTCAAAGAATGCTCAATATAGATAAAATTAGAACAGTAGTATAAAGTATAGAAGCAGATTAATATAGTTCCAACATAGCATTAAGTGTAATAATATCAGGCAATATGAATAGGAATATGATGGAGCAATCACAATCCACTTGCAAAGGCTATTCCATCCCACCGAGTGACGTCATAACTTCAAGGAGAACCTATAAACCATCCCGGCCGGCGCGCGGCGGGAACTTCCGGTATACCCCTCTTTCTTCTTAAATTATATAGGTACTTACAAAGTGAGTCTTGTTGCGAATCAGAGATTTATTTTAAACTACATTATTTGCACTTTAATAACTAAGTTAATAATTAAACTCTGAATAGTTCATATTGCTTTAAACTTTTAAATGGAAGTGCTGTAAAGCTATTTTAATAAAAATGAAATGCTGTGCCTTGGCAAGCACAATCGCAGAAATTGAAAAACAAGCTTTCTGAATCTCTTTTTTCATCAAAAATCAAAGTCCTCATGATAAGAAAACACTCCTATTGGACAGCTCAAATGCGATCTTACCATTTGCCACCAGTGAGTTCTGTTCCCTAATCCTAATTCCATCATCAAATCAATGGTAAGTACCTTAATTTGGTAGTTTACCTCTAACCAAAGGCATTTTCACCAAACTTCCAAAATATGCCAAATTTCAGCCCAATCTGATACCAGCAATTGCTTGGAAAATGGTTTGCAAATTTAAATTGACAAATTACATACGAACATTGTCCTGTGTAAAACATGTTAAAACACAGTTACTGTGCGTATTTCTACATTTCAAGTCGTAGGAAATATTTGGGAAGTTTACCACCGCTGGTAAGGCCTATATTAAAAATATGTATATACTACAAATACTTCAAAATTGCAGTGGTAAGACTTTTGTAAGTTTCTTAGGGGCGGTATCACCTCTTTATCAGTTATTCGGCTGTGATAGGAATGTTTTTCGGTGAGAATGGAAAAGTACCCAGTGATTTTACTGTCTCAAGGTAACAGGCGCAATGCAGTAACGTTTGTACTATTCATTATTCTGTGGTAACGTGCAAAATACTATCTATTCAGAATATTGCATGCCCTTATCTGTAATAGGTAGACGTCATCGCTTACCATCAGGCGAAAGTCGTGCTTGTCCTGTTATCTTATATCATAAAAAAAAAAATAGCAAGAGTAGGTAAGATAACAAACCCCCTTTACATTATCATCCAGGCAATCATTCGTTACCTAGTTCAGAAATGCAAGACATAAAAGTTACAATATAAAAAAATATAAAACTGCTTTTTTCATAGAATTACATATTTGTAGTTTGATTTTAATGGAAACTGCAGCGTTCGAACAGTAAAATAATAATATTTCAGAATTTGGTAGAGAACCATTGTACATGGGTCAGTACTTTACCGGAGCAATTTCGTAGATAAAACACTCAGTTCATAAACATGTTTACGGTTGAACTTTATGTTGAAATATTTTATCTAGAATTTATGTATGAGTTTTCAGTAAAAGAAAAATCTTCCGGGGTAAAACTGCCTAAGCTACTAATATCGTTATCATGGAAGCGTTATATGTTTTTTTTGGAGACAGGCCAACACTCTTGACCAAGATCTCCTGATGGAGACTGAAGCTGGAAGAGGGGAGGGAGAAGGATGTGGGGGTTGGTTACGTTGCTTACCTGAAATTAAAGTATCCAGACATATTTTAGTATAATACGAAGTGTGTATTATTCCCGAAAATAATTATAAAACATGATTCCTAAAGTCAAAATAGTCAATATTAGAGAATCCAATCCACAGCAATATAAAAAATATTTTAAATATTTCTGTGATACATTCAGTACTCTATAATAGTGCATTTACAATAAAAAAATATTCGGTGTAAGTGGTAAATAATCCCAACATTGAACGTGTCTTGTTTTATGTTTTGGAAAATTTTCTGGTCTCTAGCTGTACTATTAATCTGAAACGCATATTATGTTGTTTTTCTTTGAAAAGCCGCAAATAAATTTTGCTTTACATTCATGATTTTGAATTGAAAATGAAATGATTTGGTATCTTAGAATAAGTGAAAAATATATTTTCATTCAATCGATTATCTGTATTGTCTGTTATATTATGTATATACGACAAGGTTAGAATTGAGTAGTTACATAATTTGTTTACTTTAACTCTATCCATCTTACTATATACATTAATTTACGAAAAATAAATTTACTTTAGCATAAACTGCAATGATGAAATGTATCCGTCAGTTGCAAAATTGATACGAATATTCAACCATTTCTCGCCTACAAAAGTGCTCGTAAAACTTGCAAACTGAAGCACTTTGATGGACATTTCTGGGTCGTAGTGAGCTCATCCGTTCCATGCTTGTAAAAACCGGCATTATTCCGACGAGGTGCAAACTAATAAAACCGAAGGCCACAGAATGAGAAGCCGTGAAATGTGGTTAAGATGCGGTTAAGTCAAGCGAATCACGTGCTGCAGATTTCCTTTATTCTTACGTAGAGGTTTTAATATTACGAGTAGTCGGAGAAAAAAAATTTAAAATAAGTAATATATATTTGCTGAAGGAGAAGCAGGCACTGTAGAATACAGATCGATTCAGTAATGACAAATAATTTGATGTGAGGGCGGCCAAAAAGTATCTTTAATTTATAATAAAACCAGTATAAGACGTATATTTAAGGACGAGAGAAATCAAGGCAATAAAAAGAAAGCCAGGCCCATAGGCCATAGCATAGGTGCAAATGCATATTAGAATTCAGCAGCCAATGCTTGTATCTGCCAAATTTACAATCAAGAACTCAAGGAAACGATTAGCACATTTCTCTAAACATAAGATCGACGATCTCGTATTATCAGACTATCTGCGAGTCAAGCCGACAAAGAGGAACATTGATAAACATAAAAACTGTATTAGGTAAAGATGTGCGGCACGAGCTATAAAATCCTATTTGCAGCCTCGGAAAATTCTGGAACGAGAGTCTACTTTACGACATTTGCTAAATTAGGATGCCGGCCAACATAGGCATACCTACAGTACTTAATTTAGTATTTTATATTCAAGCCGTAAAAACTTTAAACAAAGAGTTCAGTCTGTGTGAGTGTGATTGCGAAACTTTGTGTTTCTGAGTATTTAACTACGGGTTAAAACAGTAATGTGCGTTTTTATTCAAGTTGTTTTCATAGCATAGCTATGCTTTGCGCCTTTAGTAACAAACTCATTGATGTAACTCAGTATCAAAATACATTTCTTTTTGTTTATCAAAACATTAATATAGAATTTGTAAATTTTATGGTAAATGAGTCGGGATAGTTACCCTATGTTGATTGGACTAGAGTCGGTTGTCCAGCGCCTTCTATCACTCATCATCATAATTAGCCGGTGTTAGTCAGTAAGATGCGCCACTGAGCCGGATCTTCGGCTCTTCTTTTCCAGTCACTGCCCACAGCTTTGCGTGTGTCGTCGCTCCACCTGGTCACAGGACGTCCTACGCTACGTTTGCCGATTCGCAGTCTCCACTCTAGGAAAAGTCTATAAGTAAGTAAGTAGAGATATGACCAGCCCGCTGACACTTCAGTTTGCTAATCCGTTAAGCTATGTCGATCACTTTAGTTCTCTGGCGAAGTACTTCGTTCCGGATTTGATCCCGCAGAAAAACACTGAGCATAGCTTTCTCCAAAGCTCGCTGAGCGACTTTAAATTGGTGGACCAGTCAGGTTATGAGTGTCCTTCTTTTCGAATAGACACCTAGGGTAGTGTACAGTAAAATGTCTACCACAGTAAAGATGAAGCATTAGTAGATATACTATTTTGTTGTCTACTTACCTACATCAAACTACGTAAAGCCACAGATTATATAATAGTCACTGCGTGTAATACTTCTATTATTTATTCAGTGATCAAACCTTGCAGACTATCAATGGTAACATTAATAACTGTGATACAGTACTATTACGGCGGGTAAATTATTTATTCAAAATCCAGCTTATCCTGAATCGAGTCTAGAACTTTATCCAATATTATTTTTACTAAATAGGTCCTATTTTTTTATAAAATATATATTTTATCTCGCAAAACATGATAGATGGCTCTTTAAACATTGCCTTAATGCCATTTTCAGCACAAAAACAAGAAGCTTAATCGAATCTGTAACCGATAGCTGGTTCAGGTAGGTACATCTAAGTTTCAGAAGGGACGTTTGAAGGTTGGATCGTCCTTTACGACCCGACGCTACGTCAGCCTTTAAATCCAGTTTACACACTGAAATGGTACTTGTATTTGTTTTTAACCGACTTCCAAAAAGGTAGAAGGTTCTACATTTTTATGTATGTTGTTTTTTTTTTGTATGTTTGTTGCTCGATTACTTCACCGATTGTGAGCTGAAACGAATGATTTTTTTTTATGGGTATTAAATCTCTACGGTGGTCCCATTATACAATTAGGTAATTGAGATCTAATAAGTATCTTTAGAGATATGGAAATAAACACCTCAAGCGTGATGCTAATAAGATCGTTTAAAAAACTAAAAAGAACCGACTTCAATGCCGCGCTATTAATTTTCAGTACCACTTTTGAGGTGTTTATCTCTATATCTCTGGAGATACTTATCAAAACTCGATAAAATTACCATGGTATCACACTTGGGATATCTCCTTTCTAACAAAAAAAGAACAATCAAAAACGGTTCATAAACGATGAAGTTATCCGCGAACAAACATTAAAAAAAAATATATATACGGTCGAATTGAGAAACCTCCTCCTTTTTTGAAGTCGGTTAAAAATACAATAGGCTAAATTGGCAAGGATACTACAAAAAAATAATTTTAGAAATCGGTAACAAAGTTATTTTTGTAGTTGCGTAAATCATAGTTATAGAATACTCTACTGTGTTACGGAACCCTACGAGTGCGAGTACGACTTGCACTTGGCTAGTTTATTCTTGTTTAGTTCAGAAATTCCTATGGCCTTCTTCGGTCTCCATCATCAGATCAGCTCCATGGTAGTTATACAATGATAACTACCATGGAGCTGGTCTGATTGTCACCAAAGATACATAAATAATTAATTATTTATTTATTTCACAAGTAACACGGACTCATAACATAAGTTCACCAAATTTGAGTCCAATCGGACTTCGGCAAGTGGGTCTAATTTAGCTTCCGATTCCACCCGAACATAGTGACATACATTGCAAGTTAAGTAAAAGCTCGTATTTAAAAAAACTATGTTATATCCGGTATCAGAATGATGAGAGCAAACGATCACAATATAGAGGTGGAAAATGGTCACCAATTCTAAACGTATCGTGTGGGGTTTATATCATTGCCCAATAACGAACCGCGGGCAATATTCCGCTTTTGGAAGCCGGCTCGCTTCCGGTATTGTTATTTTATATCTGCGGCTATTTCAATTCGCTTATAGATTTCATATTGCACCGTAAATTTTGATTCCGTTGTTTTATTAATTTTTAACCAAGACTTGGAACCATTATCTATGGATCACAAAATAATATTTACGTGAGGGAATCGAACCCACGACCTTCGGTTTCGTTGACAGTGGCTTTTAGTTTAACCACTAGACAAACTAGTCACTCAAAAATTTCTGACAACAATGTCTAGTAGATGGTGCAAGTACATAGTACTTTTAACTATTCTGTGGTGCAAGTAAGCGAGAAAAAACCATTAACAGTCAAAAGTCACGACGACTTCGTTAAGGTTCTATGGCAACAAGTAATCAAGTTTACTGTTTCAGTTTATAAGGAACTCAAGTTTTATAAACCTTCAGCAGAGTTATATACAAAGTACTCGTACAGAGTTGTTCAGTAATTGCGCACAGTACTAGGCAAAATGTCAAGGGCGTTCTACGACCTTCGAACTACTATTTAATCTGCGCTTCAAGCTCGGCACTTTGCAAGGATTTCTTTAACACACGTAATTTTAGATTTACATACGGAATTGAATTAACAGCTGCTAAAACGTTTAATATTATATATGTATTAATAAGTATACTTCTTAGTTTAAAATTCATATCGGTGTTTCTTACAATCTATCGCGCTTTTAAAAAAACGTAGTAAACTCCTTCACGATATATGGAAATTCGACGGTACCTAGTAATTGGAGAAGAAACAGAATGTTGGGGTTTTTTTCCTTGATTGTACAACTATCTCTTATGAATTAGAGACAAGACGATACATATAAACATAAAGGCGTGCTGGCCTAAAAATGGAAGACAATAGTGAGTTAAGACTGGATTCCTTTCTTCAGTGCAATCGAGCCTTACAACACCTGCAATACAATAACCCTTTATTTGCTCACCATGAAATAACAAATAGTAACAGAAACACATTATAAGAACTAGTTCAAATGGCGGTCTTTTTGCTAAAATCCAGACCACCGGGTATAATATAGGTATTAAAGATAGGTGGTGTTGCGAAACTAGTAAAATGAACAAATTTTTAAGAAATGACAAGAAGTACTGCGCTATCTGATCGCGCCGAGATCGCGCACGCAGGACGCCGCAGTGTGTCCGTACCTTAAATGGTCTTAAATATAACTGATGTGTCGTAATCCTAACTGTTGAAACATAAATACTATTTTACTGCCTACTGAATCCGTCTTTCGAGCTAGCGCTGCTGAACGAAATGCCAAACTCAGCTGTTCAATTGCCAAGACGACTTATTAAATAGGTGGCGCGAGCCGGAGCAAAAATCTATCATTAATACCAGAGTATCCCTTCTAACTCTTCAAATGTCAAATCAAAAAGGTAAATTCAATTTACTCGCTCTGTACATTTTAATACTTTACAAAAAGCCTGCACCTGACAGGTGGTCAGCAATCGAAGTGGTTCAGTCACTTTGGATACCAATGAGCTGTATTTAGACTACGCTTACAGTAAGTTGCTTACTTGCTGCCAGCTTGCTGCCAACTATTAAACCGGTGCCAACCGAAATTTCGATGCATAAGTACCTAATCCATAGGACCAGACTGCTATTTAAACGGAAATTTCGAAACTTGTTGAATGGATGCCTTTTTATTAGGGTTTCGTACCTAAACGGTACCAACCGAACCCTATTACTGAGATTTCACTATCCGACCGTCTGTCAGATAATAGGTACACACATGAAATTTCGACATAATATGTAATCTATGACCGCTACAACAACAAATAATAAAACTTAAATTTAATAAAAAATTTAAAGGGGTCCCCTAGAAACTTGCTTTTTATTGTTTTTTTTTTGCTCGATCTTATGAACGGTGATAGATAGACACTTGACAGTTTCTCAAAGTGTGTTTTATTATGGCCATTATAAAAAATAAAATTATGGCGGACAGATGACGGACAGACGGACAGATGGACAGATGGACAGACGGACAGACGAACAGACGTACAGACGGACAGACGGACAAGAAATTGATCTTATAAGGGTTCCTATTTAGGGTTCCGTACCTCAAAAGGTAAAAAAATGAACCCTTATAAGATCACTTTTTTGTGCGTCTGTCTGTCTGTCCGCCATATTTTTTTTTATAGTGGCCATAATAAAGCACACTTTGAGAAACTGTGAAGTGTCTATCTATCACCGTCAATTCTAGGTCAACCGGAAGTACCCTATAGGTTTAGAGTCGAAAACCTATAGGGTACTTCTCGTTGACCTAGAATCATAAAATTTGGCAAGAAGCAAGGTCTTACAGCACAAATAAAAGAAAAATTCCAAAAAATACAAAATTTGAACATTAAATGGTGTTCTCATACATAAATAGCTTACGCCAATTAAGAAAGGCCTCTGTGTTATATAAGCGCTCATACAATTTAGAGGTCTAGCTTAAATGGTACTAACCATCGTTGGTACGGAATCCTCGGTGGGCGAGTGCCAACTCGACTTGGCCGGTTTTTTTACCTTTTGAGGTACGGAACCCTAAATACATTAATTTATCCCCTTAAATGTATATCAAATGTATTATCAAATGTGGAATCTTTGTACTATTTTAGTAGCTAACTGTGCAGACAATCAGTAGCAAACTGTGTGCCTCAGCTGTATTGGCCTTATATAAACATCGATAGCTCAAGGGTGTCATTACCTCAACGCCCGGAAACGCAATCTGTTTATACTGCAATTAATCGTATTGCAAATACCAAATTGATGTTATTATATAAAGGTCACACTAATTGTCTTTCGGTTGCAAGTGGTGGTTGTGTGGTGAATTAATGAACATAATAATTGGATGGTTGGTTGGAATGTTTACATCGATCGATATCGCTACTATTTACCCGACTACGGCGAAGCAAAAAGGAGGGTTATGTTTTTGACCGGTATGTGGGTATGTATGTATGTAAGTATGTATGTATGTATGTTTGTATGTATGTTCATCTGTTCCCTCATAACTTCTAAACTACGAGTACTTATCATAATTTGACAAATGAGATGTTGTTGGACGCGTCTTATTTGTCTGCTAGTTATAGGCTATGTAACGTCATAAAAAATTTAATGTGGCGCCGTCTAGAGATCACGAAGTCAAGAACTAAAAAAAATTTCACCCTACCCCATCGTGTGGGGTATAGTTAAAAAGGGATTTTAAAATGAGGGTAGGGTTTGCTATATCATATTTTTGTCAAGCGTAGCGTTTGCGAGATATATCCCGTCGAAGTCAAGAAAACTAATTTTTACCCTACCGCGCGGCGTCGCAAAGAAGCAATAGGGAGGGTTATGTGTTTGTTGATTGCTATGTATATATGTAAGTATGTTGACATGTATGCATGTATACATTTATGCAAAAACCCCAAAATACTTAAAATAAAAAATAAGTTCAAAAACTAAAACCCGACTACTGAAATATCACGCTCTAACAAGTATGAAACAAGAAAATATTCTCATCTGAGATCGCCATGTACAAACTATTCAATATGTATCGTTTATTATATAAAAAAACTTACTTTTAATAAATGTTGTATCGTATTTTATATATATTCTTAGTGGTGCTCAGAGGATAGCCGTGGTCGTATGTCACCTACCGTAACAAAACAATACATTCTGAAAAGTAGCATACGACCACGGGTATCCACTGAACACCACTTAGAATGTGTATAAAATACGATGAAACATTTATTAAAAGTAAGTTTTTTATGTAATAAACGATACATATTGAATAGTTTGTACATGACGATCTCAGATGAGAATATTTTCTTGTTTCGTACTTTTTAGAGCGTGATATTTCAGTAGTCGGGTTGAAGTTTTTGAACTTATTTTTTATTAATTAATGTTATTGGTGAACGTTTATAAATTTAATATCCATTCAGACATAATAAATAGTAACTATGAATAAGCTTCATCAGTTATAGATATAGTATTTATTTTGATAGTGATTTTTTCTTACTATAGTATGAGCATTATTTCATTGTTCCGCCTGACTTGCTGCCAAAAGGTAGCTTACCCCAGTTAAGGAGAAAACCTGCTGTCTGAAACGGTGTTCCGGCAGCATAGCCCTTGAGAGTCAGACCATTCTAGACCTAGCGTGTTCATAATCCTCGACTACATTATCGCTTACCAATAGGCGAGATAGTGATCAAAGGCTAGCCTATCAGGATACAAAAAAAAACTCTGTAAGATAGTGATTGCAGACAAGAGTCAAAACAAAGTCAGGTGTTCTGCGCCTCGTCTCACTGCCGTCTTTTAATTTTAGACAAGCACTATTCAATCTTAGACCACATCTCCATTTAACATCAACACCTCATGATCAAGCGCTTGTCTGTATGACATAAAAAAACAATAGTCAAAGACTTTTAAATTTTGTGATTTGGCGAAAGAACGCTCCATTTCACACTCATGGATGAGCTAAAAAATCCTGCTGTCACTTTTCTTACCTAAGCTCAATGCTGTAGCAAAAAAAAAAAAACAAAAGTCAAGAGGAGATTTATTTAAATATAAAAGCATGCAAAATGCATGCTATTAGAAATATCATGTTCACAAAAAATATCCGCGAATCTTCTTAAAACATCTGCAGTAACCCGCATAAGGGCGAAACAAAATAAACATGCAAAAGTTCACAACAGCTCTTATTTGACATAAAGCGTTGCAAAGTTTCACATGGTCTCACACGTGGTTTACATAAACAAGTAACGAAAACGTGTCTTCATCTCAGTTAAACGATTTACTCTTCAACAAACAAACACAGTGTCTTGTAAGAGCAAACATCCAAGCTGCTCAGTCTTTATTAAATTTACAAGATGATGGCGTTTACGCAATCTGATGCCACTCATCCATAAAGGTGCCATTTAGTCGGTGTGATTCCATGGGAAACAGACACTGTAAACAAGCAACAAGTCAGAGCCGTCCGTTTGCTGTCGTCACACGGACGCAACCCCGACCTTTTCGGCCTTCATGACATTTACGATCCAGTCAGACCTTAACCACTACCCACGCATCCGATATATCCGTAATACACCATCAATCGTGCTTGGACGTCTTCCTTATTCTCAAAAAAACATCCGTTAAAAAAAGTGATCAAGCAAAATAACAAAGCGCTGAAGTGAGCAGCGGTTTCGTACGCTTTCGTTTCACTAACTGCGCCGTAAGCTGTACAAACGGAAAGAGTACCATAAGCCGTTTGTAGCGTGCTCAGGCTGGAGAGGCTGCCGCGTGCCGTGATGTTTGATGGCAGTGGGGAGTATTGCTGTGCCGACAATTCAAGCGGGGGCAAGTCTCCGATCATCTTGTACAAGAGCCCGGATCTCGCGTCGCGGTTCCGAGCAATGCGCAGCGGACACTGAAGGCTTCAAGGAAACATAGGGCGCGGAATAGCGCGCAATTCGTCTGGACCGTATCGCGCATGCGCCACAATGTAGCGGGAAGCGTCTAGAACTTCCGCAAACAACCACCGTGTGACAACCGCGGAAGGGCGGTGTTTTTGTTATTTTTGGAATTATCGAGAGGATTAGGCTGTTTTCCATTCCAAAATATATAGTTTTTTGAATATATTTATTACTCACTCACTATTGATATTTCGTTAAAATTTGTGTGGGTGCTGTTATTTGTAACCGACTTCCAAAAAGGAGGAGGTTCTATGTTCGTCTGTTTGTATTTTTTTTACTCAATTGAATGAGAAGATATCGTTTTAAAAAAGGAGGAGGTTTTCAATTTAGATGGAGGTTCTCAATTTATTTTATTTTTTGTGTGGGCGTAACTACCTATGTCATATTATTATATAGACGGATTTGCAACATTTTTGTTTATTACGAGGCTTATTCCGAAATGGTCCCATTTAAATTTCGTAAAAAGCTGATGAGTAACTCCTATGGGGATAAAGACCTTAAACTTGGCACTAAAAATGATTAGCGCATTTGAAGTCGGTTTTCGTTTTTTAACGATATTTATATCGTATTATGATTTATATATAAGCCATAAGCCTAAATTATATATAAGTCATCACGTTGAGAACGAAATGGTGATTTTACATTTGATTATAATGCTAGCTTTCCACGCCATTTTCAAAATAAGTTAAAACGATCGCTCGTTAATTCTAAACCACTATTTTAATGAACATCAGCTAATCATAATCGTAATACTTATTAATTTAATAAAAACCGTTCTCTAATCCATTCATTTGGTTATAAAATTCAGTTTTTATCGAATCTTCATTAATATTGGCAATAGCAATTAAGTTATCTTTTGTATCACATTGTAACGAAGTTATTGCTATGCATTAATTCATTAAACCATTTTAGTCTGTTGTACAATATGTCTTACCATTGCCATCAGCATACTTTTAACTTTTTACATGCAGCTACATACAGCCCCATCTTTACATAGTTCAAAACGAAGTCGCTTCCTGCCGTCTGTCCCTCGCACGCTCTTTTTAGGGGTCCGTACCTCAAAAGGTAAAAAAAGGAACCCTTATAAGATCACTTTCTTGTCCGTCTGTCTGTCTGTCTGTCCGTCCGTCTGTCTGTCCGTGTGTCACCACTGATTTTCTCAGGAACGGGTGGACCCAGCAAGTTGAAACTTATACCTGATACTGAAGTTTATAGTCCCTATTGGGTGTATAAAAATCAAGGGCTTGAGTCAACGCAATAAAAAGATATGGGCAAATTTAGATTTTCGCGAAAACTTGTTAGTACCAAAATGTACCTATATTTCCAACTTTTTTTATTTTTCGGAATTTTTTCTTTACTTGTGCTCTAAGACTTTGCTTATAACCAAAATTGACAATTCTAGGTAAACCGGAAGTACCCTATAAGTTATAGGTTTTGGGTCGAAAACCTATAGGGTACTTCCCGTTGACCTAGAATCATGTAATTTGGCTAAAAGCAAGGTAGCGCTTATAGCACAAATTAAGGAAAAATTCCATTAAAAATTTAATTCCAATAAAAAAAGTTGAAAATTAAAGGGTGTCCCCATACATAGTTGCGCCAATTAAGGTAGACCTCTGAGTTATATGAGCGCTGATACAATTTAGAGCTCTAGCTTAATTGGTTGGTACGGAAGCCTCGGTGGGCGAGTTCAACTCAACTTAGCCGGTTTTATTTTTAATGATAACGATTTTCAATTAGATCAATAGATATATTCAAGAGCATCTTCAGAACAAGTTCTTCAAACAATACTAAATCGCATATTCGAGTGCAGTTGAAGCACAGGGCTTAACATGAATGCGTCTAAGACCAAAATCATGGTAGTTTCGAGAGCGCCAAAGCAGTGCAGTCTACGTGTGGAACAGTTTAGTCTCGAGCAAGTTCAGAAGTACCGGTATCTTGGATCTTGGGTTACTGATTTTGGGAAAGCGAAACCGAAATACGAGTTCGAATAGAGATTGCAACAGCCTCATTCTTGAAAATGAGCAGAGTCCTTACCCAAAAAGATTATCTATTGAACTACGTACAAGACTCCTGCAATGCTATATTTGGCCCGTCATTCTTTACGGATGCGAATCTTGGACGATAAAAGAAGATCTCCGTAAAAAAGGCATCTCAAAGGCTCTCGAGGCATTTGAACTAACATCTCTAACATCGAGGTTCTTAGACGGATGAAACGTAAGAAGCCCATACTTGTCAAAACCATCAAGCAGAGAAAAGTTGCATATCTAGGACTCGTCCTAATGCATTAACGTTATCAACTGCTGCAGACTATTACGATGGGCAAAGTTGCGGGCAAGAGAAGTGTTGGAAGAAGGAAGTTGACAAACATACAAACAAACAAACTTCATCTCACCCCAAACGCATATACACTCTCCGTTCCGTCGTGGGTAAAAATAATATATTCCAAATCCATTTGCGCTTTCAACCTCAAATAATGTCTCAGGGACATTCCTCAAACTTACTCGTAAAACGTGGACTCATTCAGTGGATTTGGTCCATAGATATCACATACCAACTATGCGGAAAGTTTTTCTTAGATCCTTTAAAGTTGACTGATACCTAACCTAACCTACCAGATAGCAAGCGACGATACAGCCGGAGCACGCTTGCTCAGTAGATACGAGTTACCTATCTATAATCCGATAATAATAATAACGATTAGTCCCGTATTTTAATATTTATAACTATGTGTTGCAATCGCGAACGCTCAAAGTTTATAATGATTACACATAGTCTAGCATAGGCTGATGACAAAGAAGGTTTTATATACGTTCTTTAATTCTTCATCTGCCTTGCTCAATGATTTCCCTAAAGGTGAATTCAGTAAGTCATAGATATTAATTAATAATCCACTAATATAAAACTCGCATATTAAATCCCCAGTACACCGATAATTTAGTCTTGCCTGAGAACAATTAGTGAATTCCTTGGAAGCGAATAATTTATTAAAATTAACTGGCGCTGAGATTCCGTGGCGAAGTGGGACATCGGGTCAAGGGTACCGTTCACTCTAAATTACTAGATTCATTTCTTCAGCTGAAATTTTTGTATAATAAAATATGTGCGCATTTGCAGAATAGTCTGGTGAAGAAAGAGGTCGCAAGGAAACTCTGTCTCGCTGTCTTGGAGAGCCAGTTATCATTCTAGGCCTCTCTATTCTACCATCCTCGACAACATTGTCATTTACCAACAGGGGAGATATACCAACACAGGTCAAGCGCTAGCCAATACACTATGAATACACATTATACGATACCCATTGAGATGTAGATCGAGCACAGTGGCGTGCCATTGGTGAGGTCTATGTCCAGCTGTGGACAGAGATAGGTTGATGATGATGAAGCCACATACGCAAGTGGTTTACAAAGAAGTTTCTGTGGATGACGATGATTCACAAAAAAAAATAGAGATACAAATAAAATTATTTCACAATTCAGATTAAAAATAGTTTTGATCGAGCTTAAAGCTTTTGACGCCGAAATTTTTTTGACAAAATACTTAAAACATTGATTCTATGAAATCAAATAGAAGCTCAAAGAAGACTTCGCGAAAGAATAAAGAAATGAAAAATTCTGCGAAAATACAAAAATGTTTACCTACATATTTGCTTCACAGATTACTTCACTATTATTACTTCTATCGTTTTTTCAAGCCGTGCTGATCTCACTTTTAGGTAAAAACTGAGAAAACAATAAGAACTCGGTAAACAATGTAAATAAAAACTAACACCTAATACTAAAATGTTGGTTAAGTCTAATAGGTAAGTTATATGTAACTAGCGGCGTCCCGCGGCATCGCCCGCGTTGAAAAGTATCAAATGTAATAATTCACTATACTGGCTATCTTTGGCAAAATTTTAACCAATTGGTCGAGCCGTTTCATCGTAAAGAGGTCCCAAACAATCTGACTTTCGAATTTATAATATTGGTGTTGATTATAATTTGGTTATTTATTTGGATGATGACATAATCGTATCTTCCACAAACCTTATATTTACCACTGATACCCGCGACTTCGTTCACGTACACCAATAATTTAGTAGCCTATGTTCATCCTCATGCTATAAAGTATCTCCTTGTTAAATTTCAGTGATATCGGATCGTCCGTTCAGGCGTGGTTAGGTAACAAACAGACAGTCACAGAGATACAAACGTTTTTAAATTATTAGTATTAGCACAGAACAGATAATGATACTACGTAGTATGGATAGTATGGATACTCTTCTATACTAAATGTAATCAAACCCTCAAGAGATTTTTTAAATCTTCAGAACCTCTCTAAACCTTAGCAACCATTCATGTAGGCTTCAAAGGACGTCGATAACGCCTTGAATAAGTTAAGTGGGTATTACGAAGCTCTTGACGAGACTTGAGATCTTCAAACTCAATGTAAGCTTATCTACGTCGACACGTTGAAAATGTACAGAATTATCCTTATTTAAGGTTATATATTGAATTCTATATAGAGTATTTACTTAACCTGTCAACATTGAAAAATATGAGATGGCAAGTATACCGACAGAATTTTTATGCATAATTATAGGGTAGGTAGCGATGAACATTAGCTGTTGGTATGGGCATAGAAAAGATAATAATACTACGTAGTATGGGTAAGTAAAAACGTATTCAAAGATGGTAGTAAGCTAGGCCAATGATAATGTATCGGAGCACTAGTGATTGCTGTTGCACCGTTTCTTATAAGTAAATAGTTAAATACTAGCGCTAGCCAGTCAGGTTACGGTATAATAATGTAGGTACAGTACCCAACCAGCAAAAACTACACTTAAAATAATCTCTAGACCACTGTTTTCTTGCTCTTATACCATTCTTATATCATCGTATAAGCCTGGATTTGGGCACCATTTATAAGCGTAATTTGTTTATATCTTTCTAATATCAATCTTATTGAATGTTGTTTTCATAAGTGAACTATTCTTACCAAAACTTATTTAAGCGTATATTGTTTTGACGTTAGAGTCCTGTGAGCGTAAGAAAGTTTATTTTGATTTTACATAAGATCAAACACAATCGTAAAAAAACTTGGTATAGTGTTTGTTTGAAAGTTACAACTAATAAAAAAGAAATCGAAAACAGTAAGGATAAAGGTATTTAATAATTATATTGTAATAACCGTACCATTATTAACAAGTGTTTCGTTTTATGCTTTTCGATAAGTATTAGTATTGGAAAATATTATTTACTGTAAAGTAGACCCTAGTTTACGCTTCACAACTCGTGCGCTTCATCAATATATAGTATTTAGTATTCTTGTTTAATTATTTTATTTGTTAATTTGTATTAAAAGCGACACCATTAGTATTGCATTTATTAAAATCACTATAAGACTATTTTAAGATCATTTAGATCATTCCAACATGACTACATGTTGGAATAACTTAGAGATCCTTGAATTGACATAAAACATTTATTTTCATTTAAGAGTGAACGTTTGGGATGTGAAATGGTATTTTATGTGACCGCACTAAAATACTTTTGGTGAAATATAATAGTCAACATCAAATGTTACTCTCACAATTTTAGTCACAAATTCGATTTAAGATCAAACTTTCTTAAATTAGATTCGTTTTCTCTATTGTAAGTATGATGATTCAATATCACTCTAATACTGTGCCTATCCACTGCTGTTGATCTTATAATAGTTTTGAATAAGATCAATATTTACATGTTTAAGTACTTTAATTAAATGCTGATATTAGTCTAACATTCTTACAATAGCATTTAGAAAATATGTAATAAAATTAAATGAGCTTAGAAAATGTGGATATGAGAGCTAACTTATCTCAAGTGTGATAAGTCTTAATAAATGCTTTTTTAGGAGAGTGTGGCTTACAATGGCACTGTACATTTAAACTTATATGCATAATTAAGACAAAGTATTAAGATCAAGCGTATTAGAGCCTGTAACGTTTGTCAGAGACTAATATAGGAGCGATAGCAATGACGTAAACAGATAAGAGACCACTATAAGCTCAGAACTCTTATAAAGTGAGAAACGTAAGACGATTTTGCTAGTTGGGTATTTATATTCTCTTTGGTAGGTGCCGTGGTACCGTGGTACGCTCTGTCGGTACGCTGTGTCGGTGGCTAGCCAATCAGAGCGCGTTAAAGATGGACAAGTTGAAGGAATTAAATAATAGTATATTACGATACTTGTGACTTAAGTAGTCTATTATTGCACGGCGTAGCACCCTCGCTGCGCTCAGGTGCTAACTTCACGCCGTGCAATAATAGACAACTTAAGTCACGAGTATCGTGTATTATTTTATAGCTGTCAGTGTGACATAAACCCGCACTTTACGCTTGCTACGCTTTTCCGTCAAATAGAAGATTATTGCACGGCGTGCAGGCTAAATGTCGTGCAATAATTGACTATTTAAGTCACGGAAAAGCGTGCGTAAAGTGCGGGTTTAGGTCACACTGTGCTATAAAAAATTTATGACACTTAGTGAAGTGTCATTTAAATGTAACAGAAATTTAATTAAAACCAAGCAAAACTCGCCGTGTCTGTCTGTTTGTTCGCGATAAACTCAAAAACTGCTGAACGGATTTTCATGCCGTTTTCACTAATAGACAGTGTTTAAAGAGGAAGGTTTATGTGAATAATTCGTTAAGGTATATATGTATATTGGTTAAAATATGACGATGATCGTTAAACATGTTGATTATTGTTCGACGCAACAAACTGATGCCAAAACTTTAGGTAGGTATACATAGTCTACCCGTGCGAAGCCGGGGCGGGTCGGTAGTAAAAAGATAAGTAAAGTTAATGTAGACACCCGCAATGTTGAGTGGTAAAATGTGCAGGCCATACATGGAAACATACTCAATAATTATGTAGGTACCTCACTACTCACGTATTCCGAAGCGGTTGGCGGCTTACCTGCAATGAAAAAACTAAATATTTTAATAAATCGTCACTTCACCACATCTGGTGTAACGAACTGTGAATGCGGATTTCCATAAAAATAATAATGGAAGTGTCCTTCGATATATTAAATGATAGATACGTTAAAAGTGTTCGAGAGCACTATTGCCGTATTCATGAAGATTTTAACGAACGCATAGCGGTGAATTTGGCACAAGTCATGTCAATGTCACCAATACATTATTGGTTTGAATGAATGTACGCTGTCGCGAGCACTGTGAGACCTCATATTATTATTTATGAATATGGGGGCTAGCGCTTCACGTTGTTATAACGAGTTGTAACTTTTGTTTGTAGCTACTTATGCGTACGCTAGCTCATTAATAATTGTGAGCTCATTATCGCCATGTTGGGAATCAAACTCATATTAATAAGGTATATTTATATGTTAATACTTGAAGATATGGGGAATCAGAATTATAACACCTGCAATAATCCATCTTAGATCTATGGGTTAATTTAGTTAGATATTTATGATCTCGATTACGTTATGTTACAAATACCTACCTAGGTTGTTTCGAAAATTGTTAGCCACAGAATAAATACAATCTACTTTTCTTGAAACTATTTTTAATTGACGGCTAATTTCAATACAAATATCCTTGGTGAAAATAGTGGTTGGTTTGTAAAAAAAATGTGGGAGAACATTACACATAAAGAGATTCAGACTAAGCTGAAGATTGGATCACAGGCAGCTTCCACTATCCTGCATGAACACCTTAAAGTTCGTAATGGGCCATGCATTTTTTTTTTTATTTCGAGGGTAAAAAAAATATATTACACTGCAGACGAGGCCGTCAAATAACTTTAGCGGTAATTTTTCGAAAAGATATAATTTTTCAATGTTTCGAAAGCTGGTTAACCCTAGTCCATTAGGGTTGGAGGGAACAGGCCACGTATTTAGTGGAGGTTAATGTATGAAAAGACTATGAAAAAAACCGGCCAAGTCGAGTTGAACTCTCCCACCGAGGCTTCCGTACCAAATTCGCAGACTATAGGTTAAAGGACAAACTTAACTTTGTAGTTCTATCCATAGAAAATGTATTGTGTCAACTACATATAATAAGTTTGTGTTAGTATAGTTTGTGTTGTTTTGAAATCGCAAAATATGCAAAAAAATGCTACTTAAACGGTCATATCTTTTGATCGCGTTGACTTACAGGCTTGATTTTTCACACCCAAAAGATACCGCAATCCCGAGTATTTGATACCGTTTAAGTATTAAACCGACAGACAGACAGATAGATAGACGGACAATAAAGTGATTCTATAAGGGTTCCTTTTTTCCTTTTAAGTTACGGAACCCCAAAAAGTGTAGAATCATACTTTTTAATGTACGTAAAAGTCTTAATTCTAGAGTTAATTCGTATCCTTGTTAACTCATACTTACTTCGTGATTATTTACCCAACACGAATGAAACATAAATATCTGTTTTTAGTACTCTTCTTCGTTTTGAGTCCATTTGGCATTGTTTTGCGTTGTGGTGACGTATCTTTTTTTCTGTTTTCAATGGACGTGTAATAAAGAACATCGCTTTCAACGGAGCGCGCATGGACACCGGTTGTTGCTGATATATTTGTTTTTATGCCTTTATTCCGGCGGAAGCTCTTCCGTGAAATTTGCAAAAAAGTTGATTGAAAGAGTACCTACCTATGTATTGTTTGTAGTAAGTGTTTAGAAGTTTTAGCAATTAAAATGTATCTTGTTTTAACCCGACTTCGAAAGAAGGAGGGTTATGTTTTTTGAGTATGTATGTTTGTATGTATATTTCTTTGGCACGCCCTAGAGCCTAAACGGCTTGTTGTATTTTTATGTGAGTGGTGTCAATAGATTCGTCTTATTAGTGAGAGTGACACTGGGTACATCAAAATAAATAAAAAACAAAATTAAGGATTTTTGGCGCACAAAAAGTAATCTAAAAAAATAAGGTTTTCAAAATACATCGAGTGTGGTATCAAAATAAACAATGTTTAACGGTGATTACAAATATATTTATAACTTACATGTTTTATTGGTGTTTGGAATAGGAAATGCTAATAAGAAACTGAATGAGAAATGTTAAAAAACCACCAAATATATTTCTGACGCAGTCGGGTTTTTTGTACTTTTCAATAATTCACTTGTACTTTGTCCTTTTAGTTTGTAAACAGTGTATATCCATTCTGACATTCTAAATAAATATTTTTTTCAGTTGTTTACTTTAAAATAATACTAATAGGTACAATTTTATTTCATAGACATAGACATTTAAATAAACTTGTTGATTTGATTAGTTTTATGGGCATCAAACATAATATTGGTCATTTAAAAACTATCGAAGAGACCAACTTCAAATGGCCTTGGCTGCAGTGATTTTCTGTTTCTTATGGAGGTATTTTGCTTCTATATTTATCTCTGGAAATCCTTATTGATTGGATTTGCAGGAATACATAAAAAATAAAAATATTTCGAAAACACATTAATTAATTCACAATTGACACTTTGCCTCTAATAAATAATGATAATACATTGTCCACATTCTTTACGGTTAAATAAAAATAAGTAAACGTATCCTCACAAGAAAACCAGCACAAAGGATACAAAAACTCGGTACAAAGGCGAATGAAAACTCGATTTGGCAAGCTTGACGCAGTATAGAAACGCATTTCTGGCGGCAAGGCGTAATGGCGCGTAAATAAAACTGCCAGCGTCAGCCCAACAATTACAAAATCATTAATAAACAGCCGAAATATGAAGTGGCGAAGTAATAAAGTCGGCATATTTGCAAAATTGTCGGTTTGGTGCGGTCGGCCAGCGATTTATTCATAAGAGTAAATTGCCCACGTGGTTACTGTTGGTTTATTGGACGGTATGAGATACATGCGACGCGAGGGATGGACTCAGGATTTTATTTGAGGTAACGGGAGAAACGATAAGTCAATCGATTTAAAACTCATACCAAAACACCACGGCTTGTTGATGCAGCTTAATTTGAATAATATAAGGCATAACGAAATAACCATGAAACGTATGAGGTTCAGATATTTACATAGTGTAACTAGATATTTAAATTTGATATTTAACATTATTTTCGAATTTAACGTAAATTTGGTTAACAGTAAAAAAGATTCATTTATTTAATTAATAATAACTATAATAAATTAATAACTTAATTATTGCTGCAACACCCTTACATGTTTTTATGAACTTTATTATTGGTAAATACTTAGGCTCTTCTTATTATACCATACCAAAATAAAATGTTTTGTGAACCGGCAACCACTCCTAAGTTTGTCCACCCTCTAACCGTCGGTTTATCGGATAGTATGGAATATGAGCGTAATGAAAATAATATATAGCTACGGGCTTCGGACCAGAAGACTTTAATTGACTGCGCCTGGCGATACTCGTTAATGCATTGCCGACTGCGCCAGAATTATGAGCTTTCGCTCACAAACATTTCGGAATCTTATCGTAAAAGATTTACAAGCAAATAACCTGAAATATTTCAATTAAGTAACATATCATTACTTTTGATTGCAGTGAAATTAATGCAATCCGAGATACACTTGATATTTACTTTTTGATGGCTTTGACGATAAGACTCTTGTTAACTTTGACTTTTTTTCTGCGGTTTATTTGAATTGTAAGCAATCGTCAGCGTGAAACGTTGAGTGTAAAACGCCATGAAACACTCAAGCTAAGCATTGTAATATCGCTAGTTAAAAAGTACCTAATGTTAACAAAGTTAACTTTTGTGATAATGTTTTGGCACGAAATTGCAACGTAATCTACGAATAATTAGAATGTTTGTTTAGCTCAATGAAAACATTTGGTATACTACTTAAATAAGAACTTTGGTTGGAGTAGAAGTTTGTATGATAAGGATTATAAGATTTTCATAAAAAGTACTCTGAATGTGTTGTGTAAAGTTACACTTGAATAGACTTTGCACACAATACACATCTCGATTCAAGCAGTGATTTCTCCCCTACCCTTGGTAAATGTGGAACAAACTCCCGTTTGCAGTTTTCCTGCAGAGCTAACATGGAGTCCATCAAAAAGGGTGTTAAAAGAATCTTGACAGGTCGGCAACGCATGAGTGATACCTTTAGTGTTGCAAGTGTTCATACACGACGGTAACCGCTTCCCATTAGGTGGGCCATAACTTGTTTGCTTCCTTTATCATAAAAAAATAAACGCAACCAGTCTATCTTTTTAAAGTTTGACGCAATGACCACAATAAGAGATTAAAGTAGAACCCAAGAAGCACATCTTTACTCATGTGCACGAAGTTAGTGAAGCTTAATTCAATGAAGATAAAGCTTAACTAACAACACTTTAAGACCAACAATGTGTTTATTAACTGACACTTGAAGTTAGGTTTTCACTTCAAATTGTAATTTTATGGAATACTGCTAAATCTAATACGATGGGCTTTCTTGATTTTGAAGGCTTTTGCCAGTCTTAGACTTTACTTTTGTCTTACAAATCCTTGAGTCCTTTGGATGTTCCTAACTATTAACAAAGTATACATATAGCTGTAATAATATATAATTTATCATAACACAATTTGTTAGTTTGGTTTATATGCACATATTTACTATTTATTCAGTTCGGAAAGATTGGCAAGCAATAGCAGCTAACCTGCTGATCAACGAAGAAAGGGTAGAGCTCAGGATAAAGAAAAATCAGAAATCACGTCCAATCGTAATTTCAAGTGACGCTCTGTGTACAAAAACCGATCCGAAAATCCGCACGTATCTCTCTTCCAATTCGAATAATGTTGCTAGCTTGTATTGTCACAGGTAGGAACAGCACAAGATGGCAAAGTATAATTAAAATAAATATTTATTAAACACGTTAGGTACTACGCAAACACGTCTACAGTGTGACATGACATCGAATCGCCAGTGTGTGAAACCAAACTATTTAAGAGTGGTTTTAGTGGCTTCACTTATTAGGTGAGTTGACATGTTCTGGTTTATTCTGTATTCTGAGGATTAGAGAGAGAGAGAAAGAGAGAGGATTTTGAGTTAAGCTATTTCATCAATTCCATGGCATGCCTACTAGTAGTGGAATAGTAGGGTTTCTGGAAGCACGTGAAGTACAACTGTTGAACTGTTTGGTTCAACGTGTTGGAACAAGCCTAAAATTCAACATTCAGTTGACTCTGAGCATCAGTAGTCAGAGTTCTGGAAACCCTGACTTAAGTATTTATTATATACAAAATCTTCTCGACGACTCGGGGTATTTTTTTATGATATAGGTAGAGGTAAACAATATAAGCAAACAAGACGTCCATGTGATGGTATATCGACCTTACAACTATATCTGATCTGTGAAGATTCTTAGGTTACTCATTGAACGATCACTGAGCCGTGTAATGTAAAGTTTATTTCTCTCCATTCGCGAACTAAACGTGACACCCCATGGTCTCACCATTTTAAGACAAGGAACTTTGCTTAGGAATTCGCACTACAAAGTCAATTTGCCTGCGAGACAGCCCAGAATTTATGGTAACAAGATTCAGCTTTACGGCGGAAATTCCAAAGAGCAACTGCAAAATGTAATGCTATGTGCGACGATGGGGAAGTTAAGGGGTACCGGCGCCGAAAAGCCGAGGATTTTTCTCTTACTCGTTCACATAAGGACGTTATTCTCAATTAATGACGCTTAGTGCATTATTTGAGAGTCACATTCTTAGGCTTCACAGACCGATTTTTATGCAGTAAGTATGCGATAAATGTCTTGAAAATAAGTACAAGCTAGGCGGACCCTTATCGCTCTGACCCCTTGTGCGAGTATCATGAATAGAATAGAATATTTTTATTGTCATAAATTCTACATTTCATATGATTATAACTGGTATAATTATAAATGATTATCTATGGACTCGTCGGTTCACAAAAAATAAAATAATAATATTACACAGACAAAATCGGAGATGCAGTTACATAATAAATAGGTACGTTATTGGCAACGATTTTGAAGCTGCAAAGAGGCTTAAGTCATTAAAAATTATACTATAATAATAATAATTAAAAAAATGTTATAAATAATATTTATGTTAATTCGCTGTAAAGAGGCTTCGTCATAAAAATTGTATCACTACTTATGTTTCTAATTTAAAATCACGATAATCGTTTGTTAGAAATTCTTTAATACTGTACAATGTTTTTGACAATATGCAGAATGTATAAAGCAGTAATCAAACAGCGATCGAGATCTTTGTAAAGACCTTATCATGTGTAGTGTAATGAAAAAAAGTGATTTCGACTGTCCCACCATTTGCCATTATGGAATTTCAGTCTCTACAGACCCGCTCCAATATCAGGTCAGCTCGATAGTACAATATTATTGCATTGTTACCGAAGATATACAAATATACCAAAGAGTCTAATCGAACGTCAGGAATGGTTCTTATTAAACTTCCAAGATTTGACTCACACAAACACACATACTAACTAACACGGCAAGTTAAATAAAAGCTTCTCATGATGGTTACAGCAATCTTTATCAAGATGTCTTTTATTCTCTTATTCTCGACATTCAATTCTACTATTCTCATAAGTTCTATTCAAATATGTGAGCAGAGCAAATAGTCTCTGTTGAATTGTGAATACTAGTTTGAACTCTTATGATTTTACATTCTAAATTCAGGTTATTTTAAAGTTTACAAATGAAAATAAAACGTGCTGAAAGTCGAATAGCAAAAACACTGAATTTCAGAACGTTGTTTTACATTTCCAGAGTGTTGTGTATTTGCATTGGAGTTACAATTCGAAAGCCAAAGTTGAAGCGAAATACGTAAAACATTTAATATAAATACTACGGTAGCTCACTCAGATCATGTATTTATGTTTTGTTCGACAACAAATATGGGTTTGTACCCCCGAAGCAAAAAGAAGGGGTAATATAATTATGAACGTTGGCTTAAAGGATAGATGGCTTAGTCAAGCCATTTATCCCACTAAGCGAGAGCGAGCACAATCTTCGACCACATCTTAGCTTAAGTACCACCAGGCGAGATGGTGTTCTAACTTAAGATATTTAAAAATATATATATACAACCGAATCATGTTCAGGATTTAGTATAAACAAGGATGATATTCGTCTCTCCCTGCATATTATGCAAATGTAGAGAGAAGAGCAAGTAACAATGAAGTACTTTACCTACATTTGTTCATTATCCACTTAATTATAGACTGCAAGAAGCTAATATATAAGCTCGGTATAATACATTTTATAGTTTTCGTTTAATCCCTAGATGCAAGCGGCGTGACTTGCATGTCCTGTCGAATAAGTAGGTAATACCGTTTTCGCCGTTGCAAAATTCCACGTTAGCTCAAAATAATTAATGAACTGCGCCTGCCTTTTGCCGCTTCCCTGTTTGTTGGTTGGGCAAAGAGTTAATTACAATTTTATTCAAGTTAACGTTTTTATACTCGGTATTTTGCGCTCTTTGCCTAAAGGATTTTCTTGTTGAATATTTTATCTTTAGTCAGCCTACGACGAGGGTTACAGGATTTTATGGGTGTGTAGTTAGTGTAAAAATTGTTGGGATTTTTTTTCAGTTATAGAATCTAATAAGTAAGTGAAAACAAGACTTTTTGACCGGGATTATTGGCTCTGGTATAAGTATATAATTTTGAATGATTAAAAAAACCAAAACTTAATTAATCAGTTAACGATCAATTGGCGATCATTCAATAATGGTAGATGTCAAAGTATACGAGTATTATTCTTTTTTTTAAATTGCTACCATATTCCCGCCTTTCCTACTTTCTACTTCGTTTCCTACAGTTCTATTATTTAGTAATACTCCTAATGGCTATGTGTCGCAGTATTTCAATTCTGGGTGATAATTACCCGTTGTAATACTAAAATTTAGGCATTAACTAGTCACACTTAAGCACACAGTTCATTGTTGTAAAAACTGGTAAGATAATAATGAAAACATTCCTAAATAAAAATCATTACCAACTAGTCAAATACAACAAAGGGAAGATGCCGACAAAATACACTGAATAACTTATTTTCATTTTCTCATTTCCTTGAAGAGACGAAAACAGGTCGGAAAATAAATAATAGTGTCCAATTAGTCACAACGGAGCCTGCCTACGAAATAGAGAATACTTAAGGGGAATTTCCTAATGCTGTTATTATCTGAACAGGTAATAATAAAAATGTCTATTTGAAAAATTATATAACTGACGTAAGATTGTGTATACTACTTAGCCTTGATTCTGTTTTATTTGTGTTTTACCTGGAAAAATCGAAAACACTGTAAACTTGACTCTAACCGTCTTTAACCGAAGTAACAAAATATATGTCGTTCAAAATATTATTAAAACATCTGCACGATGAAATTTGAAGCCGCCAGCTTCAACTTTAAACCATACATCAAAATCCAGAAGAATATTATTATGCGTATTTTTTAGTCAGTTTTTTTTCCTGTATGATTTTAAGGATTCTAAATAATAGCTTAGCTATCCTGCCATATCTGATTAAAGGCAAGGCCACATTGCAGCGTCCTGCGTGCGCGATCTAGGCGGCGATCTGGGGCCTTATTCAGTATGACCATTTTAAAGTCTTACCGTGCCGTGTTACGTTATCTCCGCGTTATGGTATTCTCTATGCCAATTAAAACGCGGTAGGGTAAGGTTATGAGCGCGTTTAGAGCTGTCAAGATATCGTGACATATGAGGACGTGTAACGCGCGCGTTGTATAATTTATTAATATAATTTACCTATCGTGTGGCATACAGAATACAACTTTTCAATAACGTAACGTGGCGAGTTAAGGAACGCGTTATCTCATTGGTCATACTGAATAAGGCCCCAGATAGCGCAGTAGTATTTGCATCGACTGGTTCACACCAAACGCAATCTACGGCAATCGGAAAACGATTGAAAATGGAATTGTCAACGCGCACGTGGACGCACGACGCCGCGGTGTGGTCGTGTCTTAAAAGTAGGCAAAATATTTCATCAATCTGCTGAGCCATCATCTCACAAGTCACGTGAAGTTGCTGTTTTCAAACGTGAGTGGTAACTGTTGTTAAACTGTTGGACCATGTTGTAGTTTGTAGTAAATAACTTTCTTATTTTCTTATCAATGACTCCCGTTCATAAACATATAAACAAGTATAATTATGTGAGTACAAAACCTTTTCTATAAGAGAAAGGGTAATCGCAGAGGGTCTCCGGCCTCCATAATCCTTTACGATGAAGAACAAAACGTATATTATGACATATTCTGACACTATTTCTTGGCAATTTGTCTTTGAATTAAGGGTGGATATGAACGACGAATATAATTTTGTACTGATATACATGCTTTGCATCTCGGAACAATGTAGTCATTGTTCCGAGCTTTGCATATAGTATTTTAGGGATTTTATTTATGACTTCTGGGGCACAGATTATTAAATAAGTACAAGTTACTTCTGGGGCATCTAAAGTGTTTCACATATTTAATAAAATTATTGTAGAACTTATGTTATGATGTAGGACTGTAAATTATGGTAATTCGGAAAACTGATTGGAAAATTGAGACATTTACGTTACGTGGCCGTCTAGTACCTCCTGTCACTATTATCTTGAACTTCCCAGGCAAGCACGATTCTACCTTAGACCACATCACAACTAGATACAGAGACACACAAAACAGAGGTCAACTGCTTGTATTTAAAAAAATAAAATTTTTTTTTAATCGTCAAGCTCAAGTTCAAAGCGGTGTTATCCTAATAATCATTAACCTTGTATTACATTTCCATAGCATAGCTTTAGTATAGCTGCTAATTTGCATCAGCATCTGTTACGAATCGCAACTGGGTCATTGCGAGCCGAACAATGTCATTATTGAGAATGTCAGTCCCACGGATGACGTAGTGGACGAAGATTTAATTATTTGGGATCGGAATTGATTGATACGTCCATGTATAATGGAGTGGTACACAGTTCTAATTTATTCGCTAGTAATAGACACTATCAAAGATCGTCGTCATGCAGTATGTATTTTTGACAGATTTGGCATTGGATTTGGCAACTGAAGAGTTACCTACTTACGCATATTGCTTTATCAATTGTATTCAATATTTTAATTAGCGTTTAAAGTAATTCCTATAGAGCCAAGAGGTAAATGCTGACGCATAGACACGCACAGAATACGAGTAGCAGGTAGGGGTGTGCTATGCTCAGCTTCGAACATCAAGATCAAGATCCGACGTCGAGCAAGCAAAGGAGACATGGAGACAAAGGACTGGAAATCGAACTCTGATCGAGCTGAGTAGGACACTTTATAAGACTTGATGGAATCGGGTGGTATAAAGCAGTCACTGAATAGTATCCGAGAATAATTCAACAAGATCTAGAGGGCCTAATAGCGAGATAGAATAGAGAGATAGATAACATCAGAAAAACAGCAGGAAGCACATGGACGTAATAGTAACTTATTTTTGGCAAGAGTTTGAGCACTATCTCAACTGTTGATAAGTGACGATGTGGTCGATGATGGTAGCACGCGAGGCCTAGAACAGAAACTGGCTCTTATGTACAGTTTCCGGAACACATTGTAACGTTGACGTAGGAACTGGTTAATTTATGGTATACTGGTAATAGCACAAAATAAGTAATAGTACAAAGGTAATGGTTCTATTAAACGAATTTATCTTTCTGATATAGTTACATACTTACTCATATCGACCCATCTTGATAAATCACAAGGTAATATATATAATACTACTGAGCTTTGGAACATGAACAAAATTAGATAACTGGACTGGACTTCGTTAGGATAGTTTGATTAGAATTGGCCAGGAACATAAAGGAATCTACAATAGAATGGAAGCGCGCAATGCAAATATGCTTTACGAATAACATGCTTTAAACCAGGGGTCAGGAGGACTTATACTAATATTTAATTGAGCTTGCATGAAATTCAGAGAGCGGAGATTCCTAATGGAAGGTTAATCAAGGATAATAGGACCGAAATAGGTTAGCTATTTAGTGGTCAATATTTTGATACTATCTTAAACCATCTGTGTATTAATCGAAGTAATCGTATATTTAATTTTGATGAAAGCTCTACCTATCTGACTAATAAATATCAAAATGTTAATCAATTTAAAGAAAATTACAAGAGTCGCCTTTCCAGTATGAAACCACCTCCAATTAAAGTTGCAATACCGCTAAAAACCGTTCCAACGTCAACGCGATAAACCGTTCATAAAATTAAACACCATAAAACACTTCGTATGATTCCGAGTGAATATTATTGAAATTAATCCACTAACATCACACGCTCTGATAATTAACTGTGAATTAACTCATAAATCAGGGGCTGTCGATATGTCGTTAATGGAGTTCATAAGTCTAGGGAAATGTGAATGATTTATTTAACATATTTTTGTAATAATGTTTTTGCGTGTTTCATAAAAATGTGTGAGAAAAATTTACTACCTCTGATTTTAATGGTAATGTAATGTAAGATGATAAGCAATAATATTGACCTTATCAACTCAATAAACTTGTGAACGTTCCCGGGCATCATTATCAGCCAGTATTCGTCCACTGCTGGACATAGGCCTCTTCTATAGCACGCCACGAGCTCGATCTTCAGCTCCTTGTTTCCAACCGCTGCCAGCCAGCTTGCGTATATCATCGCTCATAGCTTCACAGGCATAGATGAATTAAATTCATTATTGGTTTTCAATAAATTACTTGGTCTAACAATTAGAATATACATACATACATAAAACACGCCTTTTCCCGTTGGGGTAGGCAGAGACTACTTCTTTGCACATGCTACGATCCTGACATACCTCTTTCGCTTCTAACACTTTCATGAGTACTTTCATATAATTATTATAATTATGCTCGCCGCATATAGGTACTTTTGACTTGGCCTTTCTTTAAAACGTCTTCGATCTGTTCGTTATACGTTTGCCCAGGTCGGCCTCTAGTTTGCCTATCAAATTGATAGTATCCTTACATAGTTGGTACCATTGTACCTTTAATTTTTTGAGTTCTGATTTGGGTCGCAGCACAGTTCACACACACCTCACTGTTTTGTAGCGTTTTAGGAAATCCGCATACGGTCACGGCCACATTGAATCCGTCATTTGTCTGCTAAAACAAAACCAAATAGCCAATATTATTGCCTCTTAAACTACGCCACTCAGACCTTGACAGCACATGTCATTCATTTTCAACCGATTTCCGAAAAGACGGAGGTTCTCAATCCGTCTGTTTTTTTTTCTTTTTTTTTTGTGTGTGTGTAACGCGATTACTCCGTCAATTCTGAACTGATTCGAATGATTCTTTTTGGAATCTGTAGGGTACGTTTTCGAGGTGATCCCATTGTAATTTCATTGAGATCTGTATCTCCAGAGATATGACGATAAACGTCAAACTTGCTACTGAAATTGACTCGCGGGGCATTGGAGTCGGTTGTTTTAGTTTTTAAACTATCACAATTATTCATATAACATAACATAACATTACAAATTACATTACTCTAGTGATTTTCAGGTATTTTAACCCGCCGGCGGGTTAGTAGTTGCTCCACTCTTATATAATTGAAATCATCAGAGAAATACGTATTGTTTACAAAGGGATTCCAAACACATATCAGAAATAATAGAAGTAATTTTCTGTGTCGAGATTTTTTAGTACAGCCGAGAGAAAATGCGGTCAGGGGACGAAACCCTCTGCCAGGTCAAGGGTCATTGGATTCCCTGTCACCGGGGGGGTGCCGCCCCGCCCGAATATAGGATAACGATAATGGCCCATTGTGGCCTCATTACCTCCCTATATTGGGGCACTTATCGCTACGGCCAATGTTTCCTCACGATGTTCTAATAAACTGGAAGCTTTTGAGATGTGTTCGTTGCCTTAATAATGAGAGAGTTTGTCCTGCGAAGGGTTAATTAGTGTTATATTTTGTAGAAATGCAGGTTCTGCCTAAAATGTTATTTAGTGGTATGTATTATGTTTATTTAGATGTTGTTTTTGCTTCACCTGGCGTCATGGCTCCATATATAGTCGAACTTTTCAGAACTAGGTTAGATTGTGTTCAATTATTTGTAATTTGATAATTAAATATACAAAACTAGTTTCCAATAGTAGATTTTATTATTGTTCATACTGCTGCTCGCAAAGCTAGAATGTTAGAATGTTCGACCACATCATCGCTTACCACCATCCGAGATAATGGTCAAACGCTATAAGGCTATTGATATACATATACAAAAATCAGCTTTGCGTCATAACACTGCACCTGTCGTTTACTTTGAGTAATTGGATCGTCTGTGGTTACTACTGCAGAAAATATTTTTATCTTGAGTACACTTACACACCCTAATACCTACTTTTTATCGTTGAACGCGCAGCTCATGCTTCAACTAGGTGCTTTTAATTTTGTCATAAAACAGAAACCACGTTTGTAACCAATGAAAATAAAATAAAGCAGCGCACACGATAAAGTAAAGTTGTGGGTTGCGCCTGCTTGGTATCAAATATTTATGCGCGCGCGGAAAGCCGCGGGCAAAGCGCTCGCAATGGGGTGGAAACGGTATAAAGCGTGTTATCCGCCAACAAATAACATTGTACTTGAAAAACAACCTCCAAAAAGGCATGTTAAAATCGGATTTAATAAAAATTGGCTTCAAACCGCAGCGATGTTTGTATTGCTACATTGTATCTAGTAGTAGTAGACCACAGATCTAGAGTTTACATTTTTAAGTACGAGGAAATGATAACGTAGAGAGGAAAACATCTACTTAAAGAAGTTTTTTTTATCGCATTGATATCATAAATAAGTAATGTTTTGCTTTGTAGCTCTTAAAGCTCGAAGCTTAATTGGTTTGTCGTATTCCAAAGGTTTTAAAAACATAAGCAAAAATTACACAATGTAAGTAAGTTCAAAACAAGACTTTTAAAATTTCTAAAAGATAAATAGACAACGAAGAAACGCTACGCCTGTAAAGTTGTATAGTAGAATTATAATCTTTTGCTCCAAACAAAATATATCTTTTGCAGGAAGTATATAAATACGTTATTTGGGTAATACAGATCCCGGCCATTTATGAAGAAATGTGACATGTATTTTGCCTCTCTCTGGGAAAACGGTTATTGTCAGCCGAATAATACTTATACAACTCTGTTCATTTGGAACAATTGGTTCAGATTGATCCTCCATGAGCATTATGTTGAATTTAATATGAATCGGGAATACAATAAAATATTATTAATCCTTTTGTATATGTTTGCATAATTAGTTTAACAAGGAAAATGTAAGCCAGAATAATTGTGTTAATAATAACTTAAATAAAGCAATAAAATCATAGGTACTTAATAAAAAATATTATTTTCATTATACTCGCTAGGTGACTTTTGATAGGAAATTACTAAGATGTCACCGTCAAAAGCATCAAAATCCTATAGGTACTTATCTGTTTATAATTTTTTAAAGATAATATTTATTATTTAAAACAAGGGTTTTTATGACGTATAGCATCGCTGGCAGTTGACCACTATCTCACCTGTTTGTAAGTGATGATGAGGTCGAGGATGGGTAGCACCACAGATCTATATATACATATGATATCTGTGGGTAGCACGCTAGGCCAAGGATTTGAACTTGCTCTCAAGGACAGCTGCCGGAACACAAAAATAAAAAATATATGATAAATAAATTAAAATACAGTGTATTTAATAAGTTACAAACAACATACAAACAACGGTACCATTCATTTAATTTTATTCACATCTATTTTTATATTATACTAGAAGTCCCCCGCGGCTACGCCCGCGTTAAAAACTCCTTTTATTTACTTAAAACTTTTCTTTTGTAAAAACGATTCTATCATTAAAGACATCAAATAAAAATTAGCCAAATTGGTTCACCTGTTTTCATGTTATCGCGTGACTAAGACAAATCAGGATTCATATTTTTAAAACCCGAAAACCCAATAAAGCGCAATCCGAAACTATATTGATTTTCAGACTTTTTTACCCCAGTTCACTCTTTTAGGGTGGCATTTTGAAAAAGTCTGAAACTCGTATTTACTTATTTATTTAAAGAAGTACTTGTGTGAAATGTCGAATAAAATGACTATCCAAAATTTGAGCCCCCGCTTCATCCCTTGAAGAGTGAATTTTGAAAAATCCTTTCTCAGCGGATACCTACGTCAAAATTTCTATCTGGATGCAAAATATCAGCGCAATCCGAAACAATATTGATTTCAGACATTGTTACTCCACTTCACCCTTTTAGGAATAGAATTTCAAAAAGCCTGAAACACGTATTTACTCATTTATTTAATAAACTACTTGTGTGAAGTTTCGAATATAAGAGACAATCAATTCTTGTTTCTCCATACAAACTTTGAACCCTCGCTTCATCCTCTTCAGGGATGAATTTTGGAAAACCTTTCTCAGAGGGAACTAACGTCGTAATTAATAACTATCTGCATGCCAAATTTCAGCGCAATCCGAAACAATATTGATTTTTATACTTTATTACCCCATTTCACCCTTTTAGGGGTGGAATTACAAAAAAACCTGAAACACGTCTTTACTTATTTTTTTACTGAAGCACTTATGTGAAGTTTCGGATAGAAAAGACGATCTAATCTTGTTTCTCCATACAAACTTTCAACCCCCGTTTCATCCCCTTCGAGGGTTAATTTTGGGAAATCCTTTCAAAGAGGGATCTAACGTCGTAATAACTATCTGCATGCCAAATTTCAGCGCAATCTGAAACAATATTGATTTTACACTTTATTACCCCATTTCACCCTCTTAGGGGTGGAATTACAAAAAAACCTGAAACACGTGTTTACTTATTTTTTTACTGAAGCACTTGTGTGAAGTTTCGGATAGAAAAGACTATCTAATCTTGTTTCTCCATATAAACTTTGAACCCCCGTTTCATCCCCTTAGAGGGTTAATTTTGGAAAATCCTTTCTTAGAGGGAATTAACGTCGTAATAACTATCTGCATGCCAAATTTCAGCGTAATCCGAAACAATATTGATTTTATACTTTATTACCCCATTTCACCCTCTTAAGGGTGGAATTTCAAAAAAACCTGATACACGTGTTTACTTATTTTTTCACTGAAGCACTTGTGTGGAGTTTCGGATAGAAAAGACTATCTAATCTTGTTTCTCCATACAAACTTTGAACCCCCGTTTCATCCCCTTCGAGGGTCAATTTTGGAAAATCCTTTCTCAGAGGGAACTAACGTCGTAATAACTATCTGCATGCCAAATTTCAGCGCAATCCGAAACAATATTGATTTTCACACTTTATTACCCAATTTCACCCTCTTAGGGGTGGAATTAAAAAAAACCTGAAACACGTGTTTACTTATTTTTTACTGAAGCACTTGTGTGAAGTTTCAGATAGAAAAGACTATCTAATCTTGTTTCTCCATACAAACTTTGAACCCCCGTTTCATCCCCTTCGAGGGTTAATTTTGGAAAATCCTTTCTCAGTGGGAACTAACGTCGTAATAACTATTTGCATGCCAAATTTCAGCGCAATCCGAAACAATATTGATTTTACACTTTATTACCCCATTTCACCCTCTTAGGGGTGGAATTCCAAAAAAACCTGAAACACGTCTTTACTTATTTTTTTATTGAAGCACTTATGTGAAGTTTCGGATAGAAAGGACGATCTAATCTTGTTTCTCCATACAAACTTTGAACCCCCATTTCATCCCCTTAAGGGGTGAATTTTGGAAAATCCTTTCTTAGTACACCCTTACGTACTAAGACAAATATACCCTCCAAATTTCAAGTCTCTACGACCAGCGGTTTAGGCTGTGCGTTGTCTGTCAGTGAGTCAGTGAGTCAGTGAGTCAGTGAGTCAGTCAGTATGTCAGGACAAAGATTCTTATAGTATTAGATAGATTGTAATTTTGTATTTTTTAATCTATTTGTATGATAAAAATAACTATAAAATAAGTATTATATAAAATAAGTACTATGTTTTATAATCTTAATCCAATCCAAAATGTCATTCAATTTTATTATCTACGATGCAATTAAAACTATGTAAATCGTATTATAAAGACATAACGAGAATATTAGACGACCAGAGATGATATGGTTTTATGGGACAATTGTTTAAAGCCAGATTAGTACTATTAGTAAGTAGATTATTGTAGTTCGTAGAGTAGTAGGGGATCTGCAAAACTCTTGCATCAACCAAGATGTGCCAACATGAATGGTTTGGTCTTGTCCGTCTCCTGACTCTAAATTATTGATGGTCAAGTTTTAGTTTTTTTGTTACATAATAAATATTTTTACTGTGATTTTTAAGATTTTGCCTTTATGGTAAAATTAATTGCAAAAAGTCAGATTTATCGTCAAGGAAAAATTGTGTAAAAATGTTTATACAATAATTGTACAAAAATGTTATTATTTTTACTTTAGTACGATTCTTTTTTAGATTTACGTAATTTGTTATTCGTACTTTGATAGAGGCATTCATGTTGGTCAAACGTTTGTTTAGTTGGGTACTGTTAGTTATATACTGGTGCGTTTTAAATACTTTCACAAATACTCTCAAACGTTTTTAAATTGTGGAGGGGCGGGTCATGTTATCGTAGAAGATCTCTACAGACTTAATAGTTAAACTGGACAAACACAAGCCATGAAACTGATTCATAAAATTTGTGGTAGTAATTTTTTTGGATTTATTTTAATAAAATATTTGAAAATACAGATCCTCATTGGTGTAAGTCAAAGGACTCGAATTAAAGGGCGTCGGTAAACGAGTAAATATACATTCTTGTCGCGTACTACAATATTGCCTCCATAATAAGCCTATCGCATGGCCCAGATATTTTTATGAGATCCTCTACGGCACTCCTTTTTATTTTTAGACAGAAGTTGGTATGCCCGAGTTTTGAGAGTTCAACCACTAACTACTGAAATTATCGCTGTAACAACTGGAAAATATTTAGTGGTCAATTTGGTGTTTCTGCTGAATTTAAAGTAGAAATTGGGATATATTTTGGCTGTGTAATTTTGTAAATGTGACTAATAACTGCACTATAAGCCAGCACTACTAAATATAATATAGAGCTTTATAATTCACGTGCCAGATAACAACAATTAAATACGTTTTGTATTTTATAGAGTTCCGTATCCAAATTGACCAATATCACGTGTCTGGTGGGAAGCGATTATGTGGTCGAAGATGGTGATCACATTAGGCCTAGAATACTCTCGACTCTCGAGAGCTGTGCTGTCGGAACACTCAAGTATGGTGGCAGATTATGTCCTTGATGGTGGCAAGCTAATTTTCTGGCGTTAAGTCAAGTGGAACATCGATATAATGTAATCCTAGTAGCTATCAGAAAAGCTCAATGCATCCAAAGGTTGTTATTTCACAACTTTGAATCTTTGCTCGTTAAGCCGAAAAACGATTAAATACTGCCACTGACAATGTGGGGATAGAAGCAGAGTGGCAGAAGTCCTATCACTAGAGGTCTAGAGGTAACAGAGACGTAACATATTCACAGCAGGACACGAGATTTTATATCCTCTAACAGTCAAAAGCTCTACAACCGTACTATTCAGTAATAAGCATATAACACCGTTTTGTTTCCACTCTAACTATTGCGTCCGCAAAACTAACGCTAACTTCTAAAGATCTTGAGCTAATTCAGAGTTTGCGAGAGACCAAAGAAATTCTGGCCGTTTAGAGTAAAGTCCCAGTTTTAACATTTCCTAGTGCAAACAAGTCTGAAACTTGCCGTGTTGTGGGACCTCACGGGACGTGTTTATTGCAAATAGGAGCTCAGAGGGAGATAGGGCTGCCTCGCATACCGATTTGTTAGGTTTATCCAAAAAATGCGTTAGTACTTTTGTAAAGTTGAACTTTGAGCATTTTGTCATTTTTACCGCAAGTTTTCATGTGCACACGTATATATGTCAGCGCTGGACTTGCCCCAATGCCTGCAGCTCTAGCAGTAGGTAAAGCCCATGGTCGGAATCGACACGTTCAACGGCACACGATTTGTTATATTATATTATGGCCACAGAAATATTAATAATTATTATTCACATATCTGTGATTATGGCGTAATTGGTAGCGCTTAACCACTATCTCAGCACTACTGTTAGGTGA
This sequence comes from Cabera pusaria, assembly GCA_954871355.1. Taxonomy (NCBI): domain Eukaryota; kingdom Metazoa; phylum Arthropoda; class Insecta; order Lepidoptera; family Geometridae; genus Cabera; species Cabera pusaria. The sequence continues at coordinate 13,475,126 of OX940900.1, read as the reverse complement.
TGAAGCTGTCGATAATATTGCGCGCTAGAAGATACCTATTAAATACAACTTTGCATTTCAAATGCATACCCAACACTTTAAAAAGGCATTTATAAAAACTTAAACATGTTCATATAATCTAAGTAAGTATTTATTATAACGTGGTAACCCTAACCAGAAGTAAAACTAAGACAGGATTTAGGGTAGTCTGAGTAGTATAGTGTGCACCGGATCCGAGGCACCGGTGTTATTATTTTATTTGTCAGATGGATAGTGCTTGGAAAAGAGAAACCTAAACAATATGTTAAAGACTGTTAAGAATTTGATTTCTTTCTGATTTAGATTATTTAAATTTCGTATATATATCGGTAAGAAACCTTATAAGGTATAAAAAAACAAAAGTAAGTTCCTTTGTGGAAATTGCGGTATAGAATGAAACAGGAAAACACTACATTCTGGTTCTATCGACGATGCTTTATTCCACATTTGGCACAGTGGTAGTTGCCGCAAGCCATGAATTACTGGCAATAGCAACTGGAATTATGTCGTGACTGCTACTTTACACATCCTTACATCGGCATAGCTACAGTTGCCAATTTATTGCTTGGTGCAGCTTTACTATAGTTGAGTAGCTATTTATATCGTTGTTCTAATTAGCTACTTGATTTTAACCTTTTTACCTTAACCTTTACTAGCAATGTGGCTTGCATTGCACATTACTAGTAGTCTTGTTAAACCCTCCAAATATGCTAAATATGCTTGTGTCTGGAGTGGGTTCACGTCAATAGTGCAATGGGTGGGGATCGAACTCACGAACCTCTCGATCGCCAGGCCGACGCCTTAGCATTGGGATAATCTACGTTCTAAAGATGTTGTTTGGGGAAATATAACTAGGTTAACTTTTTAAATGAATCATTATCATAATTATCAGATAATTTCTGTCCACAGCTGGACATAGGCCTCTCCTATGGCACGCCACTGAGCTCGATTTCCAGCTGGAAATCGAGCTCGGAAACGAATAGCTATTCGTTTCCAACCGCTGCCAGCCAGCTTGCGTATATCATCGCTCTACCTAGTTGGAGGGCGTCCTACGCTACGTTTTTAATTAGGTACTGCAAGTTTAATAGAGCAAAAGCATACCACAACAATATCGGTCTGTATAGAATTTTAACGACTTCGCCAAAAGACACAAATCGTTTGATTGTTTCTTTTTGTGTACCAGGTGTGTTATTTACCATTTACTATTTCTTTATACGTATGGCCCGATTTGTTTTTTTTTTCAGGTTCGAAATAGTAGTATAGGTAATATTACCGTGCGGATTTTTTTTATCCAGGTATTTTTTAACTATGAACGTAGACTAGATATACCTCCATATTCAGTTCGATACTCTACGCGAGTCCAACACGCACATAATACCACATTCAATAACATATTCAGATATATTAAAATGTTATATTTTACCAACAAAAAGGAATGTTCAAAGCAAGGATCTATTAGAGAAATATTCATGAAGCGCTTGCAATATTTAAAGAGAGTGTAGTTGGCAGGTTTCCAAAGTAGGACTCATAATTTACAAGCATTTTTATACAATGACCTATGTAATGCAGTTATGGTGATCATAATTATATCCTTTACTCTTTAATTGTATTACTCTATGGGTGACTTAAATTAAATACTTACGCTTGCGTTTTTTTAATGTATTATTTTCTGCAGATATACCAGTATTTTAATACTGCCAAAGAAGTCATTAACATAAAATATTTTTTTGAAACAGTCCATTGGGGTACCTCGGTTATCCGTATGGACGGGCCTAAATCACAGAATAATGAATAGAACAAGTACAGAAGATGCACTCACTGCGAGCGGAAATGCCTAAACCTAAACCTAGTTACAACGTCGGTCGGTATCGTTCAAAATACGCTACACGCCTCGGATGCGACCTTGCATTTGCATCACAGAATAAACGAATAGTAACTATGAACCGCGTTTTGCGCACCGTAAAATGCACCGCAAGTCCGCGCTGGGAGAGTCTATATAACTCAGTCAGCTCGCGGGCCGTCAGCTGTTTCTTACTGTATGGTTGAGTGTTGTGAGATAACAGATTGCATAGTAAGTAAAGGCGCTTCCGATCGAGAGCGCGCGTGACACTACTGACTAAACTTGTAGCCGGCCGGCTGCCGCGTATATAACTAATATTTTTACAGCGCGGAGTGCGACAGGCCTGCCTAAATTTAACTAGTAAAGAATTCCGCAGATTCAAATAAAACTGCTGAACGGATTCTAGTAGCGCACCTTTTAATTTATATGCTCACTGCATAAAAACATATGATTCTATAGGACACGGAGTTAACGAGTCCTAGCGTCTCTATGCTTACAGTATTTTACACAGACTACAATTGTAATTATTATGTGACTAACCTATGGAAAATTGTGCATCACAAGACAAACAAAAAAGGTAACTAACACCCTAGTAAAAATGACATACTACTGTTCGTATGACTTTTAATTATAGTTATGTATGTATGTATGAGGTGTAATATATATATATATATATATATATATATATATATATATATAGATATATATATGTATATATATATAGATATATATATATATATATCTATATATATGTTATAGCTACAATAGTCCAATGGATAAGGTGTCGGACTGGCGATCGAAAGGTCTTGAGTTCGATCCCCACCCCACCCATTGCACTATTGACGTGAACCCACTCCAGACACAAGCATATTTAGCTTAGTTGGAGGGGTTAACAAGAATACTAGTAATGTGTAACCCACATTACGAGTAAGCTTTAAAAAAAGCTTTAAAAATTATGGCTAAAAGAGCAATTTAATATAATACAACAGTGAAAAACTTACCTGGTTCATGGTGTGAAGAAGGCGACGGCGCTGAGAATGCACTGGAACAGCCAGCACGACGCGCTAACCCTCCCAGTTCAGGCACTGTTGGTAAAAATATTAACATTGCTGTAAATTGGTTAAAAATTTAAATTGTTATTGGAAATCGGCTGTAAGCTGTGCAAAATATCATTGAGGTAGGATGAAGTAGAATCACATGGTAGGTAAGGTAGCTTTTAAAATTATAATTGTTATCGCGCCGATTAGAACTTAAGTCCTAACTGAGATTGTAAAATACACAGTCAGTATATCTATACTGAACTGATTGTGTCTTTTGTCAACTGAAAACCTAAAGCCTACATATATGCTACTATAACATAGGCTTAAATTACATAATAAATTCTTATCTGAGTGTGTAGGTATCCCAATTCAAATGAATTCATTTGAATAGTCTGTACTTCACAAATATGAAGTAAAGACTTTTCTTTACTTACGCACAGAACAGATAATAATACTACGACTTAGGTATGTGTTAGCATTCTGAGGCCTTCCTAAGAATGCTAATGTGTGTTATGTAACTACTCATAATAACGGAGAAGCAACTTTTCACGTGACGATAGAATCGCTGATTTTAAGAGCGAACGTGAGGTGCACTTTTCCATACAAATGTTTTCCCCCGTTTCCTCCCTGAAAAATGCTTCTAGAGCAAAATGTCTTTCTACAAAAAATCAAGGTCTGCTGTAGCTATCAGTTGCTTTTTTTGACCAACCAATTGCAAAAAGAAATATAAGCCTTTTAATCTTCTTTTCGAGATTTTTAAGGGTCATATTTCTATTAACCTTATTTATTCACACTATTATATCACCTTATTCTAACTACACAGTTATGTTTAGAATATCAATCAATACTAATCAACCAACAGCATCATCACTTCACCATATTATAAAACAAAGTCCCCCGCAGTGTCTGTCTGTTCGCGATAAACTCAAAAACCACTAAACGGATTTTAATGCGTTTTACACAAATAGACAGTGTGATTCACGAGGAAGGTTTAGGTGTATTAATTTGTAAAGTTTACGTGTAAATTGATTGAAATATGACGATGATTGTTGAAGATGTTCATTTATACTCGACGTAGCAATACGTAGTACTATTAAGTATTCTGTGGCAGCAAACTGATGGAAAAATGCAGGCATGTAAAAATGTAAGCCGGGGCGGGTCGCTAGTAGAGATTAATGTATTTTTTGTGGCCTAGGATAGCAAATATTAAAACCGCTTCAAATGTTCCTCTACCAAAGTGTAGAAAAGTTAAACAAGAATCAATCTAGTAAAAAACATTATAACAAAAACATTGACCTAATGGTAAATATTTCGTAAAGTATTTTTTGTGGCCCTTTATTTTCCGTCCTATGACATGTTGAACAGATTATGACGATGGGCAAAAACTACATCTAACAACGGACAATTTTTTTTTTTTTTTTTTTTTTAAAGATTACTCGCAATGTGGGTTGCACATTACTTGTATTCTTGTTAACCCCTCCAACTAAGCTAAATATGCTTGTGTCTGGAGTGGGTTCACGTCAATAGTGCAATGGGTAGGGTGGGATTCGAACTCACGACCTCTCGATTGCCAGTCCGACACCCTATCCATTGGGCTATTGCCGCTATGCCACTCATATGTAACATGTAAATGTGCAATGTATTATGCTAATCCGCCCACGACAACATCTTTGTAATCCTTATGAATTGGATATAATTATATGAAAATGGACCCATATTTCAAGGTATTTAGCCTCATCTCTGTTTGATGAATTGTTTAGATTGTATAGCCATTAGAAAATAGTAATTATTATAAAAATAGTGCCTAAAAAGAAAATATTAATGGGTGAAACTGGTTCCTGATAATGCTATAGATTGTCTGACACATGACGCCATATAAAAGCTGTCAAAAATCTGTCAGATTTCTTCATTTTAGCGCTATCAGGAATCGGTGTAACTGGCCCAAAGGAGTTCAGAGAAAATGTTAATATTGGATACAACAGGTGATTCAAAAGCAGGGATTTTGTCTTTAAAAAAATGAATGAATATGAAGGTAGATAAGATATTAATTTCTAAAGTCAATGGGGAATTAATGTTGTCAGATTTTAATCATTATAATTCAAATGCCATTTGCTATATGTGTACAGCAAGTATAATCATTAATTATTTAAGATCGTTTAAAAAACTAAAAGAACCGACTTCAAACGTCGCGCTAGTCAAAGTAGCCAGTAGACGAAGTAACTATTACATAATATGTGCCAGTAGTGAGTAGTAAGTCGTCGAGATAGGTAAATGCTTCGTAATACAAATGTTGATATATTAAAAACGGCTCGGCTGATTTCGTTAAAATTGAAATGGGACTACCGGGGAAGGGTACCCTTTGAAACAAAAAAAGAATTTCACAAATCGGTTCAGGCATCATCGAGTAATCGGTAAACATACATAAAAAAAAACAAAAGGTTCCGACAAATTGAGAACCTCCTCCTTTTTTGTGAAGTCGGTTAAAAAAAAGGTTCCGACCAATTGAGAACCTCCTCCTTTTTTGTGAAGTCGGTTAAAAAGCAACTACATTCAATAATATCTTACAACTGTTGGTAATAAATTAGTACCTCAATTAAATTAACCGACCTAGTGCGTGCGGATTCACACATCAACGGTTCCGTACTACCGTACAATATATTTTAAAATCGAGCAAAAATGCTAGAAAAAAAACATGTTTGCTTGTATACACCCCTTAACTTTTAATTGTATTGTATTGTATTTATTTGTCTATAGGCGTTTGACACACACTCAGATACGCTTAATAACATTTCAATGTTATTATATTATCATAACAACCGTGGTAATATGATTGCAATGACAACTAAACTGTGTGAAAATGTCAAGTGTCTATAACTCTGTGAAAAGATAAATATAAAGTATAAAAAATGTAATAAAGTTCATAAAATCGAGCGAAAAGCGCCAGAAGAAAACACGTTTCTTAAGTATTGGGACCCTTTCATTTTTAACTTTCCATAGTTTTATTAAGTGTCGTTATAGCGGTAATAGTAATGCACACTTTGTGAATGTTTCAAATGTCTACTTATTACGGTTCAGAAGTTATAGCCCTGTGACAGACGGACGGATGAATGGACGGGCGGAAAGCGGAGCCTCAGTAATAGGGTCCCGTTAGCACTCTTTGAGTACGGAACCCTAAAAAGTACACGCTTCTAATGTGTATAATAACTTTATAGTAACCACACGCGAAGAAACCGACGGTTCATAATGAAAATTATTAACGGTACTTAATAATAACGTATATGTACTTAAATGGCAAAATTTATTTGCTCTACAAACACCGCTAATTAAAACAACTGAGTTACGGCACTTTATAACTCGCAAATAGGTACTTTATTCATGTAAATGTAGCTTCTTTTTATTTTTAACGTATTTCTTACTTCAGAACACTGACTTACATTAAAGGTACGGACACACCACGGCGTCCTGCGATCTGCGGGCGCGATCTCAGTACTTTTCAATTGTTTTCTGATCGCGTTTGGTGTAACTGTAAACCAGTCTGTACAAATAGTACTGCGCTATCTGATCGCCGCCTAGATCGCGCGCGCAGGACGCTGCGGTGTGTCCGTACCGTAACTGATTATTATTTTTTTGCTAGAAAGGTCAGCGCTGTCGGTTGGTTTAAAAGAGTAAAAGGACTAAATTTTGGCATTGGTGCAGCCATTGGCACCTGAGTTATAAGTTATTGTGCGTAATTTTACATTCCCAAGTATTAGAATATGAGCAGGAATTCGTTTTAAATAGATTATAGTTCTTGGAAAAATACACAATTTTAAAACTCGGGTGCTAATAACTAGACCAGTGTCAATATTTGGTCCCTTTACCCCTTTATAATTTTATAAAGATTTTAATGGGTTTATTTAATTCGTGATGCGTAAGGCACGGCTATTGCTAAACTATTACTAATTACTTTACCTTCTAAGCAAAACTACCACTACAACACAACTTGTGTCTCTTGAACTCACCAATTCTGTTTTTATTCAATAAAACATCCAACTATTTTATCCATCCCTCCAATACTCGCAGTATTTATGTTTCATGGCAAAATCACTTTTCTGTTATATGTTAAGTTAAATACAGAAAGAAAGAAAAACAGAAAGAAAAAGATGATGTGATAATCCTCGCTAAGCAACTGTCAAGTTTATTAGAAACTCAACTCGTGTCGTGAAAGCAAATAAAGTTAAACGTCACGCAGAAACACCGAAGCATATTTCAAAGTTGAGGCGTATATGAGGCTCAAAACCCGCTTAGGCAGTATTACCATATAACAATACAAATATTAGCGTAGTAGAGATAGAGAAAAAGAGAGTCGAGAAGAAAATGTGTAAAGTATTTACTTCATTTTCAGGGTTCCGTACCCAAAGGAACTCTATTACAGATACTTCGCTGTCCGTTCGTCTGTCGGTCTGTCAGATGACTGTATCTTCTAAAGTAAACTGTAATAGGTAACCTACATAGTAAAAATGTTTATAAAGTATACATTGTATTACCTACTGTGGCCGCTACAATACACATACCTACAAATTGTATAAGTTTAACCCTATGTGTTATTCCAGGATCTAGGCTATCTACATACCAATTTTCAACTCAATCAGTTGAGTGGTTTTAGCGTGAAGAAGTGACAAACATACACTCAAACTTTCGACTTACTTAGTACGAAGTAGAATAAAGGTACTTGACATGACTATACATTTAAATTAACGCCAGTTGACTGAGTTTATATTGCAAATGAACATTGCTTAAACAATAATAACGTCTCTTCGAAAGACTAACGTAACATTTTATTAACGCAATTGTTTCGTATTCGCGTAAAAGTTGAGTCCCTGAGGGTTTCTACCTTTATCCACCGCGGCAAACAATACCAAAAGCGAAGGCAGAAAGTCGAATACGAAGCGATTAGCGTTCGACTTCAATGATTAACTTGCAGGAACTCTCTTTTTCCTATTTGTTCCGTCCCCATTTTGTTGTTCCTTTCCGTCGGGAACGGTTCTCTCAAGATAACAAATAGGCCACGGGCGCTTACACACTAATCGAGTTTTACCGTTTTACCGAAATGGGATTCTGCTAAGCTATGAAAATTAAATGCTCGCCGCATAAATTGGAATTATTCCGAGATGAAAATTAAAGTAAATTCGACGCGGCCGGTAATTCAAACCTCAATCTGAGCAAACTTTTCTCCATTCGGCTGAACTTCGCAGATGGGTCCGGAGAATAAAATTGTGTTTAGAAAAATTTGCTTATGATTTCCAACGGGATTTTGTGGGTTCTAGCGTAACTTCAAGTTTTATTTTCAATTTTATTTGCAGTGAGGTGACATTCATTTTATACAGATGATATATAGCTAACGTTTATTTTTATTGTAACGTACGTTTATGTTATAAACGCCTCAATTCAAATTAAAGTAAAACTATTAGAAAAAGCGCTCTTATCAATTTATGAAAGGGAATCGCTTTGATCATTAATAAATATAATATGTTCTTGTTCAAATATAGGAAAGAGCATCGGATGTTTAACAATTTTCAAATCTTAAACCAATGAACTCGTATAAGTTTTAAGTCTACATATCTCTATGTCTGTCTACTGTCTATGCTTACAAAAAATCATGATGATCTTGTGAATTAAATCTACATAAAAGTTACAATCCGAACTCATTTTAATAAGATCATTAATAAGTACAATATGTACTTGTTCAAATATAGGAAAGAGCATCGGATATTATGTTTTCTTTGAAGTGTTACACACTTAATATTTTTGTAAATTGTTAAACACAATCCAAAATTTCATCGTACCAACGGGACTTGAACCCGCAACCTCCGGAATAACATGTTCCGGTGCTTTGCCAATTAAGCCATGGTGCGAAGTAACGTTACGACGAAATTAGTGGATTGCATTTGTTAACCCAATTATGCATTGGTGGCGCCATCTATGGCTTAATTGGCAAAGCACCGGAACATGTTATTCCGGAGGTTGCGGGTTCAAGTCCCGTTGGTACGATGAAATTTTGGATTGTGTTTAACAATTTACAAAAGAGCATCGGATGTTTAAAAATTTTCTAAATCTTAAACCAATGAATTCGTATAAGTTAATATATCTCTATGTCTGTCTACTGTCTATGCTTACAAAAAATAAAGATGATCTTGTGAATTAAATCTACATAAAAAGTTACAATCCAAACTCATTTTAATAAGATCATTAATAAGTACAATATGTACGTGTTCCAATATAGGAAAGAGCATCGGATGTTTAAAAATTTTCAAAATCTTAAACCAATGAAGTCGTATAAGTTAATATATATATCTCTATGTCTGTCTACTGTCTATGCTTACAAAAAATAAAGATGATCTTGTGAATTAAATCTACATAAAAAAGTAACAATCCGAACTCATTTTAATAAGCAGTTCTCACTGAAATCCACTTATTTAATCAAGATCGAAAGAAAATTAAATTGAATATCAAAGAGGGGAGATGCGGCAGATTCGAGTCCGCCCTGCTTAGATAACTACTCGATATTAAATATCTGATCGTTGGAACTCAGCCATATCGACGGATCACAAAATTCGCAAACAACTCTTTACCTTGGAACTTTGGAATTAAAAATTTAAGCTGAAGTTAATTGGCTGGATTTATGTTGTTTGCTACTTTGCGAATTTGCTATTAGGTAGGGATTAAAATGGTCGTAAGCACAAGTTTCGAGGATGAGGGTAGATTATTCAAGAACCAATTAGTTGTAATAATTTGGCTTTTAAGCTAGCATAAACACATAAAACAACTGGTAGGCTTCGGCCGCGGCTTGAATCAGCCAAAGACATGTCGCTATTTGGTTTTGAGTTCCGTCATGACGTTCTGTGCTAGCTAGCTTGAGAGGGATAGTCCCTGCGCTTAGCCTCATTCATCATTAACAGCCAGTATTCGTCCACTGCTGGACTAGGCCTCTCCTATGGCACTCGATATAGTCTCATTACTGTCTTCAATTTCCAGACAAATACAATTCCACATTAGACCGCATCGTCACATAACAGTTAAGTCCAACATTACGTGGAATAGTGGTGAAATGCCTAGATGTCCAGAATATAAAAAACAGTCAAGATGGCATTCACAATTGATTGCACCAAAAGCTTGCTAAGTGTTAGAAATTACACTAAAATAAACACACTACATGAATTTTATGGAAAAGATTGAAATACAAAGTGTAAGAAAATCTTTTAATCAGTAACTTGGATCTATTATTTAACGTCTAATAAAAAAGTTCCAACTTCTAGCCGCTAGAAAAATTGCACTTTGCATAAGCAAGTGGAAACTTCGACTCGTTTGTCTTTGTTACTTAGAACAGCTTTTACAGAAGAGTTTATAATTAATGCTCTTGCATAGTCAGATTCCTAAGTGAATTTATAAAAAAAAGCTCAACACCAATATTTTTTTTAAATATCGTATAGACTAGCGTTTGATCACTATATCACATGTTGGTAAGTGATGATACAGTCGTGAATGGTAGCACGCTAGACCTAGAATGGGAACTGGTTTTCAAGGACAGCTGCCGGAACACATTAGATGTTTGGCGTCATATTTTCAAGCTTGAGAGTAGCTGGCCCGGCGGACACTAGATAGTGTCCTACCACTTGGCAGACATATGGACGTCTATCATCGTCACATGTCTAGGAAAATTACATTAATTAATTAATCTTATTTTGGGTGGGCATATCAGTGGGTGACTGTTATACTGACGTATGCAGCGACACTATGACGTCGCAGCACCTCACCACAGAGCGCAAGGGCAATTTACAGGCAGTCAATAAACGCACTGCATACCAAACGTTGTTTTTCTTTATATCCAAACTATAATGCCTATATATTATATGCCCATCCTACTCCTTAAATCTATCATTAAAGAGTTGAACAAATCCAGGTTTTGATGGTGATGCAACACGGCGGCAGCTGAGCAGCCGCAACAACCCCCCCCTCCCTCACATAACCATTAAAAATCTTTATATGTACTTAAAAAACCCCTTCGATTTACTTTTGGATTTAAAACTTATTTACAAGGTTATCTTAAACGACTCAAATAAAAAGGACTCTAGACTTTAATCAAGTTAAAGCTACAAGTAATATAATAACGCAGGAAACAGCGATAAATTCGTTATGTTGCGACATGATATTAGCAGAGTCTGTCACTGTGTCTCGCGTGACACAGTGACCTAATAACACGCCTGTTAACCTTCCGCACATGAATTTTAAGATTGCAAGCTGTTGTAGTCTTTTATAATAACACTAGCTGGTCCGGCGAACTTCGTACCACCTAACAGACAATTAATGTCGTGTTACCTTTTAGATGAACTTCATTTAGGCTTTTATGAACGTAATACAATGAATAGTTTAGTAATGTATTATGGCAATAAAGAAATGAACAACGATCAAGTACTTCAACCGCGTATCAGCAAGACATAATGGAATGAAACAATGTTACATATTATTGTTTATAGATAAGTTAACTTGACATAAGTTCGATTGAGTTTAATTTTAATTGTAAAAATATAATCACCATTATTTAATTTTAGTTCTGAAGAAGTATACTTACTTCATGAATAACTGTCTAATATTTTTATGCCTTATGGATCAGACTGTATACGGCACTCATAAATTGGCTATCACATTCTTGCATATCTCTGTATTTACCTACATTGTGACAAAATATAAAATTGATTAGGCATTAATTATTATTGTCTTGATTGCTTGTAAGCATAAATTTTTTTTTAAGTATCATTATGGCTCCACACGATTAGTTTATTTAGCCAGTCTCAAGTATTGAAATTTTTCAAGTTTTTTATGAATTGTAGTCGTAGAGATGGGTCAAAGTCTCATTGCGTTTTCAAGTGAAAGTCTAGTCTAAGTCATACCTTCAGTAAAGATGTGGTGTTTACTGAAGATTTTCAGTGGAATTTTGGTGAGAACGTAAATAGCATGTTTTTCGACATTGTGCCGTTTCCCTACACTCGCACACATTCACCGGCACTTAATGGTTAATAATCCACATTTATTACACATTAATACGCGGAAGAACACAAGTTTTAGGAAAAATACAATTAAATCACATACACTTTTCCACGTTCCCGCCAAAAACTCGTAAGCATAGAAGCAAATAAGGATCCTAGTAGTACAAAAATAAAAAAAATCTGTGACTCATAAGCGTCTCTAACTTTCTCTTACCCTTTATGGAATGACTCGTTCAAACGAGAATTTGAAATTTGAGGTCTTAAGGAACGCTTTAAGTTCACTAGAATCACTTTTAGTAAAGACAAAGAAATCATTCAAAACCGACTTTCATTGAAAAAATATATTTTTTGTATCCGATCTAAGAAATAATGTAATAAGTGTTATACCACTTTAGAATCCTTATTAAATGCGCTAACTTTTAAAGTTACTTGCCAGACTTGTGTGGTATAATTTTTTTTCAGTACCGTCAGTTAAAGTAGGGCGAAAAACTGATTTTCAAAACGTGGTTCTGCAAAACATGACATCTTCTTTCAAGCTGGAGCAGTTAGCTCAGATTTTAAGGTTACAAATTACAGAAGCAATATTCAGGATGAAAATAAGTAAAACAAAAATGGCAAAAAGTAAAGATTTGTAGCAACAGGAAAGTAAAAACTGTTACAGGTGGTACATTTTCCCGAATATTTTTTTTTGCAATAATTTTAAAAATAAAATACATACATTTTTTTTACATTTTTCTGATAACTGTTATGACCTTACCTATCATGCGACTTCGGCTTGACGTCGACTTTTGGGATACCCTGTATATATAGTTAAAAACTTATAAGTTATATCCGGGGGGAATTTTTAGAAAATCCTTTCGGATACCTATGTCATAACAACTATCTGCATTCTACATTTCAGCGCAATCCGAAACAATATTGATTTTCAGACTTTGTTACCCCACTTCACCCTCTAAGGGTGGCATTTTTAAAAAGCCTGAAACTAGTATTTCCTCATTTATTTACAGAAGTACTTGTGTGAAATTTCGAATAAAATGGCTATCCAAACTTTGAACCCCCGCTTCATTCCCTTAAAAGCCGAATTTTGAAAAATCCTTTCTTAGCGGATACCTACGTCAAAATAACTGTCAAAATCTGCATGCCAAATTTCAGCGCGATCCGAAACAATATTGATTTCAGACTCTGTTACCCCATTTCACCCTTTTAGAATTTTTAAGAAGCCTGAAACACGTATTTACTTATTTTTTTACTAAAGCAATTATGTGAAGTTTCGAATAGAAAAGACTATCTTATCTTGTTTCTCCATACAAACTTTGAACCCCCATTTCATCCCCTTAAGGGGTGAATTTTGGAAAATCTTTTCTTAGTACACCCTTACGTACTAAGAAAAATATATCCTCCAAATTTCAAGTCTCTACGACCAGCGGTTTAGGCTGTGCGTTGTCTGTCAGTCAGTCAGTCAGTCAGTCAGTCAGTATGTCAGAACAAAGATTCTTATAGTATTAGATTTTCACAAGATTGTAAAACGCTTGGGTTAAATATTATTTATAGTTTGAAATTAAGATCGAAAGTGAGAAGTTCGAAGATATAATTAGAGTGAGATTAACTAGCGAGTATAGAAGGAGGTTATAATGAAAAATTGCAATATAAAAAAATAAATAATGGGTACTCAACATATTTTATGATTTGCACCCACGTCCTTCACCTTTGATTAATTTCATTTAAGGATTTATATATGAACCTTTGCTGAGTTTTTCTACAATATGGTGATTAACTCAAGGGACCCATATAATCATGCATTTCTGCAAGGGCATACTGAATAAAAATTTACAACATGTTCGGTATACCTACCTAAAATCTGGACTAGAAAGCGCAATAACCGTCTTTCATAGACCAACTGTGTTTCAAGTTACACACAACTTCAAGTCACACAATTTCGATAAATTCTGAAATTATAGCGTCCTTTTTAGGGTTCCGTAGCCGAATGGCAAAAAACGGAACCCTTATAGATTCGTCATGTCTGTCTGTCTGTCCGTCCGTATGTCATAGCCATTTTATTCCGAAACTGTTAGGACTACAGAATTGAAACTTAGTAGGTAGATTTATTCTGTAAACCGCTTTCCGATTTTTATACAAAAGTAAAAAAAATAAAAGTTTAAGGGGAGGCATCCCATACATGGAAACAAAAAAAATTTTTTTTCTTCAATCCTATACATTTGGGGTGTCTATGGATAGGTCTTCAAAAATGACATTGACGTTCCTAAAATCATTTTTTCTCAAAGTCAATCATTTGAAAGATAGGCGCGTCTAAAGTGATAAAATGTGTGTACCCTCCCCCCCCCCTCTAACTTTTAAAGTATGGGAGTAAAAAATCTAAAAAAAATATATGCTGTACATCTCAATAAAAACTAACAACGAAAATTGGTTTGAACGAGATACAGCCAGCAGTTTTTGATATATGGCGACCGCAAAGATAACTTTGTTTTTCATACAAACACTATGAAAAACAAAGTTAATTTTGAAGTTGCGAAAAATCATAGTTATGGAATACTTAACTGTGTTACGGAACCCTACGAGTGCGAGTCCGACTTGCACTTGGCCAGTTTATTCTTCCCATTGCTCAACTAGCCTCGCTGACCTTCCATATAAGCAATGTTTACACACAAATAATAACTTTACGGTCCTGAACCAAAGTTGAGGTTTCATGTTGTTTAAGTAGTTTAAGGGATTACATATAAAGTCGCGAATGTTCTCCCACCGTTTGTCAAACAGCCGAATAAAGCAGTTTACACAGCCCGAGGTATTTATGACCCTTAAGGTACCAAAAGACCCTTAAGCCGGAAATCCTATTTTGAAGCTTGCGTTCATCTTGCTGAATAATTCTTGGTTTGGTATTTTTACGCTCAGTTTTATTTTTGAAGTTGCCCGGTGCTTTAGTTAATTATAGTGGTTTGGATTTCATTTCTATAAGTTTTTAGTAAACTATAAGGCTTTTCAGCTACCGCAACTTTTTGTAAACTATTAGGAATTAAATAATAATACAATAAAATGTTAAATTAAAAAAAAAAAACAAGCTTTGTGTTGAGATCCTCGTCATCAATTCAGCATGTCTAATGAAAATTATTTATGATAACAAAACAATGAATATGAAAAAAAAAAACAGAAAGTGCTCCATCGTCAGATCAGCTTGATGGTACTAAAATATTGCATTATCACCGAACTTTCATCTGTTTACCGCACAGAAATAACTATTACTACCTTATTATTCCTATTTCTGTGGTTTACCGTCATCCGTTAACAGTACACCAATCAGCAAGTAGTTGAAAATGGTCTTGTAAATTTTCAGACAGCCTACTTACGAACGTTGCAAATTAAATAAAAGCTTGTAAAAATAACTTTTGAGCTTAACTTGTTAATGTTTCAAATGGTAAAAGCAGACTCACTGCTTCTTCTTTATTATATATATATATTAGTACCTATTCAGTGGATTTTCATTTGTAAGAGCGAAGCCGACACGATGTTATGTTAATTCCTGTTATAATATCCGCTATGATTAGGGTTGCCGCCCTCATTTTCCGGACTTCGCTCGGAAAGGGTCAATGGGCTAAAGCGATGTATGCTAATTATGAGTGTATGTCTGTGATTTGAAATAGGAACGTTTTGGGTTCAATTGAAAGGTTTTTGAGATACTTTTATGAATAAGTCAACCACGGGTTGCATATAGATTTTTTTTTCAGTTGTAAATAGGTTCTAAATCTGTCGAAATAATGTAGTAGTCGTCGCGGTCTTGCTACGTAAATACCCGAGGAAGTGCATCGGACATGCACGAAACCTAGGTCGAGACAGTAGACAACGAACAATAGTAGCTTTAGCTTAGTTAACAATTAGTGTACTAATCGATACTTTATAATCAAGTACTAATCTATCAAATAACTTAGCTCGTAACTACATACAAATTTCGTTCCTGTAATAGTTTAGTCGCTTAAAAATGTTTGAAACTACTTAAGCAACCAAGTGTTTGGAAATTGAATCACGACTTCAGAACTGGTAATAATATAGGTTGCACGAATATCCTAATAATAAGAGGGAACGCGGGGTGCATTTTTCCATAAAAATGTATTCCCCTGTTTCCTACCTGGAAAATATTAGCAAAAATTTGGGTCTGCTATAGCTATTCCCCCGTAATTTGTTTTTTTACCATCATCATCATCATCATAATTAGCCGGTATCAGTCCACTGCTGGACATAGGCCTCTCCCAAGTCATGCCACTGAGCCCGATCTTCGGCTGTTTGTTTCCAATCACTGCCCACCGCTTTGCGAATGTCGTCGCTCCACCTGGTCACAGGGCGTCCTACGCTACGTTTACCGATTCGCGGTCTCCACTCTAGAACAAGTCTACCCCAACGGTTATCGGTCCTACGGCAGATATGACCAGCCCACTGCCACTTCAGTTTGCTAATCCGATGAGCTATGTCGATCACTTTAGTTCTCTGGCGAATTACCTTGTTCCGGATTCTATTCCGCAGAGAAACACCAAGCATAGCTCTTACCATAGCTCGCTGAGCGACTTTAAATTGGTGGACGAGTCGAACCGTGAGTGTCCACGTCTCGGGTCCGTATGTCATGACGGGTAGGACGCACTGATTAAAGACTTTTGTCTTTAGGCACTGTGGTATATGCGACGAGTAGACTCAACGGAGTTTTCCAAATGCTGCCCAGCCCAGCTGAATTCTTCTCTGGATTTCCTTTTCGAAGTTATGTTTGCCTAGTTGGAGCGTCTGCCTTAGGTAATCATACTTAGTGACAAATTCGAGTGGGATTCCATCTACGGCAATTGGTTCCGGAACAACGTGCTCGTTGTACATGACTTTGGTTTTATCCAAATTCATCCGGAGACCGATGCGACGAGAAGAATCAGCTAGGCCATTCAACATCCTTTGTAAGTTCTGCAGCGTCTCTGCCATAATGACGATGTCATCTGCGAATCGTAAGTGAGAGATGTACTTGCCGTTGATGTTGATGCCACAATTTTTCCAGTCCAGCGTCTTGAACATATCCTCCAAGGCGTTAGTGAACAGTTTCGGGGATATGACGTCCTGTTTCACTCCTCGACGCAGGTGGATATGTTTAGTACGCTGGTTCTGTACTTGTACACTCATCGTTGCGGCATTATACAGACATCTCATCACTTCGATATATCGCCAGTCTACTTGGCAACGCTGCAAGGACTCAAGAACCGACCAGGTTTCGATTGAGTCGAAGGCCTTCTCATAGTCTACAAACGCTAAGCACAGGGGCCGATTGTACTCTTCGGTCTTCTGTACAATCTGCCGCACTGTGTGGATATGGTCTATGGTGCCGTAACCGCTTCCAAATCCGGCCTGTTCCGGAGGTTTGAACTCGTCGAGTCTTCGCGCAAGACGGTTCGTGATGACCCTTGAAAACAGCTTGTAGACATGGCTCAGAAGCGAAAATTTTTTTTGACCAACCAATTGCAAAAGAAACATGACCCTTCAAAAACCTGAAAAATTTCCTATTTTACTGCCCTGATCTAAACGGCAAGCAGACAAATTTGAAAGGTTTTTCAGAAAAAAATAAACAGAAACAAAAGCACGGTTGCACTCATCTGCATAAATGTTGTGCAAAAATAATTTGATCGGATCAGTTTTCGAGGAGAAAACCGGAGAATACTAAACCTAATTTTAGTCAAAATGTTGTTGATAAAATGGGTTTGAGTTGTTGTTGTCCCTATCGCACTCTTTGTGGTTGTTCGGGCACTGTGCGACGGCAATAGTTTCTTTAAAATTACTTTCTTTCAAATTCCTCGCGTTCCCTCTTAAGATACGTAATTAGATTGAATCTCAAGTCTTACCATTCCACTAGACCAACTGGGCTGATATGACTACAGCCACAAATAAGTACTTATATTAGTTACTATGCCACTATAGTTTAGTTCTTTAGATATTCCTATGTATACTGACAACATTGACATCCGCACACTTGGCCCTGAGCCAAACTACATAGATTACTGTTTGTGGGTCGCGGGCTGTACTTCAACTTGATGTTACTTATAAAAGGTTCGTGAAGCTAATCTAATAATAGAATTGTTGAGGGATTAGCTAAACTATGCTTCTAATGTAGGTTTTTAGGTTCTCAACTCTGCATTTTACATTTTCAATAAACATGATACAAAGTGTGCCTCGCTGTAAAGCTCCGCCCGTATTAAAAGTGTAGGTACCTTTAAAAGTATCCAATGTGTTATTATTGTTATGTTAAAAATTAAATGTAAACTATCAATGTGCCAAATTTTTAAATGAAAATCAGCCCTGCGTAGACCCTCGTCCACGTAGAACAGTGCTGAAGCTTCTCCAATTATCAAATTATTATTTATAGTTACGAGATGATATGTTTGTATCACACACACACATCACATTTACATGTGTACTATAGTTTTTGCCAATAAATTTATTTTACTTCACTTTTATCCAAATTCGTTTAGTCGTTTTTATGTTATAGAATAAAAATAACATATAAAAGTGAATAGAACCTGTGTGGTATCAAAATAGCGTTTCATTCATTGCGATGTGATTGGTATTCGTTTTTGGTATTAGAAAAGAATAAATCTAATTGTCGTGCTAGAAGTTGTGCTGCATTCTAATAAATAGTTTATATGAAAGCGTATACACACGTAGTTACTGAATTTTTAATCATTTATCTGTCAGCTTGAATGACGTCATTATTCTCAAATGGCGATTTTTACTTCCAAATATCTCAGGAACGTGACTCTTTAGAATACATATTACCTACTGATTTGTTTGTTTGCAAAACACATGTGAAACTTATAACACCTATTTTGTGTCGGGGATAAAAACACAGTTTCATGTCTTTGTGTTTGAAGTATCAATCGTAAAAAAAACTGACTAAAACCAGTTAAGAACAAACAAACGAAACAAATCTAAAAGAAATCAATTGAGCGTTAAACGTCGCACAATCGTCTGCGCCCGCGCCGAGGTCGCGCTCGAAACATTGACCTATAAACGCGATATGAGGCAACCGTTCGCGTCACGTCGATCGACACGCTGGAACTTCTCTGCGATTGTTTATTGAATACTTTTGATTTTTTTATATAATATTATAGGCTAGCGTTTTTTAATATTATAGACTATCTCACCTGTTGGTAAGTGACAATGCGGTCGACGATGCGTCGAAGATATAATAGACAACCGAGGTAGCTCGCAAGGTCTAGAATGGGCACTTCTGTAACCAATAACCATCTACCTAATAACGGAAAAGCACCTCAAAATGTATGATCTGTTTTTGAAATTTAATTTAATTTTTGAGTTTCTTGTTCATGTGTTTATGTCGTGTTTGATTTTTGATAGCGAGTGAAGGTAGGAAGACGGCAGTACAACGAGACGCTCCGCTATTAACTCGGAAACCTATGATACTGAGCAACCTCTATTAAAAGGGGATCAGCCTGGAGTCTATGGGGACCCTAAAATTCTTTCTTTCTTCTTTTGTCTTTTTTTTATTTCTCTTTTATACATCTACTAGTGACCCGCCCTGACTTTGCACGGGTAGAGCATATATGCCTGCATTTTTGCATCAGTCGAGTATGAATTAACGTCTTGAACAATCATCGTCAAATTTCAACCAATTTGCACAAATCCTTGACTAATAATATACTTAAACCTTTTTCATTAATCACTCTATCTATTGGTAAAACCCCGATTTATGTCTTTAATTTTAGACTTATCCCGAACAGACAGACAGACGCGGCGGGGAACTTTGTTTTATATTAAGTATTATGTAATGATAATTATGACTTTATCTTACCTGGGTTTGGATGTGAATGTTCTGCGGGCGGCTGCATAGACGACAAAGCCGACAGAGGTGTATATCTTGCTCCATCTTCTCTTGGGCAACCCTCCTGTGAATTAGAAAATTGTATGAGTCTATCTAGGTATATAATAAACCCAGCCAAGAGCGTTTGGGACTTACTACCGCGGCTTTCGCTTCGCACCCGTACATATTACCTTATGTCATTGAAATTCCGAGATATTTAAAAAAATTGGATGATTCGGTTGAGAGGTTTCTTCGAAAAATCGATTGAGTACATGTCAAACTTTGACATGCACTCAATCGCTTTTTCCTTTTCTTATACTTTGGGGTACCTATGCTATAACTTTTACCCAAAATTTCACGTTACTTGATAGAGAAATTTAGTAGTTTTTCGGTAGAATAGAGCAATATGTAAATAAAATGGTCAA
This sequence comes from Cabera pusaria, assembly GCA_954871355.1. Taxonomy (NCBI): domain Eukaryota; kingdom Metazoa; phylum Arthropoda; class Insecta; order Lepidoptera; family Geometridae; genus Cabera; species Cabera pusaria. The sequence goes on along the minus strand of OX940900.1, from coordinate 13,454,934 downwards.
GTGCGAATCGCACCCGCACACGTAATGTTCCATACCACAGAATAATATTAAATAAGGTTGAAAAAGTTGCCGAATACCATGTTTCTTGTTTGAGGATCCGTTTAATTATTCATTTTATTTTGTTTTTAGTATTTGTTATTATATAATAGCGGTCATAGTAATGTTATACCACAGACCATTATATTATGTCATTTACTGGTCTGTGGTAATATACAATAATTTCAAGTGTATCTTTTAAGAGTCGTAGGATCGAGCAAAAAGCTGAAAAAACACATTTCTTGTATGTATACCCCCTTTATATTTTTAACTTTATTTTGTTCTTGTTGTTATAGCGGCTATAGGAATACATAGTACCTATGTGGCAATTTCAACTTTCTATCTATTACAATTCATAAGATCGAGCAAAAAACGCCAATAAATACGTTTCTTGTATCGGGACTCCCTTTAATTTTAGTTTGTACCCTATGGAAACGGAACCCTAAAAAAATTATTAAGCTTTGGATATTTATCCACAGCTTTGTTTTTTTGCCGTCGTAGGCTACCAGTTACACGTAGGTGTAGTATCGGGTCTACTAGATAGTAGAATAGGGTCTCATCTTTTGTTATAGTATGGCCCCCTTAAAATAACAATACTGGTTTGTTTACCAAAACATAAACGAACAGAGCAACCATAACTTTTATAATTATCTTAATATAATTAACTATTCATTATTCTGTGATATAATATGGATACCTACAAATCCTACAATATTGGTAGCCTGCCAGCCAAATTACGAAATCAACTACGTCTCTTAAGTAACAAATATTATGAAACAAGTTTAGTGATGCTATTAATTCACAGTCAAAACCGTTTTGATTAATGTACAATACAAGCCAATTTCTCTTTTTAACAGAAGTAAAAGTTTCTTTTTAAAACAATAAACGACAAGGAAAATGCTTTGTGGCTTCGATCAAAGCAAAATGCTTCATAAACTCCAGAGAAAACAACACTCTTGCCACTTGCCAGTTCAGGTGGAACTAACTTACTGTCCGTATAAAACTTTAAAAGATGTTGGGATCATCTAATAAAAAATACCCTGGTTCCATTCAGAGGGAACTGGAAAAGTTTTCTCGCACAGAGGGAAATAAATTTAATAAATAAAAGTGAAACGCTTCTTGATAACTTCTTGGAAAATATTTGTTTTGTCGAAAAGACAAAACAACATTCAGTTTTCTTCACTTAAAAGTTTTATCTGGAGTTCAACGGTTCAGCGTGCGTCATTAAGATAACGATTCTTATGTATGCGTATGTATGTAGTTAGGGTCTCCCGCGCTGAGAGTTTAGCATTAATAAGGTTTAAAGCGTCAGACGGAATAATCTACGCCAAGGGTATAACTCTTTTCACGCGTAAATCGTTCCCGCCCCAATTGATAACAATCCCTTAGTTACTTAAAATTCACCGTTTAACCAAAACACGAAAGGCTTACTTTTCTGTGCAGAGGTAGAGCGATGAAGGTTAAAGTGGGGATGAGGTCCCGAGGCGTGTTTACATGGAACTTACTTCATTACCGCGTATTAATAAGAGCCGAAACGCCAGCGGGTACGGCGTCTTTATTACGTAGGCAACGGTAATACGTGTTTCAATTCACCGACTTTTAAGCCGATAGCTGATTTACAAACCCGCAATTAATACATCGACAGAGGATTTATAAATCAAGTTGGAATTGAAAACAGATATTGCATGCAAAGCGTATAAAGTTATTAGATTTTATTACCTTTTCGCAGTTTGCTGTCGCCGTAGTCTGCGTGTGACTCGTCGAAGAGATACGGTACTGCATACCAGATACGGTGCAAAATCCCTCGTGATGGTGCGTCGAATACACACCGGTGATGGTAACGTCAGTATCCTGATTCACGATGACTTCGACCTTTTGCTTTCTATCAGCCACAGCAGGTTCCTCGGCATCTTTTTCTTTTTTAGGCTCTTCAATTTTAGCTTCCGACTTAACGCCGGAACTTACCCCGTTTTTTGGCTTCTGTATAAAAGACTCATCACTGCAAGAATCTGACGTTGTATCATCCTTGCTTGACTTGGGAGACCGTTTTTCGTAACTAGCAGCCAGAATCGCGGTAGCGTTTAGACTAGCCATGCGCTTTTGAACCACCATATCCTTAAGGTCCATGACAACTTCATTTCTATTTCGCTTCTTCTTAACGGGAACTCCAGCAGTTTTTTTCATTTTTGGGGGAGGTTTGTCAGAATCGGACTTTCCTGATGACGATGACTTGACCATTTTCTTTTTCTCCGGAATGATTTTCTTCTTTGATTCAAGTTCACTTTCCTCACTAGACGAAGTACATGACTTAGGATCCCAATATTTACCAGCACTACGAATGCCTGGGACTCCACGTAGCGATCGTTGAGGTGGAATATCATCAGAGCTTTCAGAGCTGTCGTCTCTCTTTTCCTTTTTGCCTTCATATTCAGATTCTGAAGTAGTTTCATGTTTTTCTGGTTCTTTTGGCTTAACCTCCTTCTTCTTAAGAACAGTTGGTTGTTTAGAAGTGCTTGGTATCGGTGCTCTTTCAACGGTTCTCATCAATCCTAGCTCCATATGCGTTCTGCTTTCGTTTTCATACAGGCAGTGTACTTTAGCTATGGCATTGAGTGATGCCATTCTGTGTTTTTTAGGTCCATTCCACATAGACAGCAATTTGCGCCGTCTTTTGCTAGGTTTTTCACTGCCAAGTAGTAACATATCTTCTTCTTTTAGATCAACAAGTGAATCTTTGGACAGTTCTTTTAGTTCTTTTGAAGTGGTTTTCTTTCCACCATCCATAATTTTTCTGTATCTTTTATTTTTAGATTTTTTATTTTTGGAAGCATCAGATCCAGAAGACTCTTTACTTTCATCATTTGAGTCGTTGTGACTCTCGTCGGACGACGAGTAGTGGAAATTTTTCGTATTTAGCGCAAACTTAGAATGGTCAAACTCATCATCTGAATCTGAATTGCTTTTATTCCCTTTTTTTGCCTTGCTCTGTGATTTTTTAGTTGGAGAATTAACCTTGACACCAGGTTTATCTTCACCACTTGGCGATGATGCTTGATCTAAGAATTTAATTGGGCTGAATGGTTTGCCTGTAACACTAGACTTTCGAGCTACCATTTTGTATGACTTACTAACTATAGCTTTCGGGGCATCATCTGTCTCTTTAGTGTCACTACTTCTGCTGCTCAAATCAATACTGCTCTGACTTGAATTCACTTCCTCGGTGCATTTGCTTGCTTTAAGTTGTTGTACTACTTCCTCAATTGGTCTGTGTGGAGAATACTTCTTCTTTTCTGAATCAGTAGTTTTATCAACTATTGTGCCTTTGACTCTGGCTATGGGACGCACGCGACCAACATTTTTATTTACGGAGCTACGAAAATCTGATAAAATACTCTTTGGAGAATCAACTTTTTCTGTGAAAGTATATACATCTATTTCAGGGCCTTGTGAGACTAGAGTGCTTTGTAAAATTTTATCTTTGCTATTGTCATCTAATTTGGTTTCACATTTCATGGATAAGAATCTTTCAGATACGCTAAGATTTCCTTTTGAATTTTTCAGGCATTTTACGTCAATGTCAACTGTTCTAGGTGACCTGCTAGAGGTAAAGAATTTTGGCGGCCTTTCAGATTCTGATTTAGGTGTATCCAGTTTTCTCGTTAGAGGTACTTTGACAGGTGTAACGTCAATACTTAGACTTGAAGAAGCTTCAGAAGAAGCAGGTGAGGTAATAGATTTAGTTTCTTTTGCTTCTGTGTCAGTAAATTTTAGACTTGATTTTTCAGAAATCTGAAATCCTTTTTCACTCCCATTTCCCTCTTCTTTGTCACTTTTACCGTCATCTGTACTATTTGTTCCTTTGCTGTTATCATCTCTTGTGTCCTCTTTTAAATCTGGTCGTATTTGTGAAATAGCTTTCTTATTTTGATTATTTGTACACGTTTTTCCTTTCTTGACAACAGTTTTCGCTTTCGAATATTTTGGTGTATTCTTTTTAATTACGGTCTTATTGACTTTGTTTTTAGTGTCATTACTTTTACCAGCACGTTTAGTAGGTATTTTTTTGTCTGTAAATTTTTTGGCGGGATTTTTGGCCATAACTTTCTTGGCAATGATTTCAGAAGTGCTCCTGGTTGAATCTTTTTTATCTTTTGAATCTTTTTTACCTTTTTTGAGCAATGAGTCATTGTCGATAGAACTGATTTTTGATGGACCGGCTTTGACAATATCTAATAGATGATTCTTTTGATCATCCGAAGTATCTCCGTCACTTTTTGAACTGCTGTCATCTTTATGGGCATTTTTCTTAGCCCCTTTAACCAATGATTTACTTACCAATTTTTTATTTTTTGGAGATACTGGCTTTTTCGCAGGTGGTTTAGATTTTAAGGATGTTTTAACCACCCCCTTTTTAGATGAAGATTTGGAAGCCTGCGACCGCATTTTTTAATTCAATTGGTTGTATATTACCGTCATTGAAGACCCGATTCGTTGGTTGCGTTCACATCCTGAAACAAAAGAAAAACAAAATAAGCAACTTGTACGGTACCAAGCTACGAATAAATAATAAGTAAGGAAATTTAACTGCGTTAAAAAAATGACCCAAAAAAGTCGTGTCCTAGCAGCCAGGGTTAAAAGTCGTGTTCAGCGCCTTATTAGTCGGACATTTGTTTTGTTTGACTCAACTGTCATTACAGACATTGCAGCACATGCGCAAACCAATCCCTGCTTTCGTTCCGAATTAAATAAATCTCCAAGCTAATTATTTGTAACTTCGAAAGTGATTATTTTGAATCTATGTCGTTTTGGTTTGAATGAAGGCAACTTTTTGTGTGGAATTTGTTCTGAATTAGACTTCTTGACTTACTTATATTTTATTCGTAGGTACCAAGTAAGCATTATAAAATACTTTTTCTAAATTGATATAAAATGTTGCAGCCATCGCGCGTCGATTAGCCGAAAAAAATCATCTAATGCATAATTTTACAAGACAGATGATTGTTGTAATGAACGGTTTAGATTTCGTAACGAACAATATTGATGACTTAAAACCTTATCTGCTGATGTAACATCACATAAATATATATGTAGTTTACGTTACTCCATGAAAATAGAAGCTTTTTATCGTATAATCTCAAACATCTATCAAATATTCGTTAAATTTACACGCTTCCACATTTGTATAAAGTGATAAACACTAATTCGATATTATATCATTGATATTATTATTGGCTACTTAAAGCCGATGAAATCGATATAACCTAATATCGTTTATTTGATATAAGTAACAAAATATCGTATCGTATGGATTAGCATATTTGTGTTTACTTATTTGTTTGGCTAATAATATAAATACACAGTATAATGGCAATTTGATAAATGATAACAAGTTATAAGCTCTCGATTTCACTTGGTTTACTTTTATATCATCGGGACGAAATAAAAACATCGAACAGAAATAAAAATAATCATATACATCGATAAACGCGTGCTGGAGCCGAAATATAAATGGTTGCCAAAGCAAACATCTGCTTTGATAACATGTGCACACTAACGTTAAATAAAAATAAACCGATGACCGCACAATAAGTGTGCTCTATATAACTTAGGGTTCAATTTATTTTATGTTCTTGGCTCTCTGTAGCATTTTACATAGTTATATTTTAGGATGCCCATTTTCGATATAGGATTAAACTAAAATGATTTTGTGTTTGTGTTATATTTAACGTGATGTAAGGGAGCACAAATACGACCTCGGTGCTCCCAGCCAACCTCACCTGCTCGTGGTGCATCCTGCTGACCAACAGACTGGGCCCTGGCGACCGACAAATGGCGGTATAACCATTTCATATCTATGGCGTAGCTAAATTCTACAGGCCGGTGACGGGCAGCAGCGTCACCGGTGCGAGAAGCTACGTCCTGCGATCGCCAACACGCCTGCCCAGCGTGGCGATAAGGGCATTTCCCTCCCAAGGGATACATGTACTCAATATGGAAAGTCACAATATGCCGCGGCCCCCAGTTCCCGGCCGCCCTGCTATTCCTGACCATGGCGGCGGTCACGGTAACGGCAGGGCAGGGGGTGCTAAGAATCCCCGGGCTACGGTAGGCCGCCAAACCAAACTGACCCTGGCTACGTATAATGGACGCACGATTCGGCTGGACGATTATTTGGCGCAGCTGGAGGAGGAGCTAAAATACATAAGATGGCACATACTGGGGTTATGTGAAGTCCAAAGACAGGGAGAGGATACCATAACCTTAGAATCGGGCCATCTTATGTACTACAGAGAAGGAGATCATTGGACCATCCCAAGGCGGCGTCGGGTTTCTGGTCAACAAGGTTCTCAGTGACAACGTTGTAGAAATCTCCAATGTGTCGACCAGGGTAGCGTACCTCATAATTAAGTTAACCAAGAAGTACAGCCTCAAGATTATTCAGGTTTACGCACCGACCTCGACACACTTGGATGATGAGGTGGAGAGCATGTATGAAGATATCTCCAGAGCTTTACACACCACCTCCAAGGCTCACTACAACGTTGTCATGGGATACTTTAACGCCAAAGTGGGAGTACAAACTTGCGGCGAATCGTCTATAGGACCACACGGATTTGGAAATAGGAATCACAGGGGGCAAATGCTCGTCAATTTCCTCGAGAGAGAGGGGCTTTTCTTGATGAACTCGTTCTTCAAGAAACAGCCCCAAAGGAAATGGACGTGGCAAAGCCCCGACTATGTGACTAAAAACGAGATTGACTTCATCATTACGGACAAACGGCGCATATTCAGAGACGTCTCAGTGATCACTAGGTTTAATACTGGAAGTGATCACCGACTTGTACGAGGCTCTCTGGATATCGACTTTAAAGCCGAGAGATTCCGATTGATGAAGTCTACGCTCCGTTCAAACCTACTCCAAACCGTTGTTGGGTCCGAAACATTCCAATTAAAATTGGAAAATCGATTCGCTGCCTTGGAAACCACAGATGACGTAGACCAGAAACTTGACGAAGTGGTAGAAATCCTCTGGGATGAAGGAACAAAGTTTTGCGAGGGCAAGCGTACGGACAAAAAGTCCAAACTTTCGGCAGAAAAACTTCGGCTAATGGAAGAGAAACGAACAGACCCTTTGTCAGCTTTGTCAACTAACCTGGTGCGCAACAAATCCATTAAGAAGCTGGTACGACGCGACCTCCGATCATCTAACACGCTCTTGATTAAAGAATAAATTGAGCAGAATCGGGGGTCGAAAGTGTTCGTCCAGCCTCTGGGTAGAAGCCACCTCACAAAGCTGACAACGTCAGCGGGGAACGTCGTCGCATCCAAGCCGGAGATTCTGTCGGAAGTTGAAGACTTCTACGGCAAGCTCTACCCATCGCATGCTTCAAGGCCCGAACCCGAAATTTTATTTAATACCCGCCCCGGCTTCGCACGGGTAGAGCATAATATATGCCTACATTTCTTGGATCAGTTTGTTGCGTCGAGTACCTAATAAACATCTTCAACAATCATCGTATATGATGATTCAATCAATTTGACAGACAGACGCGGCGGGGGACTTTGTTTTACAATATGTAGTGTATGTATTCAATTGTATTTTTACCTCCGGAAAAAATGGTCGCACAGCAAAATGCTATTTACGTTATAACGTATAAAAAATAGTTACAGAAGATAAGTAATGTATGTAAGATATTACAGTTGCATGCAATTTTTTCCAAATTATAAACTATGTAACATTTTATGAGGCTTATAATTTTTCTAATTAAAATGTATATATAATAGTATTTTGAACGTCTCGCACGCGGTTTTTGTCAGCAGGTGCACACAAAATTCATCCGGAACCCTGCGCCGAACCCGATTAACACCTTTACCCTTTTGTATCCAAAAAAGCATGTCTAACCGATGATATTACCTGGACACGTGCCCTCATCATTAGGGGTACAAAAAGATAAGATAGCCATGTGCGACGGAACAAAACAAATAACAACTCAAAAAATACTATGTGGGGTCTTAATGCATTTCGGAAATTGATGATATCAATCGAGGTCTCAGAACGGCGGTACTTAATAAGGTCTACCTGACTAAAATACAACATTTTGACAGGGTAGAATTGAACTGCTTTTAGATCAACGAGGGTCTTAATAGTGTAAATATTAGTTTAAAAGACTTGTATCTACAGACGCAACTTTTTAAACGATCCGTCGAATATAAAATATCTCTAGGGTTATACAAAAATGTCCAGTACCTACAAACATCATTAGTCAAACATCATTGCATCTTTCTTAAGAGATAGGCAATATCAATAATACTCTACGAACTCAAAAAATTTAAGTAGAGATAAAGATATTTATTACAGATAATGTCTCAATTGTAGGTATATTATATAGTGCACTATATATAACAAAGTGAATATCTACTGCAAATCCAATGGTTCTCCTATTCCAATGGTACTTATTTTTGTGGATATAATCCTTCGAACTTAGTCTAAATTCCTAAATCTTCTTCAATATGACAAAACTAACAAACATTTCTTGTACCAAACTTGTAACTCTGACATTGTAACAAACTTTCATCGAAAGCTAAATTACTTAAAACGAAACTGAACAGAAAATCGTAAAAAGAGTTATTTTGATCATGAGCGCGCCTGGGAACCGGATGGGATGAAACTGGGAGCCAAACTATTCCAATAAAACTTTTTTAACAGCCTTCTGTAAGCATTTAAGTGAATATTAAACAGCGCACAGATATTGTACGCCTATGGCTATGAGGCTCTTTTATTCTTCTGCGGTTTATTTGATTGGGTAAGGCATTTGTGAAACTCGCTTATGAGTTTTGCGTAAAACTGATAATAATTGATGAAAACATTTTATAGATTATAATTTTGAGATATATTTCACTCGGTTATATAAATCTATGCTCCTGTACAAAATATGTTACAATTTATGTTGTATAAATAGGGAATAAGAGAAAAATAGGTAAAATATACCTACGCTATTATTTTTTTACATAATGTTATTTGAATAAAAGCTTAGGATAAAAGCTATGCAGGGCCTTAGACAGTTCCTACTGTTAATTTCGCTAAAACCTAAAATGTACAAACATTAGTGGATACACCAGAAGGATTTCAGTGTATTTAGGGAATAATAGTACAGGTATAAATAGGGAACAGTATAGACACCAGAAGGTTTTCAATGTATTTAGTGAATAATAGTACAGGTATAAATAGGGAACAGTATAGACACCAGAAGGTTTTCAATGTATTTAGGGAATAATAGTACAGGTATAAATAGGGAACAGTATTGACACCAGAAAGTTTTCAATGTATTTAGGGAATAATAGTACAGGTATAAATAGGGAACAGTATAGACACCAGAAGGTTTTCAATGTATTTAGGGAATAATAGTACAGGTATAAATAGGGAACAGTATAGACACCAGAAGGTTTTCAATGTATTTAGGGAATAATAGTACAGGTATAAATAGGGAACAAGTACATTATTAACATATACCTATATTTCAAAAAAATATTATTTTGTGAATTATTGTTCATTACAATATACAGCTTATAAGAGGTACCTACAAAATGTGTCTACATATTTACTGGTAACTATATCTGTACTAAAAAAAAGCGTTATAATTATAATTGCTATTAAAATAAAATATCTACTAAAATACCGGTTTCTTAAACAATTCATATAAAAACGGGATATGTCCGGACTAAAACTAAAACATCTTACAAAATTATCAAACATTGTTTAATTGACGTGTTTACAAAAGTCATAAATAAAGTTACTCATCTATACTAATATTATAAAGAGAGAACATTTGTATTTTTGTATTTTTGTATGTTTATATAGTAATGATTTGGCTCAAAAACTACTGAACCGATTAAAAAATTTTTTTCACTAATACATAGAATGGACTTCGGACTACGGAATGAAAATAGGCTATATATTATTCCGTTTAAATTAAAGGTACATTCGTGGAGACCTAATTTGCAACCTAAGTCGGCAAAAAAACGGTCGAAAAAACACGTTTCTTACGAACGCTGCTTAATTGAAAATCGATAGGAGAATATTTTCTGTGCAAGAATTATACAACTTAATAAGACCTACAAAAAAGTCCGCGATAGCATATGTCTATCTCTTAAGGTTGACTCACAGTAACCATTTTAATCTTAAAATTTTTGTTAAAAAATATTACATAACATCCAAGGCTATTTTCAAGCATATAGTATTAGTCCCTATCCAAATAATTACGTTAATTAGCTTGGCCACATATTATAGATTAAAATTGTCCTTTATAGTATATAATTCAAATGAAAACTCTTGAAGATATCACGAATTTCACATACACGCATCGCAAAATTAATAAAATATTTGCAGTGAAACCACAGATTAGGTCATAGTTACTGCGAACATATTATCATAAGCTTAGCTATGCTGTAGATCCTAGAGAGAGAGAGAGAGAATATTTTAAGCCACCCCGAATGATCTATGTACAATCTTTTCATTAAAAGCGTTCCAATGACTCTAAACACGACGTTTAAAATCTGAGGTGTAAGTTGGTTAGGATTTGAGTATTCTGTAGAGTCCAGGAGATGTCCCAGCATCAGGTCAATGCTTCCATGTTCTTACAATATCGTTGAAGAAGAAGATTTTCGAATTGATCAGACCTATGAAAGTTGATTTCATAGCGCAATTAATTAGAAAAAAGCTCATAGTTTTATAACGACTGAAGGAATTTTCATGAATCAAAGCTAAGAAAACTCTCGATGAAGACATCTATCAAACAAAAAAAACTATCAATAATAAAAACACAATCGGTTTATCCGGTTAGGTGCTAAGATGCTACAGACAGACACACAGATACACACGTTAAACGTATATTACCCCTACGTTTTGCGTCGGGGAACGCCGTAAGGTTACGGCGGCAGATGTTCTCCTTGGTGGTAAGCTACTTTTTGGTAGATTTAATGATCCCACTACCACTGTACGAAAACTCATGATTCATGAATGCACATAAAACTTTCATTGGTGGGTATATAGCTAGGATTAGAACCAACGACCGTCGGGTCAAAATCAGGGTAACTATCCTTTACGCCAAAGGGCCGTCCAATATCACTACGTAAGTATTATAAAACAAAGTCCATCACTGCGTCTGTCTGTCTGTTCGCAATAATCTCAATAGCTACTGAACGGATTATCATGCGGTTTTCACCAATAGCCAGAGTGTTTATGAGGAAGGTTTAGGTGCATATTTCGTTAAGGTTTTGTGTAAATTGGATGAAATATGACGATGATTGTTAAATATGTTCATATTTTATATTCGATGCAACAAACTGATGCAAATTTTGTAGGCATATATGTTCTACCCGTGCGAAGCCGGGGCGGGCTGCTAGTAATAATATATGACGATAAGTATGATATAACTACTTACTTACTAACCTACTCCTTCGTTTCACGATGGCTTCTATTATGTATACTTCTACCACCTCTCATTACTTCGTACTGCAAAAAGCTATTTCCGCAACGTTAAGTACCTATTATGATTAGATAACTGTAATTCTATCTGCGATGGTAATGTAATCAGCCTACCAATACAAGTATGTTCAATAGCTCACGTAAGTCATACGTAATACCTTTGATTTCAACTATGTAGGGATCTGTTTATAAAAACAGATTCTACGCCTAGATAATACGTATTTATTTTTAATAAGTATAAAAATGATTGTGCTACAAGTAGGTATCATAAGATTATTATAAGTAGAGAGTGTCTTGTAGCACTCGTAGAACTCGTTACATGGCTAATATAAAAACAAATTCAAAGAACTGCCACAAATGTAACAACTTTAGGTGAAATACTTTAGAAAAGAAATCACATCAAACTATGATCATTTCACATTATTTAACAAATATGAACAAACTGCTCGTATATCTTTGCAAGAAAACTATAACTCATACCCATAACACAAAATCAGAGGATAATACGAATATAACATGGAATAAAATAAAGCGTACCTTACGCGACCGCGTCGGAACTCGGAATTGAATGAACGAGCCATCTGCTCTGAACGAATAAGGAAAATCAAGGACACGAAATCGTCGCGACTTCCTTATAAACTCACTAAAGCTTTTCTTACAAAAATATTGTGTCGCTAATTGTTAGAAACACTCATAATATAATACAATTAAGTGTAGCCAATCTTCTTTGTCTGTTAATCTAATAGAAGAGTTACCGCAAAGCTCTTTGTTAATGTTTTGAAGAGAATTTTTTTATCGTTGGAAGAAGGGCGCTCGGTGCTTGACATTGTTTTAGCTTCAAAAGGTTAGCATCAAAGGGTAATTAACAAGATTGTTAGCTCGCTTAAATAATTCTGAGAAAATCTTGAGCTGTGATTTGGGTAAAGCAAGAGTGCTTTAGTTATTAGGGTCTATTCTTTAAAAATATATTTAAGCCTGCGCTTGCTAGCTGTGGATTTAATGCTTACGGGATAGATATAATTATGAACCTGGCTGACACACTGCTGTGTGTCTAGGATAAGGTAGTACTAGTACTATTATTTATTCTGTCATCATCATCGTATGTCGTCGCTCCACCAAAATCATAAAAATCATAGTAAACGGTTTATGCTTTGAGAGCGATACATACGAAATTCGATTATTCGATATTGCTTTATAATGCTAATGATAATGGTATATGCTAATGAATAAGATCAAGAGGTGTAGTATGACACTCGGTAGAAACTATGCTCCTTTCGCTATATTTAGGTATTGATAAATAAAAAACATAAGTGCGAAATGGTAATGTTTTATTTTTTCAAGTTTTCATTTATCAAAATATGACAATAGAAATTTTATTACCATAAAAATATAATCATATTATAAACCTAGGTATACCGTTTGGTCATTTTTTCTTTCGTCTTATACAACTTCAAACTTAGCGTCTGAACTAAAATACTGTATATTAGTAGGTACAATATCATTACTTAGTACATACTTATATATCGATTGTCTATAGTGTCTAAACAATATTTATATTTAGTGGTAAGACTTCTGCGAGTCTACTTGGAGCATTATTAACTCCCTCTGCCAGCTATTCAAGCATTACATAGAAATGATTTCGGTTGAAAAGCAAAGTGGTCAGTAAATTACAGAGCGTTCAGAACGTCCAAATATTCGGATGAGGACGCAGTGCAATGAGACGAAAATTTTCTAGCCAATTCAGCAAGGGCATCTCGTGCCAGAACATCTGTTGTAGGCAGATATTATCTGTCTGTATATCCAATGTCATAAATAATATCATTAAAATAAACTGGACAAGTGCGAGTCAGCATCGCGTCTCTTATCGCACACTTAGGGAGGGTTCCGTACAATACGAAAAATAACAGAGTTTCAACCTCATATATTTGATTAATTGATATTACCAAAAATATTTGGTTTGGTCGCGATCTAGAAAGATGGGGCTCGTTTACTAGCGCCATCTATGTCATTTTGCCGAAACAAATTAGATAGATGGCGTTTAAAAAGACGTTTTTTGTATGGGGACCCCCTTTAATTCTTAACTTTATTTTATTTTTAGTATTTGTTGTTCTAGCGGCAACAGAAATACACCATCTGTGAAAATTTCAACTGTCTAACTATCACGGTTAATGAGCTATAGCCTGGTGACAGACGGACAGACAGACAGACAGACAGACAGACAGACAGACTGACTGACTGACAGACAGACATACAGACAGACAGACAGACAGACGGACAGCGGAGTCTTAGTAATAGGGTCCCGTTTTACCCCTTGGGTACGCAACCCTAAAAACGATAAAAGAAACGGACTGCACATGCCGTGCGAGTAATTTTCACGTGCAAGTTAAAGAAATATGTCTCCATATGTCTCCATGAAGGTCTACCTATCAGATCTTGATAAAAAATATATGAGACTAACTAATAGGAGCTATACTTTTTCGAAACATAAAATGTATATTTCCGGGTGATTGATAGAGTTCAGTAAAAAAAATGTAAATATCGCTTAATTCACTCGAATTGAGTACGGTCTCGTACTGTTTGCTGTCGTTTATTAATTACTCGTCTTACTTAGGAAAAGCACGTCAATGGCCAGTACATTGTGTTTATGAGACATTGCGGCACGAGTCATAACAGTTACAATCTAAATATTGTCATAATAATTGTATGTTATTCAGTAAGCGATTCAATACTCACGGCTTCATATCAAAGCCATTCAAAGCCATCGCGTACAATGTAAATACACTACCTGGATTGTAACAAAGCGCTTACAAAAGAATCTCAATTTCAAAATTGTTTGTATACTCGTTTCTATTTTCAGGAGAGAATTGTTATCGTTTTCAATCAAATATTCAAAGCTGTCACGTAAAGCTGCGTGTACACCGGCCGATTGAAAGCCAACCAACAAAATAGAATGGTCGTTGGTGATTTGGATTGTGTTCTTTCAGTCAGTATTTTTAACCGATGTTACAAAAGGTTTTTTGTTAGTTTCATTAAGGCTCCACATCATCAGTTTTAAATTTAGACTGTGTCAAAATATTAGAATGATATCAAGCTTTCGTAGACTCGAGTCAAAGTCACATTTAAGTCATGTTTAATTCATAGTCTAGTCTAAGTCACACCCTTAGTAAAGATATGGATTTATTAAAGACTTTTATGTATTTAGTGCAATTTTGGTAAGAACGTAAAATGGCATGTTTTTCAACATTGTACTGTTTTCCTACACTCGCACATGTTTACCGGCACTTATTGGTTCATAGTCCACACTTATTACACATTAACTAACGGAAGAAGAGTAAGTTTTAGAAAAAATACATTGAGAGCACACACATTTTTTCACGTTCCCGCCAACACTACCAAAACATTACATTTTAATATGTTTTACTACAGCTTACGATATCTGTGACATTCTCTTTAACCCTTCTCTTTCTCTCTCTCTCTATCTGTCTCATTTTTTGCTAGTTATTTATCTGACACGTCAGCTTTTCGACTGTTTCCTATTTGCTTCGCTAAAACCTCGACGATAGTTCTCATACAATAACAACGGCACGCGTAGACCAATTTATATATAATTTTTTTGCATATTTGAAAGTATAATATATAGTACTTCAGAGTTGGTTCAATATCTTCTCATGTTATAAATATATACGTGCCACACTTATCACGCATTTAAAGCAAAATCTTTGACACTAACAAAACAACGAAGGCTCAGATATTATAATTATGAATAACTTCTTAATTGTACACAGTTTTTAACCGACTTCACAAAAAGGAGGAGGTTCTCAATTCAACTGTTTGTTTAATGTTTATTACCTCAGAACTCCGTCAAATCTTGACCGATTTCAAAAATAATTTTATGTTTGAGAGATTATGCCGCTCCCTACTATTAGGTACTCCCGATTGGCCCCATTCAAATTTCATCGAGGTATGAAAATTATCTCCGGAGATATAGAGATAAACATCTCAAACACATTACATACCATGACGACATATGCATTTGTATACCTTGACGACATATGCATTTGTATACCTTGACGACATTATACTACTGGCTATTTTGACTATAGCGGCATGTGAAGTCGGTTTTTTTTCGTTTTGTAAACGATCTTTAATAATTTGTAAAATTGTGCTATATATATATATATATATTTACGTACATATAGCCTAAATAGAATATTTAATTTATTATGGACAAAGGTACAACTTGTCCGCAGTTGCAACAAGTGACCACTGAACGAAACTGATCTGTGATGTTTCATCGAAGGGCGGCCTACAGAGGGCCGGGGTGTAATGTATCGATCGACCTGAACCTGCTCTTCAGTTGAAAATATTTGCACTGTTCCGTTAAAAACATTGTGCGGCATTCAGCAGTTTTAGTTAGATTTTGCAATGTGAATTCGTATAAGTTTATTCGCATGTAACTTGGGTAGTGTCTCATTGTGTGATTATCTCGATAAATAATGAATTGGCAATGTATGATGTATACAGAATAGAGACCTAGAGGTAGTGGTTTTTTTTAACCGACTTCAAAAAAAGGAGGAGGTTTCTCAATTCGACCGTATATATATTTTTTATTTATTTTTTTATGTTTGTTCTCGGATAACTTTGTCGTTTATGAACCGATTTTGATTATTCTTTTTTTGTTCGAAAGGAGATATTCCAGGTGTGGTACCATGGTAATTTTATCGATGTCTGATAAGTATCTCCAGAGATATTGAGATAAACATCTCAAAATTGGTACTGAAAATGAATAGCGCGGCATTGAAGTCGGTTCTTTTTTAGTTTTTAAACGATATTATCGTGTTTAGGTAGATACACACTGAGTGCTTGATAAAAATTTACCATTTATTCAAGTAATTGCGGTCTTAACGTTTACAGCATTTGTTTCTAGAGATTTTGGTTCAGTTCGCTTATAATTGTAGTGTTGTCTTCTGTTGTCGAATTCTCGCTTAAAACCCGTTAAATTCATGTCTTCTATTTAAAAATAACACGTCCTAAGTACTTATTAGGAATTAAAGCTCAGAGTTCAACCTTTCCATCTAAATATAGACGTTTATACTTGTGTTAAAGTAACCGTCGTCAAAAAACACAGAGCCCTCCATTTGAGGGCAAAGGGCGTTGAGTGATAATGACAGGATGGCCCAGTTTCTTCCTACCATCAGTTCGAGTTAAGAGCTTTTGATTTTAGAAAAACGAGGGTAGAATTTGATTTGTCACTGCGTTGAAAGTTTGATCGACTGACTGTTAAAAATAATTTAGAAAAATTTAGGTCAGCAGATTTGACGGTGTTTTTAAATGAGCTGGTTTGATTGAAAAATAGGTATAGGGTTTCTTACAAAATTGTTTCGTTTATTTATTGTAGGTTAATGAAGCGTTGAGATAGCATTGTAGCATTGTGTATATCCTGTGTAAATGCTTAATAGGACAAATAAATAAACCGCCAATTGCGAATCAGACTAAACCGTTCGGACTCGCACACGTTCCGTACCACCGCATACTTTGTTCTGTTATGAACTTCAATGCCTACTACCTACCCTTCAACTGCATCATTAGTCGGATTACATCTTATGTATGTATGTAACATCTTATCTTACTACCTGTACGCCATAATATAACTTCAATATGTTAATGTACTTATATCGTATGAATATTTTTATTCAAAATGCAAGCAAGCAAGCAAGAATATAGAAAAGAAACACGAAGATAAAAATTTTTGGCACTTGAGATATCATTAACTGACGATAAAAAATCTGGCCATCCGTCGCGAACCGTCTTACATTTCCATACTAGCACAATTCCATCTTTGACCGCATCTTCTCTCAACATCAACTCATATAGCTGACGACATCACTTAGCATCAAACGAGCTTGTCGAGCTTGTCCTCTCATTTTATAACATAATAAAAAAGGAGTAGTAGGTATGCGACAAAAGTATTCTAAAAACAATACTACCTACTTACATTGAAAATAAAAAAAAATCGACGTAAACATTTTCATGCAATATAATATATCAACTTTCTAATCATCGACATGGTGGCCTTACCCTTTAGAAAAGATGAAGTGATTTTATAATTCTACTGAACAGATTTTCTTAACTTATAGCTATAAGAGCGCTCCCCATCAAGTTACCTATAAAAAAAATATAAATCAACAGTTAGGAACAATTACCTAAACAGTTTATCCGTTTTGATTGATTGATCTACGGTGGCACAGAAAACACGGATACTCTCTTCAAACTTATAACACCAGTCATTTTGCGTTGCGGGCTAAACAAAAATCGAAAAATGATTGTACAAAAAGCTAATAAGTACGAACGAATGGTTGTTTAATTAGTTCAAATAACTGCTCACTGCAGAAAGAGAGCTAATGAAATAATTGGCTCGCCACGACTTACCCTGAATGGTGGTCGGACTTCAGGGAAACAGGGCGAGCTTTTAGCGCAATTTGAAAAACTACAAGTGACAATAATAATTATATGACTGTCAATCTGTAATATTGTCTCAATATCGGGCAAGGGCCACGCCTGTACTCAATTCCACTTTACTGACTCACTTGACTTGCCACCAAAAAGTAGATTTCCATCAACAAGGAGATAATTTGCCGCTAAATCCTTAGGGTGTTCCGGCAGCACAGCCATTGAAAGTCAGGCCATTGTAAGTCACCATTCTCGACCAGATCATCGCTTACTACCAGGCAAGAAACCAACTAATCAACAGTCAGACAAATAAGCACACGAATATTTGAACGAAGGACTATGTATAAAAAGAAGAAAAAGCTAAATTATAAGCTCCTTTAGCAATCCAATTAACTTAGGCATTTCAAGAACCTTTTGTATTAAATCTACTCTACATGTTAGATTTAACATACTTATAGCTCAAGGTGGACTCAGTTACCGCTTAGTTAATTGAAATGTATAAACCCGCTACTATAGTCTTTAGTCCTACCTACCTATGTTTCAACCTTATCGCATGATTAAAAAATATCAATCTATACAATCAGGTATTCTGTAGAAGCGGTCGAATGATAGCTCCATTAATAACCTAAGTACGATCCTGCGTTTAACCTCAGTATCAGAGTCCAGAGGTCGACCCAACCAACTTTGAGCAAGATATTCAAACATTTCCCTATCCCGCTTTAACCGTAATAGCGCAACTTTATAAACAAGCCTTTTTGTTTGGAGAAAACGTTAGGAAGTTGCGGAATTTATCGAATAACAAATTTTTATTGATAGAGAGAAACAAAAAGGTTGCGTCAAACACAGTTCTCTGTTTTGTTGATTTTGGATGGAAAATAGAATTATTTTGCAGATACTTCGCTTGCCTAAGGGCTTGGAGGTTAAATCAATCTGTTCTTCATTTTATTTTGTAATACTTATGCAAAGTAAAATACTTACCTTTATATTTTTTGACCAAAAATACTTGCATTGTTTTCTACTCGTTGAAGTTCATACGATTAAAATGTTTATATTAATAACTGAGATTGTGAAATTATGTGATTTACTTGAGTCATATTTTTGGTAGATATAGTATACATTACTTTAATATTATAAACGTGGTAGTAGGAGCTTTATAACGCTGTTTCACCTGACTTGCTATCAAAAAGAACCTTACCACCACAGATATATTAATAATAATTATTAATATTACTGTGCTTACCCCCATCAAGGAGAAAATCTGTCCATTCTAGGCCTAATAGCGTGTTCACCATCTTTGACCACACCATCGCTTACCACCAGGCGAGATAGTGGTCAAACGCTAGTCAATAAGATACAAAAAAATGCTATTTTAAACGCTTCAGAAGTGTCTTATAATTCTTAAGGTATAGATATGGTTAATATAAAAAGCTGACCAAACTCTATGTAGTTAAATAATCGACCGTTACTAAAAGTTTCATGATATGACCCTCAGGTCATATCATGAAACTTTTTAAGATACATACAAAAATATAAGTAGAGAAGACACTGCATAATTCAGTGAGATGAATTTCTGGAAAACACTTCAAAACATTAGATTCGCGGGTAACCAAAAAAATGATTCTTCTCAGCAAACTGGTAACAACCTAAACACTTTGAAGATAAAATCGTTTTCCGAGCAAAGCTGTAAACACACTGACACAAAACACATACTCGTAACAGCCAGCGAATACGTTCAATACGTTCATTGAAAACTTGTTACTTCAATCGAAGGCAGTGAAGCGAAGAATACGACTACTCTGACTTTATGGCATTGACTTGTTATGTATTTGATTAGAGGTGACTTACAATATTCTCTTTTGTGACTTATTGCAATCATGTTATATTACAATAGAGCCCCTGCAGATCACAGACCTATTTCTATCGTCCAATAATAGGGGCCAGTTAGTAATCAGTATGCAGATGTATGGAAGTAAACAAAATAAAACGATTAGTTAACGGCAGATATCTATTTGGTCTTATACTAATTAAACAATCGACCAATCTATCGGCCTATAGAAAGTCTGTGGTCTGCAGCGGTCTATTAGTTCTGTTCCTATTCAAAATAATTGGAACTGCATACATTAACGAATAAATAAACCTACTGGTTATCATCTTTATTTTACTACTTAATTATATGTGCTTAAAAATATTAAATAAAACTCAATTTATTAAAACAGAATTTATAATTAAATTATAATATTATAAACACAACAAATCAGTTTCGACTTTTTTAGAGCTTGACTAAAACGAAAATTTCTCTCCAATAAAATTAAGTACATAACTTTGTTCACATGGAAATTAATCATATAAAATTTATTCCTTTGAAATCTTTCTGCGGAGTAATTTACCATTTGCAAACCAACCGATGTTCCAGTTATAAAACGTTTGACATTTTAATTCGAAAAATCAATGATTCTAGTTGATCATTTCAAAATTATGCTTTTGAATCGACTGCATCCGATTTAAATTAGAACACAGAATGTCTGTTGGTACATTATCAATTCTAGCTGCATTACTCAACGGTCCGCCAAGCACAATGTTGCGTGTTACTAAATAATAAAGCCCGTCTTTATGTTCTTTTTAAACCAGTTACAAGCCTTTTTCGCATTGAATTAACCATCCAGAGATGCCTTATCGGCTATGTTTAACATAATTGTGTTTGAAATAAAATCATTTAGGTAAGTGTTTGCGGGAGTTTTTGGTTTTGTTGTTGGACTTTTTAAAGTCACGGTTTTAGGTTATAAAAACATGATAAAATGCTTTAACTGTCAAACGTAAGACGTAATCCCAACTTTGTGGCAGCTAAAGATTCTAACCAAAATCCTTATAAAATTACATCAACTTACATATTATGAACCGCTTATTATAAGCATGAACTAAACAGTGACCAAAAACTGACCCATTTCATGCACTTAAACGTATGGAAGTAGAAGTTAAATTTTTTGAAAATTAGGATGGACTTATTTACCGGCAGAGGTTTGTCATGGCGAACTTAAAGGGGTTATTTTAAATAGCTTATTAAGTAGTACTCCAAAATCTTAAACAATACACACGCACAGATATGGAATGGCAAGCAGACTCAACAGATATAACTCGTATTGTTTGACTAGGTAAACAGAAGCCTAAAAAGCGGTTGAAAAAAAAATTAAAACTTCCCCCGACCAATCTATGTATAATTTATTCATTGAGATCATTCCAATAAGCCCGAATACGACTCTCTGTTGTATGTTGGTGAGGAGTAGAGTATTCTGTAGATTCTACTCTCTCTTGGAATCTGCAGAATACTCAACTTTGAATTGAATTTAAATTTTGTATTTGAGTATTATTATGATGTAATTAGCAAACAATTCTGTTAGATCCTAACAGCATTTTTTGGTACATTTTACCCCTATAAAGGTACATCTGGTGCGCCTCAACGTATTAGGTATTCGTTTTTGACAAAGTCCCCTAAACACGACGTCCCTTACATAATTTTATCATTTTTAATCTTAATGCAACGCATCGCATAATTGGCTGGCATGCCCTTAATACCACACCACATACGTAATCATCATTATTTTTAGCCCCCAATAAAGTTATTACCAGCCCAAATTATGCCGCAACTCTCTTATTTGTTAATCAAGGAACAGTCGAAAATGATTTACGAGCATGCGAGTTGTGAATAAAGAAATCAAGTGTCAAATTAAAGACGCAAGCGCAACTCTGCTCTTTTATCAAGACTCTATTATGGAAGGCCGTTCATTTTCACTTTGTAGGCGGTGGTCGTCTCTCGACAATTTTTCTCGCCTTTGTTAGGCTAAGGAGGCGTAGAGGGCCCACTGGGTATGAATACAAGTCCTCTGGGAGGGAAGGACTCTCTCAATTCACATTCATGTTATGAACTCCAATTGAATGGTGTCTCGCGATATAAAGACCCGATTTGATATTGTAGGTAATCTTTTCGACGTGTTATAGTTAGTTAAGTTTCTAATACGTTTATTGTATTGTTGTATGTACGTTTATATTGCTTATTATGAACCAATAAACGTTTAACTAATGAGCCACGGGCATTTCCCATCAGAGTAAATACAGGGTGCTTATTGTTTTGATATTGCGACTGTTTGGAGTCAATTGTAACAGGAAATTTCAGTAAGGTTTTTACGCAACGTTACTGTATTCGTAACGAAAATAAATCTGTAGGTATATATTTCATTCAAAAGATTTTTTAAAACAACAACGGGCGGATATGTATTATAAATTATGCTTATTGTGATGATTGAATTAGATGCCCACGATCGAGTGATAAGATTATGTTTTTTACGAATTTGGATTTAATTATTAAAAACAATATTTAGACGGAGTTTTAGCTTTTGATCATAATTTACTTGAGATAAATTCTTCGCACTTAGAAATTTTTCAAATTTTAACTGTTATTGCGCAGCAAAATAATTTGTGATATTTTGTTTACTTTTCAACCGACTTCCAAAAAGGAGATTTTCAATTCGTCTGTATGTTTTTTTTCTGTTTTTTGTGTGTGTATGTTACGCGATTATTCCGTCAATTGTGAACCGATTCGAATGATTATTTTTGTAATCGGTAGGATACGTTTCCAAGGTGGTCCCATTATAATTTCATCGAGCTCTGAAAAGTACCTCCAGAGATATGTCGATAAACGTCTCAAACTTGCTACTGAAATTGACTCGCGGGGCATTAAAGTCGGTTGTTTTAGTTTTTAAACTATCTTAATTATGTACTAGTAAAGTGTTTTAGTTTTTTAAATATGTGTTGCTGTGTAGCTGAATAAATGCATTTTATTTCTTTCTTACTTACTTTATTTTTGTTTCGAACGACTTCTCAAAACAGTTAGTTGAGGTAGGCCAGGTATCAATCCACGCAATGCTCTTTACAATGCTTTTTTGCAACTGTTCCAACTCCTGCCACCAATGGATTTTTCTTTTGAAATATAAATATACGTGCGCATTTCAAAGGGGCCTACCTATGAACGAAAAACACCATTAAGAAAATCCTAGCATGGTGGGACAACATTGTCTAGTATCCGCATGGCCTAAAGAGGTGCGTAGAGAAGCTAGGTAGAAGGTTACCTACCTTCGTTAAATCTCACTAAGTTCTTACATAAACTTTGAGAAGATTGAGACAAAACCTCAAAGTTCAACAGAAAATCAACAAAAGAGTGTCAAAAAAGGAGAAAAAACTCGTCCGTATATTTTTCTGTGTATGTGCCTCGATTTCTTCGCCAATAATTAAACGATTCGAACGATTTATTTTCATGAGTAGGGTATCTATATCTCCGCAGTAGTCCAATTATACATTTCGTCGAAATCTGATGAGTATCTCCAGAGATTTGGAGATAAACACCTTAAATGTGTCGCTAAAAAATGAACCGACTTTAATAAGATAATCTTGAGTCATTTTAGTACATTTTGTCAACATCTGATGAGGTTTCCATTCCCGAGATATGGACATAAAAACCCCCGGAGCTCCAGAAAATTATTGGCGCGGCATGCGAAGTCAGTTTTTGTTTTTTTTAATCGATCTTAATTTATTCACGACATCATTACGTAACTTTGTAATCCAAGCTCAAACTATGCATGATATACTTATTTATTGCTCATACATTTCTTAGAACGTACAGCATTTATTTAAATGCACCATCAGAGAATATACAATAATACTTCGAAGCAGCATTTGAATGGACTACGACATTACCTCTTACTAAAATGCGTGGTATAATTAAAATTTCCTCTAAACTAATTGTATATTAAGTTAATCGTATAATGCTAGGTTACAGGCGTTTCGCTGTATAATTGCTCTACGGCACAATGTAATGAAGTGACAGTGATAAAGCGACAAGCGTTATATATAGTGATAAGCGAGCTTAAAGTTCCTAAAGTGAAAAATATAAGCGATTACAGCGGCACTCCATGATGAATGTCACAGAACACTTTTACTAGACGAGTATAATAATTAATATAATTATTCGAAAGATGGGATGCATCAGTTGTGATTTGTCTGCCATCTTTCACTACCAGATGATTCCAACTTAGAACATATCGTCACTTAACAACAGGTACGAAATTAGTCAGGTGCTTGACTGTCTCTGTCCCCAAAAATAATAAAACAAATGTGCCATAGATATGTTTCCATAAGACCCAAACTCTTGTATAATCTCCTCCAGCAATTATATAAGAAATAAGTTCTACGTTGAATAGCTTAGCTAGCTTCTTTCTATACTTAAGATTTGAATCGATATGTCTCCATTTTCATAAAGCTTTTTCACTGTTGTCTCCTTTACATCCCTATGTAGGATCGGGCTTTGGGCTCTATGTAATTTAACATCCCTTAATGTTAACGGTTTATTGGGGTGAAAGATAATATTCCGGGTGCAATGTAACCAGTGGTTAATCTACGATCGCGGTGAGGGTTTACTGCTAATGTTATGGTTATTTATACAGTCGTATAAGAATCAACTTCGTGTCAGATTTGTATAGGGTCTGTAATACTTTCTCGAACTATTAGGTAACGCTTTGAAATATAGAACTGCCAAAAGAAATGTTGTTTGATCTGTCAATAGCTTCTCCGCTAGGTATCCTTAGTACTTAAATCCATTCAGTTTCTGTAATTATTGTAGAATCTCGTATTTTTACTGAGAGGGTTTGATACTGCTACGTTTTTACAAATTATTTACTATCATGTAGGTACATAATAATAAATAACCTATCTATCTATGTACGTTTCGAGAAAGATTTTATACTAGCTTGGGCCCTGCCTCGCTGCCGGCGGCAACCTAGATTTAGGTTTTTTATCATATTTCATGTTAAAACATGAAATATGATAAAAAACCTAAATATATGTTTTCTTTATTTTTTTTATATCGACGGGTTCCGGGCTATTTGTATTAACCGACATTTTTGAAACTTTACACCAGAGCAGTTTAAAGTTTCGATTTTTAGAAAAAAATATATAAAATTAGCAAATCGCAATTTTTTTTTTAAAAGAAGGATATTACTGTTTTTATAACATATTTCCCATAATCGCAGAAATTGTTTTTTCTAATATTCCTATTTTTAACGAAGATAAATGTCGCTTAATACAAATATTAACTTAACTTAACACAATAACTTAAATATTAACTTAACACAAATTGACCAAAATTTTACTTTTTTTTGTTACAGGCTAAATGACTTAACCGCCTTTGACTAATGTTTCTTATTCCAGGCTAAATAAATGAACCGCCTAGGTTTATTATTTATTGTTCCAAGCTAAATAACTTAACCGCCTAGGCATGCAAATAATGGCTCTAACCTAAGTGCTTTAATCAAAGAATTGGTCATATTTTAAACCTAAGCTTAGATTTAAATAACATATCTTAAAATTATTAATGTACGGCTAATTAGTTTGTGCGACTGGTTTTTTTTAAAATAAATTCCTTTATATTTATGAGGTGAAGCTAATTGTATTAAGCGACACTGGATAAGAATTTAACAAAGAGGCTAATTGTATGAAGCGATATTTTTATATATTTATAAGGTCAGGCTAAATGCTTTAACGTACGTTGCCTGTGAGTTGTTGCTCCAGGAAAAATAGTTTATACGACTGTCTGATATTTGGCAGTGAGCTTAAGTACACAGTTCCTAAATTTGTCAATATTTTGTGTCACTTCATACATTGCAGTCCAAAATGGATGCAAAAAACCAAGAATGCGGTTGTATTAAGTGACAAAAAAGTGCTCCGATCGTCACCAAATCCAGCTTAAACGACGCAGAATAATTTGCTGATTCCAAACATGTATAAAAGTCTATATCGCCCAGAGTGTCGCTTAATACAATTAGTCCGGAACCCGTCGATATGGAATATTATAAAAAATCTAAATGTAAGAAAATGAAATATGTATACACGTGAATAACCTACCAATTAATTATGTACCTCAGTAAACAAAACAACTAAAGATCTTAGTATGTAATTTAAACCTACCAGTGATAATTAAAACCTATTTTATTGTAATTTAAACCTACCATGATGTAAATAACAAACTGTCAGGCCACGAAAACAAAGCAAAGATAGTGTATAATTTGATCGGTGGTATATTCAGAAAGAAAATGCAATGATGGGCTTTTCCCATAAAATGTCGACAAAAGGCCGCTATATATATGTATAAAGTCGTAAGGACATGTTTCCGGGAACACCTGAGCTGTGCAAACAAACCGTCGGCACCCGGAACGTTTGAGAAAGATTTCATAATATTTCCCTAACAAATGTTTTTGTTACACTTGATGAAAGTTTCTGCCGTTTGGTTATATATCAGAGCTCTTTCATAACAGCTAATATATCCACAGATGTTTTTTATCGTTATCCTTACTAGGTATTAAGGATAACGATAAAAAGTATAGACACAAAGTATAGACACTAAGTATAGACACTAAACGCAAATTTTAAGAGAATATGTCTGACATCTTTGCTGCATCATAGCAAAATTTACTTAATATCAGAATTTTGGTCTATTTAGCTTTATCTTCCTTTTCACAACGTTCTAGTGAAGTTTTAATTATTAAATCGTTATATCGTGTATTTTTTGTCACTTTGTCTAGATTAACTTTACGCAAATATCTCTACATATTATATGAAACTAAGTCCCACGCCGCGTCAGTATGTTCGCTATTATTTCAAAAACTACAGAACGGATTTTCATGCGGTTTTCATCTATTAGTAGTATTATTCTTGAGGAAGGTATACGTGTATAATTCGTTAAGGTTTATTAGGAAATATGACAATGATTGTTGAAGATTTTTTTTAAAATCTAGCCGTTTACATTTAAAAGACTTTTTCGATTGAAAACGCTGCCTAATTAGTTTGAGATAACAAAACAATATTTATAATGTAAATTTCACCCGTGCCTTTCCAGTGTTTTTGTAAATTGTTAAACACAATCCAAAATTGCATCGTACCAACGGGACTTGAACCCGCAACCTCCGGAATAACATGTTCCGGTGCTTTGCCAATTAAGCTTTCCAGTGTTTTTATATTAGAGCGCCTATTAGTTTACTTCACATTAACCGGGAAAATGTACTCGAATTTTTTTAATACACATACATATTTGGTGATTTAGATGATTAAGTATATTAATTGTATACATACCTAAATATAGCGATTGGATTAGATCATTAGAAAGAGGCAATTATATTGAATGTGACAATATATTCTATTTGTTCTATTGCGAAGTTTTACGAGACCTCAGTTACAAGGAGTTAATATATTGTAAGTCACAAGTCAAAAGCAACAACCGACTTTAAATGCCGAGCAAGTTATTTAATGTGCGTCTTTCAGCGCTTACTTTCTATTTATTTAGATCCCATTCTAGGCCCAGCGTGCTTACCATCTTCGACCGCATCATCACTTACCAACAGGTGATATAGTGGTCAAACGCTAGCCTATAAGATATATAAAAAAAAAAGATTTTCATCTAATTTTTTGTACATTTTTATTGGACCACCTCAATTACTTACAAATCCAAATAAAATAACGAACTAATTTTTCTTTTGCACTCTTCAAATTTGCAAGTACATATTCGAACAAATGTCAAAGAACTCAGAAAATTATAACTCATACTTATACAACACTATGTGCAGAGGAGTATATGAATAGTAAATTCATTCAATGATACAGTGAACAGGAAAACAGTGTAAAGGGAAAATATCCTGTTGCGTGATCCATGAAACAACCTTGTCTTATCCATGTCAAAGATCTTGACACAGAGGTGCCTTGAGTGGGATTTTCTTTATCACTTCCTATTAGCACATAATACGAGCGACGCAGATTGGCGGAGGGTGTGAGACGTCACATACGATGCTATGAAGAGACTAGACGAAACTTTCGATGTAAATTTTATGGAAACTGGTATAGAGGGTAAGTTTTAAATACGTCACATGTATAAGTTGAATATGGGTATTTTAATAAGTTTTTTCTAAAGATCCCATATTAACAAAGTCTTTTAAACCTTTTTCAATTTAATTTCTCAACTTATAATAAGTTAGTATTTACATATAAAATCATCTATTATTCGCTTACAATATTTTTTTATTATTTTATGTAGGTATAAATATTTATATTTGGCATCATAATGAGTATATAATATAAGTAGGAATGTTATTTAATATTATTGATTAGAATGTACATTTAGTTGTGTTTATGTAAACACTTATGTATTATAAATATTTTATATTATACTGTATGGGTAAAGTTAATTATATCTAAAAAAAACTGGCAAACACATCGGACGCAAAAACCAGTATTTAATACGTGGCTAAGGTTCTTATCATCTACCTAAGCGGAGTATACCTTAGTGTAATATCATTGACTATTTTCTTTCAAGTCTTACAGAGGGTTGCAATTTGAATGAATTTATTCAAATGGCTACAAATGTTTGTCAGTTCAGGCATGGTCACAATGGAATGACGTCACAGTTCCGGTCTTACTCGAGCCCTACGTGATCAATTACAATACAATGCTGTCTGCAGCTCGTCAGCTCTTTATTAATAGACGAGAGAAAGTTTGTCTACTCTACTGTTATGTTGATATCTTTGATTTTAATCTTAAAGGCTTTGTTTTGTCTTATACAAGGTGTTTTATTTTATAATTTGTTTCTCTGGCATTCTTTACAAAGCCGTTGCTCAACAAACATGCATTGACGTATTTTTATGTTAGGTTCTGCAGTTACTATTGTTTCGTTATAGAATTCAGAAGTCTCATAGATGAAATACTAAGGCTGAGTTGCACCATCTTACTTTAACCGTAACAATAACTATGACCGGTGTTTTTGTATGAAGTTTGACTGATTTTTGACGTTTTTATAGTTAAAGCAAGACGGTGTAACTCAGCCTAAGTTTTTCATTATTTTAAGCATGGCAAATCCCACATAAATAACGTAACCATGAATTTGTTTGTTGGGCCATGCAACTTTGTTGTGTCATTTTGAGCTTTTAATAGGATAATATGTTCACATAAAAATAATTGTATTAGTATACTATTATTTACTTTATTATGCTTTCTTTCAATTTAATAATTTATGTCGTATTCTACCATAGATCACTTTCTCACTTAACATCTGTTGCGCCAAAAATCAAGAGCACGCTTGTCATCAATAAAAAGAAATCCAGCAGATACTTTATCAAACAAAAACCACATTTCATGTATTAACAGTGAAAAGCTAATAAAACTGTTCGAGGAAAAAATTCAAGCCAATTGATAGGGTCGTTTGATTTGTAAAGCCGTTTCAGATTAGGGCACGGAAGGTTTCGGGAAATTCACATTTCCGGCCATTGTGAATGACCGAATCACTCGCTCTATGGCGCGGACTTACCCATATTTTAAGCGTGTTTAGTTTATGAGTACATTTAGGGGATCTTGAGTTTTAAAAAGCCTTTACCGATTTTCATATATAATTATATATATATTTTAGGCCTTTTGCTAGACAGTAATATTATAGCTGCATATCACTCTATTTAGAGCTTGCGAGGATAGCAAGTGTTGATTGAAATCCATTGCAGGGACCATCGGGGAAGCTCTGCAAAGCTAATCTAAATTTTGCGTCTTTGAATATATGTATTATATTTATTTTTTCTTTAGCAATGTGGGTTGCACATTACTAAGTCTTGTTAACCCCTCCAAATACGCTAAATATGCTAGTGTCAGGAGTGCTCGAGTGGGTTCACGTCAATAGTGCAATGGATTTGGATCGAACTCACGACCTCACAATTGCCAGACCGCGACGCCTTATAATTGGGGTATTGCCGCTTATTATATTAATTAAATAACTAATAATTTTATCAATTTACATTTTATAATTAATTAATTTACATTTATGTAGATATACTAAAGACTACACAGATGACCACTTTAAGATTGTACAAATATTGACTATTAAATTCTTCATTGCAAAAAAAGCGTACGCCTAAGTACAATAGAATGTTTTCGTCTCCGGATCCTAACACGCAGAGCTGATTCGATCGTGTAAAAGAGAATCACTTTTATGCCACTTTAAATTCTGTTCACCTAATATATTACATCCGGGTTCAAATCCGGATCGGTAGACTGGAAAGGTTAGACGCTTGTAAACGTTTATGTTCCGGATTATCGCCGGTGCAAATTGTTTCATAATTCACCTGCACTCGTTAGCTGGTGCGTGCTTATAAATATATTTACAAATATTATAAAATGTGCAAGACGTCTCTTTTCAAACAAGTTCCAAAAAGAAGGAACAAGACGTTTTCAAATTTTTTTTGTATGTTTGTTACGCAATTACACCGCATGTTGTGAACTGAGTTAAATAATATTATTTTATGAGTAGATTAAGATTTTTATTATATACTAGAAGTGCTCCGCGGCTTCGCCCGCGTTATAAACTTCTTTTATTTACTTATAACGTTTCTTTTGTGAAAACCTTTCCATCATAAAAGACATAAAAAAGAATTAGCCAAATCGGTTCATCCGTTTTCAAGTTATCACGTGACTAAGGGAAATAGGGATTCATATTTATACAACCCAAAAAACCATATTGATTTTCAGACTTTGTTACCTACCCCATTTCGAAAAATCCTGCAACACATATTTACTTATTTATTTTCAGAAGTACTTTAGTAAAGTTTCGAATAAAACAGAGTATCTCATCTCCATAAAAGGTGAATTTGGAAAATCCTTTCTTATCGGATACCTACGTCATAATAACTATCTGCATGTCAAATTTCAGCGCAATCCGAAACAATATTGATTTTCAGACTTCGTTTCCCTATTTCACCTTCTTCCCTATTTCATTTCAAAAAAGCCTGCCACACGTGTTTACTTATTTTTTTACTGAAGCACTTAGGTGAAGTTTCGAATAGAAATACTATCTTAACTTGTTTCTCCATACTAACTTTAAACCCCCTCTTCATCGCTTTAAGAGGTGAATTTTAGGAAATCATTTTTCAGAGGGAACTAACGTCGTATTGACTATCTGCATGCCAAATTTCAGCGCAATCCGAAACAATATTGGTTTTTAGACATTGTTACCCCATTTCACCCTTTTAGGGGTGGAATTTTGAAAAAGCCTGAAACACGTATTTACTTTTTTTTTACTAAAGCACTTGTGTGAAGCTTAGAATAGAAAAGACTATCTAATCTTGTTTCTCCATACAAACTCTGAACCCCCATTTCATCCCCTAACAGGGTGAATTTCGGAAAATCCTTTCTTAGTACACCCTTACTTACTAAGACAAATATACCCTCCAAATTTCAAGTCTCTTCGACCAGCGGTTAAGGCTGTGCGTTGTCTGTCAGTCAGTCAGTCAGTATGTCAGGACAAAGATTCTTATAGTATTAGATTTTAAGAATTCGTAAGCTTAAGTGTCACTATATAGACTATATTAATTTAATTACCTCATAAATTTCAATAGTTAATAATAAATATAATAATATAATCCGCCTGGCCAGCTACCACCCTCAAGTTAGAAAATCTGTCGCCAAACATCTAATGTGTTCCGGCAGCTATCCTTGAGAGCCAGTTCCCATTCTAGGCCTAGCGTGCTTACCATCTTCGACCGCATCATCACTTACCAACAGGTGAGATAGTGGTCAAACGCTAGCCTATAAGATATTTAAAAAAAAAATCTTATTAGTATATATGTATACAACTTAAAAAAAACTTAACTTTTCTGTAGTCTAAAAAAATTAATAACTAATTCTGTAGTAAAATAGTCCGAAATCACGCAAGATTTGTATCTAATGTCCGTGTAGCTGATTTGATAAACATGCAGTACAGTAACTTAAAGACCCTAGCTAGTTTAATACCAGCTCTCTTAATGCAAAGCGTCTTTATCTGTATAATAAATGTATTAAAAAACTGAGAAGAAGTGATCATTCAACTACCTGACCTAAATGTAAGTAGGCCGCCTAATAAATTGACGGCAGGCTTCCCTTTGATTCTGTCTTTTCCAAGAAAGTTTTCGAGAGAAAATCCGATGAGGTTCATTACATTTTCATAGCTATTGGATTCTAAGTATTATGAATAATTTGATGACATTAGACCGTTGGAAATGGAAACGTTCACACTTTTGCGGTCTCAAGGTTTGTTATAAGAAAGTGTGATTACTTTTGTAATGCCTCTAGTTTACCTGGTATAACAAGCTGATTCAATGGGGGTATAATAAAAAGTTATGGACTTATTTTAATGTCTCCAAAGTGTTCTACAATGCAATTTACTGCTGCTATACCATAAGTTGAATTTGTTAGTTTACAAAAAAACTTCATCTATGAAACGTTTGCGAAGTTTTATTTTGGGTTTGTAATTTTAATAGTTTTTAGATTACTATTACATTTCACAATTTAGTTTGAAAGGAATTTACAAAGAAGATCATCAAACTATATCAAAATGTAGAGCAAATAAAATTAATGGTGATCTCTCAGCGATGTCACTATATTTTCTAAAAGAAGTACGAATATAAGGTACCTTCTTATCTACATTTGAATGGCAAAGAAAAGGCGAGAAGTACATTGTATATTTTACGAAGTTTCTTTTGTTGCGGGGGGTATTTACTTGTATTTCTTGGATTTGAATAAAGCTTTATCATGTCAACTTAAGGTTCATATTCATAATTCTTATTGTAAGTTCTTCAACTGATTTTTTTCTGCAATGAACAGGTTCATGAATTTAAATGATAATGATTAAATGCCGAGCATTATGCCGCAACGGTGCCCGGCCTTGGTCTTTGACAGAACAACAAAAGTGATTATAAATTACCGACTATTATACTCACTAATAATTGTTGTCGACTGTCTCGACCTAGGTTTCATGCATGTCCGATGCACATCCTCGGGAGTTTACGCAGCGAGATCGCGACGACCACGTCGTCCACGCGACGATCGTGGTCGTCGCGATCTCGCTGCGTAAACTCCAGAGGATGTGCATCGGACATGCATGAAACCTAGGTCGAGACAGTGGACAACAAACAGTAGTGAGTATAATAGTCGGTAATTTATAATCATGATTCAAACTCACGATAACTATAAATCTAAAACAACAAAAGTCTGTACTCGGAGTCTGTCAGCGAGCTATGGAGCGCAGTAAATTAGGAGTCAAACTTTCAGACCGCATCAGAAACAATATACTGCGTTCCAAAACTCAAATTGCTGACGTTGGTCATAAGCCGCCAAACTACAATAGAACTGGGCCGGACATATTATATGCCGCATGTCGAAGCATCTTTGGACCAAACTCTCTACAGAGTGGGTTCCAAAGATCTTTAGACGACGACGTAGTAGACCCAGACGGAGATGGCGGGATGAACTGGATAGCTATTCTAGCACCTGGACCCAACAAGCAATCGACTGTGATGTGTGGAAGGAGGGAAGGGAGGCCTTTGCCCTGCAGTGGGATAAAACAGGCTGAAAAAAAAAATGATGCAACCCGTGCCGCAATTAAGGGAACCGACTGGCAATTTTTCTTTGTTCGCTGATTTGTTCCTCCCACGGTCAATCATTTGGTACCACTCATGGATCTCGTGCAGCATAAAGTGTCGAAGATCTGAAATGCAATTTTATTTATTTATTTATTTTTAATAAAAAGGTTACCTACCTACTTGCAATGTGGGTTGCACATTACTAGTACCTAGTCTTATCAACCCCTCCAACTAAGCTAAATATGCTTGTGTCTGGAGTGGCTACAGGTCGCATTTTTCAACCGATTATGACGAAAATTGGACGAGATCCTTGATTTATTTAATTAATTCTTGTCGACTGCGTTTTTTTTGATTGGGATAAAAATAGGGGGGAAATGGTGAGAAGTTTGCTGTAGCGTTACTTATCCACAGATTTTAGTCAAACTGGAGAGGCACACTAAAGACATCATTGTATACAAAATGTTACGTAAAAATTACAATAAACTGGCCAAGTGCAAGTCGGACTCGCACTCGTAGGGTTCCGTAACACAGTAGACTATTCTATAACTATGATTTTTCGCAACTACAAAAATAACTTCGTTTTTCATAGTGTGTGTATGAATATGCGGTCGCTATATCTCAAAAACTACTGACTGTATCTCGTTCAAACGAATTTTCGCTGTAAGTTTTTATTGAGATCTACACAATATATTTTAGGTGGGGGAGACACATTTTACCACTTTAGACGCGCCTATCTTTTAAATGATCGACTTTGAGAAAAAACGATTTTAGAAACCTCAATGTTATTTTTAAAGATCTATCCATAGACACGTATATGTTTGAAGAATTTTTTTTTGTTCCTGTTCCATGTATGGAATGCGCCCCCCCTTAAACTTTAATATTTTTTAATTTGTATTAAAATCGGAAAGCGGTTTACAGAATACATCTACCTACCAAGTTTCAATTCTGTAGTCCTAATAGTTACGGAATAAAATGGCTGTGACATACGGACGGACAGACAGACAGACAGACATGGCGAATCTATAAGGGTTCCGTTTTTTGCCATTCGGCTACGGAATCCTCAAAAGGGGGAGTGGTGGGGGGACGAGGAGAGAAGTTTGCTGTAGCGTCATATATGGACGGATTTCAATTTGAGAATATTTTTCGTAAAATGTTTACCTACCTACACCAATCTGACTACGCGGTCCTTCACGAGATAAACCCGTAAACACCAGATTTAAACTCCTAGGATCAAGGGAACGCGAGTAATCGCTTAAACTTATAGCCCTATATTTTTGCAAAAGTCCAAACTCTGAAATGGCTTAGCGAAGCCAGGGGAAAGGGGAAAGTGTCGGTTATTCGGTGGTTATAAGGGCACGCGAGATCTACTGTTCTCAAAGAACTACTAGTTTTAAATTGATTAAATGTATATCTTATCTCAGTGAGTAACATCTTATTAGGTACCCATAATATGTATAAAGAAAGGTATATTGATGCTTAAGTTTTCCTTTTCGACTACACAGTACATTACACACGCGACTTTCCTTTTAACTTCGATCGCGAACGACGCGCTGACTTTGTGGGGTTTGGGTAAAATCTGCCATTATAGATCCCTCATCGCGATGGCAGATTGTCAAAATGTCGGGAAATTACGTTGTCAATGGGTATTATGTGTCATGTTGCGTTGTGGGTACAGTGGGGTCATGTCGACGAAAGTCAGTTTTCTTTGTCGGGTTTGAATGTTTCTTACTTCTTACTTGATGGTTTAGAGAGTTTAGAAGCAGTTTCAGACTAAATTTGTTTAGGGTTGCTTACGCAAATTAAACAAGTTATCAAGGGGTTAACAAGAGTACCTACTAGTAATGTGCAACCCACATTTCTAGTAAGCTTTAAAAAAATGTGGCTTAGTCGTTCTAGAAAACACTTAAGGTACGGTCACACCGCGGCGTCCTGCGATCTGCGGGCGTGATCTCAGTACTTTTCAATTGTTTTCTGATCGCGTTTAGTGTGATCCAGTCGGTACAAATACTACTGCGCTATTTGATCGCCGCCTAAATCATGCAGGACGCTGCGGTGTGTCCGTACCTTTATTAAATACTACCTAATCTAATTGTGAATATTAATCAATTAGAAAGAGACAATAATTATAACACAATACAATAAAACCGGGTGGCGGGTAATCCCACAGGATCTATATTTACGCGCACTTTGCTAATCCTACAAACTACTCATTACAGAAAACCTCTACCTACTACTAACCTTTAATTGTGAGGAAGCTACGGAATGTCTCAGACAGACAATTCCAGACTTCAGCGACCCTTTTATACGACAGCAAAAAAGGAAAATCTCATAACAATTTGCGTCTAGCAAACTTACAAAAGCTCCGACTAAAACTAAAAACCGATTGAGTCAAAGAGCTTCGTCGGGAGTTCATAAAGTTGCCACACTTCGTTATCCCTGTCTCTACGTATAACTATTAGTTAAACTGTGCCATCGCTTCGGAAAACATTCTTGTCCGTTGAAATCTCACACAGAGGGGCTGAACGTAACATTTTGGTAAAGCAATCATTTTTTTTCCGTGGAACGAGGTATGCACGTATTAGAAGATCGTATTATTATTAGCCTGACCTTAATTCCAGTACGTAATCTCCATAGAATTATTGTTTGTATCTTATCAAAATGCTCATATATTTAAATTTCTGTATCGTTACTTATGCCACAGAATAATGAATAGTACAAGTATGCTTATGCATACAAAAAAATTGCACGGAGAACTTAAGCTAAAAAGCATTTGCCACCAGTCGTCCTAGAGGTGCAAAAAGAGATGGCGGTACAGTTAAATATATATTTATAGTTTGTTCTTTACGATTTCTGAAGGGAAACCTAATTCTACCCAAAATACAATACCTATTCATTATACCGACTTCTAATTCAATGGATTGTTCGTTTTTCGGCGCTCGCAGCTCTCTGAAACGTTTATACATTGTTTTATGAAAAGATCGTGAATGTAACGCGCGAAAAAAATAAGAAGTAGGTACGCTTGAATAAGCACGGAATATAATCAGTGTAAAAATCGAACTACGGGCCAACTGTAATGTCTAATACATTTCTGTTTCAGTCTTGCTACGCGGAGAAAGAAAGATGCTGAAATACGAAATACGACAGTAAATAATCTTATAGTTTATACCCACCACCACAATAAATATTCTAATAATTTGCCTCGTTTCAAACGATTTTTAATAACGATTCTACTAACTTGATTCATCAAGTTAGTAGAATCGTTATAATTTCAAATTTTATTTTATTGTCATTGGTTGCAAGAATCTGAACATTTCGGAGACTTCATACAAGCAGTCTTGAAAGTAGCAATTTCACCTTCTTACTATTGTAATTAGCCCAAATTTACAAAAAGTGCTGTAATGTAACGCATTTTATGCACCAAAGCCTTAAGTCATAAAGGAAACAATAATTTATCTATCACTCCCCTTCACTCTGGCGTAGAATGGCTGAAATAAGAATGCTTTAAGCTTTATGGTAGGCTTACAGTAGACCCCTTATAGAACGATGACGGATAAGTCAACTCGTCGCTCACTTGTTTTGTCACCTATGTAATGAATACCTAACATGTGGACTGTGAAATTTGTATCAATGTGTACCTACATACTCTCGTGTATGACAACACACTGCAATTGAATTGGAAAAACGTTATATGTTGCTTATAACAAATGACAACTTAGGAAAGCTGCATTCGAGAATATCTTACATAAAAAAGTTATACATTATTGTTATTAGTATAAATATAATAATAATAAAAATATATAATATAAATTAATCAAAAAGATTTTATTTAAATAAAAAAGGTTTTATGAACGTAAAAATATGACGTTAAATATGACGTTCTTACGAAATGACATATATAACTTGAACATAGTCATGCCACCTAGAACTAACTTCACGGTGTAGAATTTAGGTGTCGGTGTGCGCGCGCATCGTACCACCTAGAACTAACTTCACGGTGTTAAATTTAGGTGTCGGTGTGCGCGCGCATCGTAAAAATTCACAATTTCGCAAATCGCAAATCGCGCAATTCGCAAAATACTCATCACCGACGATCATCTTGCAAGTAAAAGTCTTCGAAGCCTCGAACATCGCTGCAAAGTCGCTGGTCCATTGATTCATTGGTAGACGTATATATTGATGTTCCGCCTGACTTACTACGAAAAAGTTGCACTCCAAAATTGCCGGCAGAAGTGAAAACTTGAACATTAACGTTGTGCATTTGGTCTACTCTCCCTCCGTCTTACGAATTTTCGATTAGGTCACGTGTCCTGACGCGAGCTTAACATTTTTTACCCACCCCAAAAAAGTTTCTACTCTCCCTCCGTCTTATGAATGTTCGATCAGGTCACGTGTCCTGGCGCGAGGTCCTGACGCGAGTTGAACATTTTTTACCCATCCCAAAAAGTTCACAACGCCGCTAAAAAAGTTTTTACTTCAAACATTATTCCGTTATCCCCCGATCGATATATCATCTACCTCGAATCTGTGTTTCCTGGTTTTTTCAAGTCATGAGTGAATCTTGTACGATAGCACAACTTTGTTACCCACTGTAAGATAAATATTATAGTAGTCTTACTAACTGTAACTAGTATATTTATCTATGCTATGCTATTACCACCGACCGCTTAAGAGGGAACGCGGGATGCACTTTTCCATACAAATGTATTCCCTCATTTCCTCCCTGGAAAATGCTTCGAGAGCAAAATTTGTTTCTACAAAAATCAAAGTCTGCTGTAGCTACGCCCCTATCATTTGCTTTTTTGACCAACCGATTGCAAAAAGAAATATAAGTATTCACTCCTCTTTAAGATTTTTGATAGGTCATATTTCTATTAGCAATTGGTTGGTAAAAAAAAGAAAATGATAGATAGGGGCGTAGCTACAGCAGATTCAGATTTTTTGTAGAAACAATTTTTTCTCTAGAAGCATTTTCCAGGAAGGAAACGGGGGAATACATTTGTATGGAAAAGTGCGACTCGCATTCCCTCTTAAGCTTACTACTCTACAGCGGGACGCAATTTCATAACCAATTATCAAAATAAATTGATAATTGGCGTTAGGTTGACTGGATCGACTATACCTATGGTTGTACAGTGACAGAACCGGACTTTGGGATCATAAGCTATGACATTGAAATAAAAAAATGGCGATGAAATCAAGGAATTTAGAACTCTCCTTTTTAAAGTTGGTTAAAAAACAGGTATCGGTAAATAAATAATGGGTGCAGTAACCGGCTCATTCTGCTGAGCCAGAGATTTGAATGCACAAGCTTATTCTACGTAGAGTTACGCAGTTTCATAGCCAAAACAGTTCCGCTCATTCCAGTCTGCCTCCGTATATCCACTGAACTGTAAGCTCATCTACCGCTTAGAATTAAACTAATTGGGCTGAGCTACATTGTTATGAATTAGTTGGATAATTTAGCGTTCGGTTGACTGGATTGACTATGCCTGCGGTTGTACGGTATTAGGTGCCGGAACCGCACTCCTCCGTGATTATAAGGTGTGTTGTTGCGTTGATGTTAATAATGAATGTGCAAAACAATACAAACAATCTTGTGTACTTCTACATGAAAATTAAAAAAAAAAAACATCATAACTATACCAACATTTACTATTACCGTTGGTTACCTTTTTATTTACGACAAAAATAATTCGATGCCAACAAGTATTTGATACAGAAATATGTCTACCGTCCAGGCATATGGCATGCCTTTACAAAATATTCTAAATAATATAATTTAAGATCGTTTAAAAAACTAAAAGAACCGACTTCAAACGTCGCGCTAGCTGTGACGCTAGTCAAAGTAGCCAACAGTAAGTAGCATGTCATCGAGGTATATAAATGCATCGTAATACAAATGATGATATAATAACATTAAAATGCGCTCGACCGATTTCGTTAACATTTAAATGGAACCACCTGGGAACAAAAAAAGAATTTTCCAAATCGGTTCAGGCATCTTCGAGTAATCGGTGTACATACATAAAAAAAGATTCCGACGAATTGAGAACCTCCTCCATTGTTGTGAAGTCGGTTAATAAGTAAAAATATTGTTTAGGGTAATGATGTATGATAGTTAAATCATGTTAACAAATACAAAGAGCATGTAACTAATAGTAATTAGGATAAATAAGCAGTGCGGCGACGAAATGAAGTATTTTCTCAATTTGTCTGTATGTTTTTTTTTCTTATTAGGGTTCCGTGCCTCAAAAGGTAAAAAAAGGAACCCTTATAAGATCACTTTCTTGTCCGTCTGTCTGTCTGTCTGTCTGTCTGTCCGTCCGTCTGTCTGTCCGTATGTCTGACCGTCTGTCTGTCCGTGTGTCACCACTGATTTTCTCAGGAACGGGTGGACCTAGCAAGTTGAAATGTATACCTGATACTGAAGTCTATAGTCCCTATTGGGTGTATAAAAATCAAGGTCTTGAGACAACACAATATAAAGATATGGGCAAATTTTCGCGAAAACTTGTTAGTACCAAAATGTATGTTAATTTTCAATTTTTTTATTTTTAGGAATTTTTCCTTGTGCTCTAAGACCTTGCTTATAACCAAAATTGACGATTCTAGGTTAACCGGAAGTACCCTATAGGTTTTGGGTCAAAAACCTATAGGGTACTTCCCGTTGACCTAGAATCATGAAATTTGGCAAGAAGCAAGGTCTTACAGCACAAATTAAGGAAAAGTTCAAAAAAATAAAAAAAAATGAAAATTAAAGGGTGTCCCCATACATACATAGTTTGCGCCAATTAAGGCAGACCTCTGAGATATATGAGTGCTGATACAATTTAGAGGTCTAGTTAATTTGTTTGGGACGGAATCCTCGGTGGGCGAGTTCATCTTGACTCTCTCTTTTTCTCCGGTTTTATTTTTTTTGTGTGTATGTTACGCGTTTACTCCGTCAATTGTGAACCGATTTGAATGATTATATTTTTAATCAGTAGGGTAGGTCCCATTTGAATTTCATCGAGATCTGATAATTATCACCAGAGATATGACGATAAACGTCTCTAATTTGATACTGAAATTGACTTGTAATTGAAGCGGGGCATGGAAGTCGGTTGTTTTAGTTTTTAAACTATCTTAATTATACAGGTAACACTTTTTCACATTTTCGTGGTTTCTAAACGTCAAAAAATACTTATCTTTTTGATGATAAATTAAACTTAAATTAAGGATTAAACTAACCAAGGATTTAAATAAAAAGAATATTGATCGCTTTATTAACAACTATTAGAAAGTCTTTGTAAAATTATAATGGCTAGCTAAACTAAAATCAAGGGGGGAAATCAGCCCTGGTTCGTGAAGTACAAACAATGCGCAGCAAAGCAAAGCATAACGCAAAACGGACGCCTGCAACGAACGACGTTGTATTATTATTATTATATACGAGTTATTACAAACGAATTCTTAAGCCGGCTCTACACTCGCACGTGAAGTCGCGCCGTTATTTCACGGCGTGAATGTATGTCGTGAACTGTGTCCCTCCACACTCGCAAATCGTTGCGATTCGTTCATGTTCGTTGAAGATGCGTTCACGTTCGCGCGCCGCAAACCCTTTGTCGCGGACCAAAAGACTGACACTGATCGGGGAATGGCGCGAAGCGCGAACGCGAAGGCGTAAACAACATCTACACTCGTGATTCGCAGTTTTCGCGGGCTGTTGCGGCCGTTCGCGCCACGAGTGTAGAGCCGGCTTTATGTATTCTTGAGTCTCCATGGATAATTACAACCTCATAAAATTTTATCACTATAGTCGTAGAATTAAATTAGCTATGATTCTGATTAAGATGCGACAAAAACAACTAAATATCTTGCTTATTACCAATTATTACCATTTACACGGAGTTAAATGGTCGATATGTTTGCTAATCATGCGACGAGGCCCATTGTATTCAAGATTATAACTCACTTTGAAAAAAGAAAAACATTTATTCAGCACAAAACACCCACAATTATTCTTACACCTACACAAGAACAATAACTAAATAAAATTAACAAAAGCTTTATGTAATGACATTATCATATATAATGATAATTAAGATAATGATAATTAAAAACTAAAACAACCGACTTCCATGACCGGCGAGTCAGTTTTTAGTAGCAAGTTTGAGGCGTTTATTGTCAGATCTCTGGAGATACTTATCAAATCTCAATGAAATTACATTGGGACCACCAAAGAAATATATCCTACCGATTAAAAAAAAGAATCATTCAAATCGGTTCAAAATTGACGGATAAATCGCGTAACATACATACAACATAATAATAATTAAGCTAGTTTAAAAACTAAAACAACCGACTGCCGTGCCGCGCGAGTCAGTTTCAGTAGCAAGTTTGAGACGTTTATCTTCATATATCTGGAGATACTTATCAGATCTCGATGAAATTACAATGGAACCACCTCGGAAACGTACCCTACCGATTAAAAAAAGAATCATTCAAATCGGTTCACAATTGACGGAGTATGCGCGTAACATACACACAAAAAAAAGAAAAAAAAACATACAGACGAATTCAGAACCTCTTTCTTTTTGGGAAGTCGGTTGAAAAAAACACAGACAAATTGAGAACCTCTTCCTTTTGGGAAGTAGATTGAAAAGAACTCAGGATAACAATACATACAAGCCCAAATTCGACTGTATACTTCTATTTGCCATTAAATGTCCAGTACGATGTTGTTATGTTTAAGTACTTCTTCTAATCAAACTTAATTCACTTCTTAAATTAACTTCTTATTAAGATTGCATTGATACGCCATCACACAGGTTATCCTAGTTTGAGTGTCAATGTTAAACTAGTCTAGATACCAAACACTTCTTGTATTTAAGCTAGTACATAAGTTCCATGGTACAATATTACTGCATTATCACCGAAGATACGCAAGTATTCCAAGTTTTGAGTCCAATCGAACGTCAGGAAGTGGTCCTGGTTTAGTTTCCAAGATTTGACCCGCACAAAAACATACCGTAGGTCACACTATAAGTTTTGCGTAACTTAAAAAAACAACATGTTATAAACAAAATATTATGTTTATTGCTTTTCAAAATACATTTTTTCATGCGATTGAACCATTTTTTAAAACAGAAGGAACAAAAAATCTGAAGGCATGTGTTCTACTTGCTGATTGAACCCTATCACTGCCTCTTCGAAGTTGGTAAAAGTGAAACCTCTCATAAAATCTTTGATTTTGGGAAAAATAAAGAAATCACAGGGTACTAGGTCGGGGCTATGCGCAGGATGGGTGACGAGTTGTACTTTTTCGGAAGCTAAAAATGAGCTTTGTCTTGTTGGCCGTGTGTGAAGAAGCGTTGTCATGATGTAGGAAAACGCGGCTTTTTGGTCGTCTATCGCGAACTTATTCTAATGCCCTGGGTAAACATATGGTAGAATACCACTCGGCATAGCACTCTTTTGATCTTCAAGAATTGGAATTGTAAAG
The DNA here is from genome assembly GCA_954871355.1 of Cabera pusaria. Taxonomy (NCBI): domain Eukaryota; kingdom Metazoa; phylum Arthropoda; class Insecta; order Lepidoptera; family Geometridae; genus Cabera; species Cabera pusaria. Next base: position 13,412,015 of record OX940900.1, on the reverse strand, counting down.
ATGGGACCCGAAGCTGAGAAAAAAAAACGCGATCATTTTTTTACCTACGTTTCTCGCCTGCCTCACTTTTGTTGGCCTGTTCTCATTTTCAAACACCCATTCACAAGATTGCTGTTTTTTTCGGGTTCAAAATAATAAATCCACGTTTCGTCTCCTGTGACAATGTTATAAACAGCATTAGAATGTCCGTGGTCGTACTTCAGTAGCATCTGTGAGCACCATAGATGTAATAATAAACTGGCCAAGTGCACTCGCACTCGTAGGGTTCCGTACCATACTACAGTATTTTATAAGATCGAGCAAAAAATACCACTATCATTTTTCGCCAGCAAAAAATAATAATAATTAATAAACATTTTATTTTTTATAACGCCATCTAACGTCTAACAAAGGAGTTACGGATCGACATTTCAATATAACGCCATCTATGGGACGTTTACCTAACGAAGCGTTCATAGATGGCGTGAAATGCCGAAAAACCACGTTTCTTGTATGGGAACCCTCTATTATTTTTAACTTTATTCTGTTTTTAGTATTTGTTGCTATAGCGGCAACAGAAATACATCATCTGTGCAAATTTAAACTGTCTAACTATCACGATTCATGAGATACAGCCTGGTGACAGACGGACAGACGGACAGACAGACAGACAGACAGACAAGACAGCGGAGTCTTAGTAATATGGTCCCGTTTTACCCTTTGGGTACGGAACCCTAAAAAGGATGGTGCACTGCATGTGATGTTTTGACAAATTTAATTTATTCCGTATATTTTAACGATAAGGTTGTAATTGCTTTGTTAATTAAAACAAAATTGCCCAATTGAGAGTCACCAGGGTGGGAGTGTGTCCTTGTCTAACAACCTGATAGTCCCATATATGTTCTATACTATATGTATGGTATATATATAAGTTGTCCTTACAAAAGAAAGGGACAAACTCCGTTCAAGGTCGGTCTCATGGGAGCCGGTGTACGCGATCGTTTAATATGTAGCAGGTCTGTGATGAGCACCAATCCACGCGAGCCCGCTTCTGCTCCGCTGTCAGTTCATGAGGATCCAACGACAATAATGTGTCCAAACCGTGGAGAAAAAAATAAATGGAGAAGAATTTGGCGTATACGATGAAATAGCTATAGAGATATAACCCGTTTAAAATGATGAACACGTGATACATTTGCCAGCTATGAGATATAATTAACAACGTAGTTTGGTCGGGTTATATATGACACCGGGTGAAAGCCAATAGGCGCCGCTAGAGCTGGGGGCAGAGCTGGTGGCAAACAATAAGATCAATAAAACAATAACGCGAGAAGGATAAAAAAAATGTTGTCCGTCTCGCTCACTCATACTAGTGATTGTATAGTTTTATCCTTCTCATATTATTATTGTTATTTTAATGTCAGATCTTTTTAATTATCCATCTACGGTCCAAACTTTTAATTCTTCGTGTAAAATTTTCTGAATTTGGCTCATACCAATCCCCAATAGTCCTCGAATTGTCTCATAAGTATCCGCAGGTTCTCTTTAATTAGCCGCTTAACAGTAGCCACATTATTTTCGTTGACGGCATTTGAAGGCCGTCCTTCACGAAATTCGTCATGTAAAGAAACTCGACCTCTCTCAAATTCAGCAAACCATCGCTTCAGGGTGCTCAAACAAGGTGCTTCTCAACCAAAAGCATTTTGAAGACAAGCGGCACAGTCTTGCGGAGAGAGAGAACTTTTTAAATCATAAAAAATCATCGCTCTTAAATCTTTTCGACTTAATTCCATTTTCGTTGCGTACGTAGAAATTTGATGTGTGATAAAAAACAATTGTAAAATAACTTCCCTCCAATTCTTTTTAAGATTAAGAAGGTTGCAACGTTTAAAAAAATATAACATTTGAAATTCAAATAGTTCCGATTAGCTAGAAGTGCAAAACTTTTAGTGTGCCCCATGTATTAACGCGGAAAGATACTCGTAAATAAAGGCTTGTAAAAATATTATATGATTTTTTCAATAATCTAAGAAATATATTTCTTTCATTGTTTATAAATGTATACTAGTAATGTTTTTCGTGTGACTGAAACTGTTACTGGAAAGAAATTATGTAACTAAAACCCAACTATGGGTAAATGGCAAAAACAAACAGCAATTAAGAAAATGTCAGTAATTTTTAACCTTAATTGAAGAGTCAATTAAGGTTTAAGAACGACCGAGTCATGCCTTCATAACTTTCAGTTAAATACTCAATTCATGTGAATATTACTTTTTGTATACTTTCTTATTTGTGGAAGTCAGTATAAACGTACAATAAATATAAAGAGACCATACTATTGTGACATAAATACATCTTTTACAATAGCAAAGTGTTAATTTATACTTCAATCATATAAATAATTCATCACATCATGCGACACTAATGGCTTTAGTGAAATTAATCTATTTGATGTGGCATTCCATAATCGAATCATTCAATCGAGTGTTCAGGGATGATTGAAACTTTACATCAATATTTCATTACCAGTTATGATTGGTATAAGCATCAACATTTTGTGGGTTAGATACCTGTTTACATTATAGAAAATATTTCCAGGAATGTACAGCTTGGCTGAGCTGCATTCCAAAAGCGGATATAATACTACATAAACATATATACATAACAGGTATAATATAAGATCTTGTCGAGTTACCCGATGCCTAAAATTACATTATCAAACATTAATGTACTGTGACTGCATACAAAATCAGAGTAACACAGGTAGCCACGGAGAGCCATTCCCTCTCTCAAAATAGTTCTATCAGTTGAAACTTCAATCGATCAATCAATCAATGAGCCTTTTATCCTTAACGTTTAGGTTGTTGTCTAAAATATTGTAATGTTTTACAAAATGTCTCATAGTTCAGTGTGCCTCTTGGCATATGCCTCCTGTAACATAATAATAATAATGTAATGGTTTCTATCTCCAGCCACTCTTCTCTAGTTGTGACCGGCTGTAAATTTAATCTCATTCTCGTATCTCTTTCCTAGCCTGTTGTTGTTGGAAACTTAGGAATAAATAAATAATTATATAATACTTATATTAATTTCTAGCAGTCAAACGATAGACAAAGTTCTAATTTCGAAATCAGAGGCCGAATATATCAAGCCTTGATACCTGTCTGTTGAAAACTGTATCTATCTACAAATAATTTAATTAAGTAAAAAATTGAATTAACAAATAAATCAACACCAATCAACACCAATATTATAAATGCGAAAGTCAGTTTGTTTATTTGTTTGTTTGTTTGGGACTTCTTCACGGTCAAACGGCTTGACCGATTTGGCTGAAATTTTGTACAAAGATAGAACATATGGCAGAATAGGATATAGGATAATTTTTTTTGGCTATCGAGTCAGGGGGTCCAAATATTTTTAATTGAATTTTGTAAATATAAGATCTCTTTTCGAATAAACGGCTTGACCGATTTGCTTGAAATTTTGTATAAAGACAGTTCATAAGGCAGAAAATAATATAGAATACTTTTTTTCTGGCTATCGAATCAGGGGATCCAAATATTTTTAATTGAATTTTGTAAATATAAGATCTCTTTTCGAATAAACGGCTTGACCGATTTGCCTGAAATGTTGTATAAAGACAGTTCGTAGGGTAGAATAGGATATAGGATAATTTTTTTTTGGCTATCGAGTCAGGGGGTTAAGATATTATTAATTGAATTTTGTAAATATAAGACTTCTTCTCGAATAAACAGCTTGACCAATTTGCCTGAAATGTTGTTTAAAGACAGTTCAAAAGGCAGAATAGAATATAGAATACTTTTTTCTGGCTATCGAGTCAGAAGGTACAAATATTTTTAATTGAAATTTGTAAATATAAGATCTCTTCTTGAATAAACGGCTTGACCGATTTGCCTGAAATTTTGTGTGAATACATGTCATAGGGCAGAATAGGATATAGGATAATTTTTTTTGGCTATCGAGTCAGGGGGTCCAAATATTTTTAATTGAATTTTGTAAATATAAGACCTCTTCTCGAATACACAGCTTGGCCGATTTGCCTGAAATGTTGTTTAAAGACAGTTCAAAAGGCAGAAAAGAATATAGAATACTTTTTTTCTGGCTATCGAGTCAGAGGGTACAAATATGTTTAATTGAAATTTGTAAATATAAGATCTCTTCTCGAATAAATGGCTTGACCGATTTGCTTGAAATGTTGTATAAAGACAGTTCATAGGGTAGAATAGGATATAGGATACTTTTTTTTTGGCTTTCGAGTCCAGATATTTTTAATTAAATTTTGTAAATTTAAGACCTCTTCTCGGATAAATGGCTTGACCAATTTACCTTAAATGTTGTATAAAGACAGTTCATAGGGCAGAATAGGATATCGGATACTGTTTTTTGTCCATCGAGTCTGAGTGTTTAGATTTTTTTCATTGAATTTTGTGAATGTGTGTCCTCTTATCAGCTAAACAGCTTGACCGATTCAGCTGAAATTTTATACATATTACAGTTCATATTGCATAGAATCACATAGGATACTTTTTTTCTGGCAGTCGAGTCCAGGTGTCCAGAATTTTTAAATTGAAGTTTGTAAATGTGTGGCTTACTCTCGCTCGAACGGGTTAGCCATTTAAGCTGAAATTTTGTACACAGACAGTCAAAAAGACATAGAAGGGCAACGAATACTTTTTTTTTGGGAGGAAATTTCGGTTGTCTATATTTTTATTATGGAATTTTGTAAATGTGTGGCCTCTTTTTGGCCAAACGGCTTGACCGATTCAGATGAAATTTTGTACAAACACATTGAATAGGGCATAAAAGGGCAAAGAATACTTTTTTTCGGCAGTTAAGTGTGGGTGCCTATATTTTTTGTTAACTTTACATAGAGTTTGCATACTCATAAAAGTTTGACCTTAGGTTCATAGATTATGACTAAACTTAATAAGTGCCTTAATTAGGCCATAAAACTGTCAGGGTCATTAAAAGTCATCAAAATTTACGCGATGGCTTTGCTTGCCCAACGTGTTTTATCTGCTTTGTGGGAAGTATTTCATAAGCATTCGTGTTTTAACAGCCACATTTAACTTTAGGGTCATCGGTGTTGACTTAGTAGGTTATAAAAACTGTTAGCGTCATAAAACGTAAATTTTTTTGCGCTCACTGCGCTCGCGCACTGATAGCTCTCCCTGCGCTCGCGCAAACCTTTGTTTTATCTACTTTGTAGGTAATATTTCAGCATTTTTTGTATTTTAATAGCCACATGCATAAAAACGAGGTAATTAATGTAAACAGTACAACCTTCAATAATCATAATGAATTTTTACCTTAAAATAAGTGGATATTAAGTTAAACCTTAGATTCGTCGGTCTAGACTTAGTAGGTCATAAAACTGTCAGGGTCATAAAATGACGTAAAAATTTTCGCGCTCGCTGCGCTCGCGCAAGCCTTTGTTTTATCTACTTTGTAGGTAATATTTCAGCATTTTTTGTATTTTAATAGCCACATGCATCAAAAGGAGTTTATTAATTGAAACAGTACAACCTTCAATAATCATAATGAATTTTTACCTTAAAATAAGTGGATATCAATTTATTTATTTATTTTATTTATTTAATATCAATTAGAATGGCGTTAGCCAATTACACTAATCAATGAATATCGTTTACAATAATAAGATATCATACAAATTACATTATTATGTCAACAATTGTCAAAATAGAATAAAATGTATACATTCATAATCACTATATCTACATAAAATCAATCAATTATTATTGTCACAAAACTCCAGACATTGTGCAATTATTGCCTTCCATTCATCCGCTAGTAAATCACAATCAGGGTTCAAATCCAGGAGAGCATTAAGCGCCACCAGTGTGCGCGGGATGGGGGACCTAGCGCGTGCAACTGTGCGATGTGCTGGTATCGAAAACAATCGGTGCTTTCGCATACGGCAATAATTATTGGGGACATGGAATTGAAGAAGCTCATAATCATCAAGTTTAACCCTAGGGTCATCGGTGTTGATTTAGTAGGTTATAAAAACTGCCAGGGTCATATAATGACGTAAAAATTTTCGCTCTCGCTGGTAAACCTTCGTTAGGTTTACCAAGTACCAAGTAATGATTAATGACTTCAACAATAGACGATATCGAGTTCGACCTAAGAGTCATCTATATTGACTTGATGATTAGGTCATTAAACTGTCAGGGTTATAAAACGCCATAAAAAATGTTTACTCGCCCAATAATAGCGCTCGCTACGTTCGCGCAGCTATTCACATTATTTTCTTTGTAAGAAATGTTTTAGGAACTGTTGTATTGAGTCAAACATTTAAACAGCACAATTTCGTATACTAACCTAACCAAAATGATTAATGACTAACAATAGATTCTTATTCTTATTCCGAACTGGGTAGCACTTGATCACTATCTCACCTGATGTTAAGTGATGATGCGATCGATGATGGAGCGTGCTTACCCAGAAGATACCTATTCACTCGCGATTTGAAGACCCCCATATTGTACTTAACTGGAAACACAGACTCAGGCAGAGTATTCCATTCTTTGGCGGTTCGTATGATAATCGAAGAAGCAAATCGCTTCGTTCGGGTAGATGGTATATCCACCATAAATCGGTGGCGCCTTTTAGTGTCTCTGGATGTCCGATTATAAAATGGGGATGGTGGAATCAAATCATGCAGTTCCATTGCACACTCTCCGAAATGTATTCGATAGAAAACCGATAAGCAAGCGACTTTGCGGCGATGCGCGAGACTCTGGAGTCTCTTGCTTACTAGAAGGTCGTCGCTTATGAGTTTCTTTGCTCTCCTCTCAATAGCTTCCAGTGTCTCCAGCTGGTATTTGGCAGAGCCATCCCAAAGGTGAGAACAGTACTCCATACACGACCGGACTTGTGCTTGGTAAAGATTAAGCAACTGTCCCGGTGTGAAGTACCGTCTCACCTTAGCCAAAATGCCAAGCTTTTTTGAGGATAGCTGGGCTCTAGACTCAATTAAGAGCCGAAATTGAGAGTTGGTGTCAAAGAGATGCCAAGAAGCTCGAGATTGTTACTTATCGGAACGGACACATCCCGGAAAGTAGGAGCCAGTAGAAATGGGCTCCGTTTAGCGGAGAAGAGACACGCCTGGGTTTTAGCAGCATTGAACTTGACCAGATTGGCATCGTCCCAATCGGACACTGCCTTCAAAGAATAGTTCAAGCGCTCGACCATCGCTTCTCTATGAGACTGGATTTGTAATGCACTGGTTCGTGCGTTGGATGCATAGCCCTCTACAACAGTGCTGTCATCTGCGTACCAAAGATACCGGGTTTAAGCAGGTCATTAATATGCAGCAGAAAAAGTGTTGCAGAGAGTACTGATCCTTGAGGGACTCCGGCATTTATGGCCAATTGGTCGAAAGAACAGCCATCGATGACCACTCGAATCCGAATCGACCGATCCCTCAAGAAATCTGCTATCCAAATACATAAACCAGTGGGAAGGCCGTATAAAGGAAGCTTGCTAATAAGGCTATCGTGCCAGACCCTGTCGAAAGCCTTCGAGATGTCAAGAGAGACGGCCAGCGCCTCGCTGTGGTTCTCGATGGCCTCGCTCCAGATGTGAGTGGCATACGCTAGAAGATCCCCAGTAGACCGGTTTCGGCGAAACCCGTATTGTCGGTCACTGAGGAGATCGTTCACTTCTAGGTATGCCAGGAGCCTGTGGTTCAGTACACGTTCCATAGTCTTACAGAGTATGGAAGTGACTGATATAGGCCTGTAATTGGCAGGGTCTGCGCGACTACCCTTTTTGGGTACAGGTTGCACGTTTGCTTGCTTCCAGGACTTAGGCACTTTACCAGTCGTCATAGACAAGCGAAAGAGGCGTGTCAAAATAGGAGCCAACTCAGGTGCACACGTCCTCAAGACTACAGCTGGTATACCGTCTGGACCACTAGCTTTGTTCACGTCTAGATTACGCAACGCTTTGCGTACTTCAGTCTGACGAATGCGGATTTCCGACATTAACGTCCCGCAAGTCGGCAGACTAGAAGGTACAGCATTGCCAGCATCTAAACATGAAGACTCCGCAAACAGAGTAGCAAATAAATTTGCTTTCTCGTCAGCAGTGTGCGCTAGTGACCCGTCGGGTTTCAGCAGTGGAGGCAGTGAGGGACGGCAGAAGTTCTCTTCGATCGACTTCGCCAGGGACCAGAACGCTTTGCTACCAGAGGGGTAAGAAGCAAGTTTGTTCCCTGTTTGGCGTATGTGATCGAAGCGAGCCTTTTTGAGAGCCTTTTTGCAAGACTTGGCGGCTAAGTTAAAGGCTTTCTTCTTTTCGCGTACATCTCTAGTCTTGCGGGTTCAAGCATCAGCCCAGGCTAAGTAAGCTTCATGTTTTGATGCTTCTGCATCTCTACATTTGGCATTAAACCATGGACGAGCTTTGCTTGACATCGGAACGTCAGAGAATGGTATGAAATATTCCATACCCTGACGTAACACTTCTGTCATGGCATCCGCGCAAGCTGAGGGATCGCTCGAAGAAAAACATACCTGCCGCCATGGATAAGACGCGAAAAAACAACGCATCTCATCCCAATCTGCTGACCTGTATCACCACACCCGCCGGGTGCCTTTTTGGCTGGGATCGGGCGGGGAGTAGACGGAGACAGACTTCACCAGACAGTGGTCGGACAATAGAGCATATTGAGTTCGACTTTGAGGGCACCTATGGTGATTTGGCCTAAGAGATCATCGATCTAGACCTCAATGGTCATAAAGACACAAATAACGCGGGCGAAGCCGCGGGTAACAGCTAGGCCGCGGGTAACAGCTTAAGGTAATTTCTGTTACCATCTCCCGGTCTATGGTGTCAGTACTAACAATTGTAACAAAAACAACGTATTATATACGAGACTACAGTACCTACAAACTAACATTTAGTAGCCTGTAGCTCACGTAAGAGCGCGCTGCCCTAAACCACAATTGTTTTGCTAATGGAAAGCTAATCTCACGCTCAATCCCCTTATTGTGTAGTTCTGTATTTACAATAGAATGTATACAATTCACGACGTAAACGGTAAAGGTATAAGGTAAATTGTTCGATTGCAAACTGCTTTATATTCAGTTCCACTTTTACGAATAAATTGTAAAGTTACTTTTTGATTAGTGTTAATACTATAAGACGAGTAAGACAGAATTACTTATTATAAGTCTACTGCTTATTCATAAGTTTTCTGATAGAAATCGCTTTTAGCGATTAGGCCGGCTATTATTAAATGTCTCATTGTATAGGCTAACTTTGAAGTTGTGAGGTATGACACAGTAATTTTTTTTCTAATTTAAGAATTTCATATTAGCCATTGACAGACAGAGTTAACTCTATAAATTATCCAGTGGTTATACTTGAAACTTTACTCGAGTATCGTGAAAGAGGCTTTAAAGCTAATATTGTTGATACTTCCGTAAGCTCGATAGGGATTTAATGTGAATGAATTCGAACCAATTCAAGTTTATTGGATTGTACGAATGTGCTTTCAAATGTTTCATCTGGTTTAATCCGGTTACTTAAGATTTTACTTTAGAATGTTATTATTTCCGATACAATTGCGTTTTATTTTGGTTACAGTGCCACAAGTATAACTTGGCGGTGGTGGTTTTTGGAACTAATTCTTTTAATTGAAACTGTGAGTTTGACGTTTGAGAGATTACCGCGACATTATTGTTGATAAATCTGCTACATTAAAATCGTTCAATAATGCCAAAAGTAATTAAAAGTGGTTTAAGAGAAACTGTTATCAAAGTACAAAGTAAAAGCACAGTGGCGCACAGGCACGCCAAGTTATACTTGCCGGACTGTACGATGAGATTTTGCGAGGTTATGGTGATTTATAGCTCAACTCTGGAAGTGAAATTGAATAATTCTAAATTACTAGGTGAATGAAAAAAAGATGTTTTGTTACCAACAAAGTATATAAAAATTGATAACTCTTCATTTTAAACAAATAAAACAAAAAGGTCCAAGTTTTGTCAAGATATATAAGGAACTAATTTTACCCATTATATTCGCTACAAGCTGCGTCTCACTCTTCACTAGTGGATAATTATGTATTATTTCGTATGCATTAATACTTCGCTTGTATAAATGTTAATTATCATAAAGTTTATATTTACCTTATTCTCTCTCCCTAGTGTTTACCGGTGTCAACAAAAACAAACAAGTGATATAAGTAAGATACTAAAACAAAATATCGTCGTAAAGTTGGTGTTCACTTACTGATTTTTCTCGGAAACTCTTATTTGTATTGCTGGTGTTTATTTGAAGCGATATCAGTGGAATCTTATGGAATAGGCACTATATATGCAGTTCCTTTTCACAATTGAACGTAACACAATAATGCTTACAAACTTCGAGGTGTATATACGAATAGGTATAATATTGTAGTTGAGGTACAGTACGTTTAAATAAACAAAGGTTACCTAGGTACCTAATCAGGTTAAAAGTGGGTTAATGAGTTATCTTTATAGGATCGAATCGAATGGAATCCCATTTGTCGATTTAAACTGTCATTGATGGCAGAAACATGACAGAACTCAACTTGTGCACAATTCAAGGGCAGTCAAGCCATGATACCTGTCTGTTGAAAACTGTATCTACAAATAATTTAAGATCGTTTAAAAAACGAAAAAAAGATTAAAATGTTGCGTTAGTCATATTCAGTAGAGGATCTTGATGAATTTACAATAAAACCACCTCAGTGTCCCTAGGACAGTGTCTTTCTTACATGTCTTAAATGCACCTATACCTACAGCTGGACAGCCGTATATTATAGTTGTATCACGCTATAACGAACATCAGCTGGAATGAATCGCTATCTTTAATTTTAATATAAGTAATTCTAATAGGCTAGCGTTTGATCTCGCTATCTCGCCTGGTGGTAAGCGGTGATGCGGTCAAAGATGACGAACGCTCTAGGCCTAGATTTGTCTGACTTTAAAGGGATGCGTGCTCACAACACCGAATGCTTACGGCGCGGCGGCAGATTTTTTCTTTGATGGTGGTAAACTAGTTTTTGGTAGCAACTGTAGCAAGAAAGGTAGAACATCAATATAATTCTCCTAGCCCCTGTAGAAATGGTCTATACAGAGCATCAAGTCCGCATCATACCGCATCAAGTCTGTATATACATATAATAAATACAGTCATATTTCAGCAATCAGCGGGATAGTACAATTACTGTATTGCCACCGCAATATTGTACTTGAAGCCTCAATGGCTATTAACTATGATCTAATAGTGTGCTTCCGTAGTCATTGTAGCTCTTGCGATCACTAAATTGTTGTGTTAAGGACATTTCAATAAAGCCTTTGTATCTATGACTATTTTTAAATTAATATAATAAAATAATAAAGGTACCTAAGTGAGATCTTTCTAACAAAATCTTAAATACACATTCGTTATAAGTCGATTTAAACAAAATGTTCATCATCATAATATAACCTAGGAAAGCTTTTTAGTTCTACACGTACCTAGAAACGTATGGTTATATCTATTAAATCAGTGGATACGTTTGGGAGCCACCATGCCACAGCGTCAGCCACAGACAGACTCTAGGCCGTATTCATTATCAGCCGTAATTATGAAGACTTTGTCAAACACATAGCGGTGGATTTGACACATACATAATGTCAATAATATATTAAATTAGCACGCGAACACTGCGAGACCTCTTAATTGTTGTTTGTAAATGCAAGGGTAAAGCTTCAAACATAAAACCACTCTGTTTACCGTCGGCGGTAAAAACAGTCTATATCTACCGAACTGACCAAATTCTCTATCTGATCCAATTTCGTCGAATCTAGTTGGGTAGTTAGGGACGTGTAGAGCACTTTACTTTGATCGTGTTATGAGCCGCGCCACAGATTATACAGTTAGTTAATTCTGTTAGTGAATAAAAAATCTTTTAAATTTAGAAAACTCACGTTCGTTTTTAACTTTTACAATTTCAATGCTAACGTTAACGTGAACTTAAACGATGTAGTGATAAAACGTGACATCGGCAAGCGCTTCGCACTCAAGATCCCGAGGAAGGCTTACAGATGAAGCCGAAACAATCGTCGAAAATCGGTTCATTCTCCCACAATGCTCTACTCTAGTTTAGTGTTATTCCATATTTACATTGTTTACCTACAACACGTAATGATTTAATATTATCTGATCAGAATAGCCAATAAAATATATTTCAAGAATTTTTATCGCATAAGTGTGATTGATATAAATATGAATAAAATCGTAATATGTTTAATGAAACAAGTAGACAATAAATTAAGTATTGAGAGGTGATATTAGTTACTAGCTGTGCTTTGCGGTTTTACCCGTGTAGACATCGTTCCCGTATGAATATTGAGATAAGAAGTACCCAATGTGTTATTCCAGGGTCTAGGCTATCTACACACCATATTTCAGCTTAGTCGGTTCAGTAGTTTTAGCGTGAAAGGTAACAAGCATACACGCAATCTTTTGCCTTTATAATATAAAGTAGGAAGAAGGATGTGTTTACTAGAAAATGTAAGTATAAAACTTACATTTTCTAGTATTTATCGTAAAATGGTAAACAAAAGGTCCTGAATAGTGTTAATTAAAATGAATACTTAGATTGTAAAAGGCTTCTTGCTTCAAAAAAATTGTAAGTCAACTTTACAATTTTTGTTTGCGTTGAGACAGAAAAACAACTTTACAAAGTTGTTTTTCTGTCTCAACGCATGCACTGTGGATTGAGCGCCCTTACAAATTTTCCCCAATGTTTGGGTGTAGATTATGTTAGGAGTACATACATATACACTACGGTTTGGGTACGGCCCACATTTTTCGCATTCCTTTGTGGGCCAGCGTGACATGAAATTATTATAGACCGTATATTTAAGGCTTACGTGGTTGACATTGGAGTTAACATTTTTTGGGAAATTCCAGTTAATAAAGTGTTAAATGAGGCAAAAATATTTTCTTGTTTGTTTTAGTACCTACGTGACATTTAATACATTAGGTATTAAAATGCAAGAATTGCGATGTAAGTATTTTACATGGACTAACATTTACAGTCTTTCTGGGTATTTATCCTGCCTTTCGGTTGTCTGGAAGAAATCGCTTTAAGCGATACGACCGCTCTTTGCATTACTTATAGTTTGATGTAAATTATAAATTGTTTCTGTTCTTTTGGTGTGCAAATAAAGTTTTATCTATCTATCTACAGACTTAATGTAGGTACAGCTCCTAAAACAGGTAAAACGAATAAGTTATACGTTATAAGCTTTTACAATACCTACGCAATACTTTTGTACATTTTTTTAGATAATACTGTAGCGCATTGAAGAGGCTATCCTTCAAACGCCATGACAGAATAAAATATAATAGTCTACGTGTTAAGGTAAAAGAAGATTATAAAAAATAACCGGCCAAGTGCGTGTCGGGCCACGCGCAGTGTAGGGTTCCGTAGTAGCCTGTTATTCAATTCAAGTCTTTACCCGTTATAAACAAGCAACTAGGTACTCCGTCTTTGTCACTTTAAAGGATTTATTCTAAGGATTTTGTATTTGGTACAAATATATCCAACACCCAAGTTCAACGACTATTACTGCTAAACTAATAAAGTTATCTCAACCGCTATAATTTTCTTTTAAAGTTCATGAAATGCGCTATTATCACGAATTTTTTCAGATTTTTTAAGCCAGTAGTTTAGCTTTTAGAGGGGGGGGGGGGGCGCCCTACTGGAACAAAATTTTGCACTTGAAAGTTTAATATTTCGTAAATGGAGCATTCAATCGAAAAATGGTATTAGCAACCCTTAAGTCATTTTAAAAGACCTATTCAACGATACCACACACGATGGGATAGACGATGAAAAAAAAATTCATCCCCACTTCTCATATAGGGGAGCTACCCTAAAAAAAATATTTTTCACAATTTTATTTCAGCACTTTGTCGGCGTAATATATATACATACTCCCACAAAATTACAGCTTTCTAGTATTAACGGTCTTTTAGCAAACCTTGGACAGACATACAGACAGACCGACGGACATGACGAAACTATAAGGGTTCCTTGTCAGGACTACGGAACCCTAAAAAAGAAAAAAAACACTGACTGATCGACAACGGTTAGCCTAAATCGTGGTGATGCATAAAATTTTGTCCTGGAGTTTATGTATACCTTTGGAAAAAGTACATTATTAACATAGTGTACATACCTATTTGTATATAAACTTTATAGTATTACAAAGTTTTATTTTAACTTTTGTTTACTTGTCTAGACATTAGTTTCCTAAGAAAATTAAATTGGAGGTCCATATATTAAAATCTCTTAGTAAACATAGGAGCAAGCCAAAAAGCCTTTGATGTTAAGAACAACTCCGTGCAAGTCAAATGGCCGAGAGACACATTTCTTAAATATCTGTCCGTACCGTAACCAAGGCTTGAGTGGAATCATTCGATTTCGTGGCCAATTTACTGAAGAATTTATTTAGATTCCTTTTTGAAGTTAGTAGTAAAACATAATCTGGACATATTGTTATTTTATATTGTGAAGTATATAAGACGAGTATTTAGTTCTAATTGAGGCGAAATTTAATAATTTAAGATTGTTTAAAAAACTAACAGATCCGACTTCAACCGTCGTGCTAGTTAAAGTAGCCAGTAGTAGTTAAGTAATCGATAAACGTCTATCTTAAAAATGATTCCGACGAATTGAGAACCTCCACTTTGTGAAGTAGGTTAAAAATAAAGGAAATAATGGTAAATTTAAATAACGAGATAAACATTGTGAACATAATTTATACCACTATTGTTTACTTGTCCATAGAAAATACTACGATGCACTCTAGAGAGAGTACATGGTAGCAGTTTTATGTGGTTACACTCGGCTCACCGACGAATAAAAAAACAGTCCAGGTCCTTGTCTTAGTAGCTGTGACGAAGTACCACGATATAAATAAACGGTGTCACTAAACGGTCGGTCCCACACTGGCAGCTTTCGCACTACTACTTAATCACTCCCGCGGTTGACATAGCTTTAACGCATGCTTTGTGGTTGCGGCCCACGGTGCTAACAATTATATTGTCACACGTTTCCTTTTTTTTATCACAAAGAAATTAAATATTTTGTAATTTATTTTTCGATCCCTAATATTATTAGAGACCAGAACAACGAAAATTGATCTTCCACGAAACAAAATGTAAGCTTATGAATCAAGATTCACCATATTTTAAACTGACAAACTTCAATACAAAAACTCTTTCTAAAACGTTAAATCTCAGATTTTCCGCGAGCCAAGGAACTCAAATTAAGTGAAACACCCATCAATTTCGCGTACAAAGACTTAGCACTGTGTAGCCGTCCCTTCTCGCATTACAGGGACTTCTGTCGGGTAACTTTACTCCCCGGGTCCTTGAGAAAACGTGACCGAACCAATCACATTTCTGCTTGTACTTCGTTGCTAAACTGAATAAGGAACAATAGAAAGAAAGTTGCCGACGCAAATATTTTGAGTGTACCCTAGTCAGGAATCTATTCTTGTATTAGTTATATCGCTATAAAACTTTAAAAGGTAAGCCCACAAGACGCGCTGTTATTTTTGAAGTGAAAACTTCTTTAGCGGCGTTTTTTGGGATGGGTAAAAAATGTTAAACTCGCGTCAGGACACGTGTCTTAATCGAAAATTCGTAAGGCGGAGGGAGAGTAGAGCAGGACGTAGCTTCTCGCACCGGTGACGCTGATGTCGTTACCGGCCTGTAGTATTTAACTACGCCATAATTTTGAAATGGTTATACCGCCATTTGTCAGTGGCCAGAGCCTCGTTAGTTGGTCAGTAGGATGCACCACGGGCAGGTCAGGTTGGCTGGGAGATCTGCGGTGGTATTTGTGCTTCCTTACATTCCCAAGTTTTAATAATTACAATTGTTTAGCAGTAAGTTTCCCTAAAATAAATAAAATAAAATAAAAATAATCCATAATACTGGCTGTACAAAGGCAAAGTTTCAGCTAAATCGTTTCGGCCGTTTGACCGTGAATAAATCCCAAACTAACATTTAAACTGACCTTCGCATTTATAATATTGGTTTTGATATCTGAGTTTCTAATGCTGAAAAAAATCCCTAAATATTTATACAAATACGCGCTGAGGAAATGGCCTATATATGTTATCTTAGATGCCAACCACAGAACAGTTGAAAGAGATTTCTGTTTTGTGATGCTACGAGTAGCTAACAGGTCAGTTTGTCATGTTGCTATAGCTAAAAGATCCGTACGGACACCACCACTTAGAAACTGTCATTGTAACATTTTTATAACCTAAAACGAGAATAATTTTGATGTTGCTCGTAAAAGCTGTTATACAAACATCTTATTGGCTCACTTCCTTGTCCTAGCCCTTGAATGCGCATCTTAATGGAAACCACAAACTTAGTTGCAAATTAGGCGCCCTCACATATTTTCGACTTTGTATTACACCCATAAAGCTTTTAAACAATATTTATGAGCCGTAACGAAGCCCCAACTTGTGCTTTCATGGCATATTTTGTTAAAATGTTGTATTATAAAACAGTCTTTGTTTTGTTTCATAACGGAATTTTAAGTGGCTGCTACTGCTTAATTGGCTGTCCCTGGAGGTTTCATAATATGGGAAACAACGCAATATGGAATTAAGATCAACGTAGCGTTTGGCCTTTTGCTGCCTTCTGTTTGCAATTTGTGCACAAATAAAGCTTAACGTAACTCATGAATTTGTCAAATTAGGGCTTCACAAATATTTCAACTAAATGTTGGTGTGGTGTGGTGTGGTGGTTTAGTGGTGTGTGTTCCTGAAACTAGGCTACCTTATTATCTTGCCTCAGTTTCGGTAAATATTTTATTTATGTAGTTATTATAACCTCTATCACAGCTTTTCTGTTGATTCAATTTTTTTACTCAAGACAGAGTGCCATTGATTTAATAGTTTTTTATTTATTTCAACGACTCGGAAAATATTCGTACTTTTTATGCTTACTTTATACTTCTACGAGTTCCTGTGAAAAAGGTTATTAGGAATATCATTAAAAATAACTGGCCAAGTGCAAGTCGGACTCGCTCTCGTAGGGTTCCGTAACACAGTAGAGTATTCTATAACTATGATTTTTCGCAACTACAAAAATAACTTTGTTTTTCATAGTGTTTGTATGAAAAACAAAGTTATCTTTGCGGTCGCTATATCTCTAAAACTGCTGACTGTATCTCGTTCAAACCAATTTTCGTTGTTAGTTTTTATTGAGATCTACAGCATATATTTTTTTTAGATTTTTCACTCCCATACTTTAAAAGTTAGAGGGGGGGGGGGGGACACACATTTTACCACTTTAGACGCGCCTATCATTCAAATGATTGACTTTGAGAAAAAATGATTTTACAAACCTCAATGTAATTTTTAAAGACCTATCCATAGACACCCCACACGTATAGGTTTGAAGATTTGTTTTTTTTCAGTTCCATGTATGGGATGCCCCCCTTAAACTTTTATATTTTTTATTTTGGTATAAAATCAGAAAGCGGTTTACAGAATACATCTAACTACCAAGTTTCAATTCTGTAGTCCTAACAGTTTCGGAATAAAATGGCTGTGACATACGGACGGACAGACAGACAGACATAACGAATCTATAAGGGTTCCGTTTTTTGCCATTCGGCTATGGAAGCCTAAAAATTGGGCCTATAACGGTTCCTTTTTAAGAACAAAGTTCTAAGAAGTACTAAGAAACTACCTACTCATAGCAAGCAGCAATAAACCAATGGCTAAGGTCGGCTTGGCAATCGAGAGTTCGATTCCCACCCATTGCACTTTTGACGTGAACCCACTCCAGACACAAGCATATTTAGCATAGTTGGAGGGGTTAAGAACACTACTAGTAATGTGAAACCAACATTACTAGTAAGTTTAAAAAAAAAATCCAATGGTGGGCACATGAAAATATTTGATTATATACTTGGTCTTTAATCAAAGGTTTGGAATACAAAAAATAATTTGTTGACGCTGGAACATATCAACGCGGAATTAGCTCCACTGTAAATGAACATTAACGTGAATGGCCAATGACGCAACTTACGTTCGTGATCGAAGCGTTTCCCAACCGGAAGTGAAATGTAACGTAAGTGTTAAAGTGCCCTCGTTAACTTAACTCGGTTTCAATTTAATACTCCTCGAGTATTTAATCTGTTGATTTATGAGATTTAAAAAGTTTTTGAAGTGCTATTTGTATGGTATTTTTATGAGTGAAGGCATCTCGGTATGAGTGATGTGACAGATGTGGTTTGCAGTTTTGATAGACGTACTGCGCGTATCATCCATTCAGTATAGATACTTGACTTGCTGATTACTGATACTTACTTACAAGCCTTACTACTCTAGTATTTTAGTATTGCAGTTTAAACGTAAAGTGAATCAATTCGACTGCAGCACTAAAATATGAAGGTTTTTCTCGTTCTGGAAGGAATTCTTGTTTTTTTACCGAACTGGGCATGACTTGACCACTATCTCACCTGATGTTAATTGCTGATGCGATCGATGATGAAACGCAATTGCCCTGAAGAAACCTATTCACTCACGATTTGAAGACCCTTGAATTGCAAAGTTTTAATTGAAAAAACCGATCTTGGTAGATGTCTCTACAAAATTAATTACCAACACTTTCTATCAATACAAACGTATAAAAAAAAGTAAGTACATGTGGTGTTCGATACTAGCTAGCCAGTAGTACTTATCTTGTACTATTATTTCTTATGTGTCAGCGCAAGACAGATTGGGATAATTGCGGTCTGTGGATTGTACAAAAGTCAGTTGTCTAGCGCCTCATCTCATTACAGTCTTCAATTTTTCAGTAAAACATGATATAACCTTAGACCGCACTAATTAAGATCAGGTAAGACAGTGGTGAAGAGCTTGTCTTTCTCGTGTAAAAAACATATATGGCAGCCCACGAGTTGTATATTTATTCATTATCAATGTAGAGACTACCAGAACATATATTTATTTATGTTATAAATTATGTCAAAATTATAATTAAGAGCCGCTTTTGCTCTTTTGTTTTTGTTAAATAACGTATTTATTACAGTACTATAGATGATACTCGCGACTTCACGTACGCAAAGTATTTTATCACTGTAAAGGTCTGTCAACATCAACATTTGTGTGATATTTAACTTATGTGTGAAAATCATGATTTTATTTTCACAAAATGTAGCCTGATGTTCATCCTGATGCTATGAAGTATCATCTCCTTGTTAATTTACAGTAAGATCGGATCGTCTGTTTAAGCGTGATGTCTTGATTAGGTAACATACAGACCGAGTGACAGTTACGAACGTTTTTATCAAATTAGTCTGGATTTCGTAATTATACTCTACTGTATTTTAGTATAGAGATAAATAAGCCTATTTTATTCTTAGTCATACGCGAATGAGTCAATTTGAATATATTTTTTACGACATTTTGAAGTAGTAGTAACCTCTTTATGTATACGATCTTTAAATTTATATTTATCTGAAACATACTAACTACTTACTTATGTGTTCAATTTAAATACAATAACATTTTAATATACCTTTCCTTCTTAAAACTAAGTAAGTAGCTTACGCACGTACAAATAGAAGAAATCATTGGTCATAATAGTCATAATATTAGAATAATAATGACAGCTACATTTAACCGAAATATTCGTGTGCTACTTTAATTATGCCCATAAGTTCCTATAAACAAACATAGGAAGGCGCAGCATCGTTAATAACCAAAATAGAGTTATAAATTATGTGATATAATCTGAAATAATAACTACTAACAGTTCATATGAACACGTGTTCGTAGCCACGCGATTTGTGACACAGTTTAAATAATATGTGCGGCTATTAATATAGTTAAAGACGTTGCGAGTCGCCCTTTGTATAGGTACCATATGTACAAAGTATTAATTTAACTTGACTATATTCAGTCTGCGGTTTCAGCAGTGTATTTAAGTCTGTGGTTTCAGATTCACCCATTTAACGGTTGAGCGTGATCCTTTGGAAATAATTAGATGAAAAATATTGTTAGCTGGGTGCTCCCTATAGCTTTACCTGCTTTAAAAAGTATCATATAATGATACTTTTATTATTTATTATATATGAATAAATAGATGGAATCCTAAAGAGGAAACAAGCAAATGGATAAAGAAACTGATTTATGCTTATTGATGAATTACGTCCCCTAAGGATTACCATTATTACTCGTTATTGACAACAATTATAAAGAAAAAGTGCAATAAAATCTCATAAATTAAATTCTAAATAAAAGGTACAATAGGCAATGTCATCGCATACAGCTTCCTGGCAGCCTTTCGATGGATGTGACTTAGATATGTATAATTTCCGTAATCGGACAATTGGTTTCGGATACATATGTGACACATACAACAATTGAATTAATAACTTTAGCTACTTGAAGCCACATTGGTTGGAACCAATGTAACCTTTTATAGCATGAAGTAATTAATATGTGAGTCTATAAAAGAAGTCGCCCTTGGTCATATCAAGTACGAATTTAACTGGATTATAAATAGGTTCATGAATTTTGATTTTGCTTACGGACTTGGTATGAGCGTTGAGCAAGTTGTGTTCTTGTGTCGACTAAGCTCCCAGTGCTATGTATAATGATTAGGGTAGATACACTATGCACTGCCCAAGTAACTTAGAAAATAAGTGCAAGCCAAACACACCCAGGCGTTTCGTCGCAACATTGTTTTATTTTGTAACCTCGTATTCGCTGAGAGAGAACAAAATGAAATAATATTAATTCTTCCTCAAATTCAAACGGCATCAAAAGGCCCCCATTGTAAATTCTAGAATCTCAATTTCGCAGCCAATTTTCCTCAAATATGCCAAGCCGCCGGATTCGCGCCTAATCGGCCTCCCTCTGAAAACATCGCATTGTCATTTGTACGCTGGGAACCAAGGCATTCGGCGCCGAGATCTCTAAACTGACAGTTAATTAATAACAAGTTAAAATCTCTCCAAGTACTGTTGCAGACTTTTGATTGGGACTCCGACTCAAATAGCAAGAGTTTGTTTGTTTGAACGGAGTAATCTACTTACTTACTGGTTAATGATGGGCGGAACGATCTGTCAACGAGTAGCGAGTTATTGAGACATTTATTACGCTCGGTTGACGCTCGGCGTCCCGTAGTGAATGATATTAACGATGTGTGTTGTTGGACGTTTGTCGGAAGTCTTCGAAACAATAAAACAGGGGTCGATTCTACTGCGCCAATCGTGACTGGATCGCTGAGGGGTTCCGATTTCATTCAAGTCTTTACATACAATACAATACAATACAATACAATACAATACAATACAAAAACTCTTTATTGATTACCAATTAAACAAATTGTACAAAAAACAAAACAATAAAATAAAATATATCTGAATGGCAACACAATCGGCGGTCTTATCACTTGAAGCAATTTCTTCCAGACAACCTAGTATGGAAAAAAATAAAATAAAAACAAAACATGGCGGTAGCGTACAATTTATAACTGAAATAGATAAAAATAGAATAAGTAAATAATAGACATACACAAAATATTATATACAATACAATAATAATAATATAATATACTTATACATACACATACATACAACCTATATATTAGATCAAATAATATTATTATATTACAGCAGTGTGGTACTTTTAGCTTTGTTCGGACAAATAATGAGATTTTACCATTGTTTTAAAGATTGCTAGTGATTTCGCACGCCTTATTTCTACGGGGAGCGCGTTCCACAAATGAACCGCTTGCACTGTAAAAGATTTTTCATAGACGTGCGAAGAATGGACAGGAATTTGCAATTGTAGGGTTTCTGTGGACCGAAGAGAACAAGGATGAGAGAGATGTAGAAAGGTAAAACGTTCCTTAAGATAGGGAGGAGTGGAAGGGATAAATAGAACAGAATAAAGGAGAGAAAGGGTATGACTATTTCGGCGAAGGCGAATTGGTAACCATTTCAGCTTTTTCATAGTCATTCACTTCTGAATTAAACGCAGGATTGGTGATTTATCTTTAAAACATGTTACATTTTAGCCATTTCTTTAACCAAAAACGTATTTTAAGAACTATTTTTATATGTATCTATAAATTAGCAGTTATGTTTACAATAAAAATAACATACCTACATGCTTAAAAATTACATCACAAAATTTAAATATTCTTTCAAAAGCATCAACGCACAATTCGAAGTCGATTTCGGAACAGAATTAGATCCCTTGGAGAGTAATCGATTTCTGCGGGCCCGAGAATGAA
Organism: Cabera pusaria; assembly: GCA_954871355.1. Taxonomy (NCBI): domain Eukaryota; kingdom Metazoa; phylum Arthropoda; class Insecta; order Lepidoptera; family Geometridae; genus Cabera; species Cabera pusaria. The sequence goes on along the minus strand of OX940900.1, from coordinate 13,389,677 downwards.
GTGGCAATAAATTTGTTCGGAAAAGAGTGCAGAGACTACTTCACCGACCGCAGTAACTAACGTGAGATTTTCCGGTGGTTTAAAAGATGTTTGGAGTCTGGACACTTTACAATCCATTACTACATTTCCACATCGCTTCCAAATTTATTTCATCCCAGGAAAATTAATATTTACCCAAATCTATCGCCAAACATCTAATGTGTTCCGGCAGCTATTCCTGAGAGCCAGTTCCCATTCTAGGCCTTAGCGTGCTTACCATTTTCACTCGCATCATCACTTACAAACAGGTGAGATAGTCGTCAAACGCTAGCCTATATGATATAAAAAAAACCCCACATGAATCTTAATGATGGAGGTAATTGATTCATAGTAAAATATATATATATGCATGCTCTTATCATATTTATTATATGCATCGCTTTTTAAGAGCAGCAGATCTAATTATATAATAATATATATTTCTAGCGAAAATTCTAAGCCAGTCCACAAAGTCAAGGTAAAAGACCCTACCACAGTAGAATAAAACATAGTTCACCTCACCTACACAGCACGTGTTATTGGAGTCGTGAGATTTAAGTGGCTTACTATAGGGCGAGCGACCGCTTTATCTCTTCATTTAGCACAATAATCCAGTAATCGCCTGTTTATTTAAAGCTAATTGAGCTTAAGAGAAAAATGCGGTAATTACTGCAAACGATCCGTCATTGGATTAATATCTCCGCAAATAATCCAGCAGAGGTCGTGTTTGAGCAAGGGCTAAACTTGGTGACACTTAATAAATTAACACGAGATCGCGAATTCGCCTTGTACTTTACGATTCAAAATAAAAGGTCCAGGGTGAACTATCAAATTGTTTTTTTATTAAGCGAACGAGTCCTGAGTTTAGTGCGTCTCACTTCATATTTTTAATTGTGCTTCATATGAAAGCTCTCTCTACAATTTGTATATCGTGTACTTACGGTAATTTGCAGATGTGATTCAATTAAGTGTTATTTTTTTTTAATAGGAGTTGAATAAAATTATTAGTTATTAATAAAAGACGGAGTAATTATCATTGATATTGTTTTAATTCACGCGCATTTTAAACATTGGAAAGGAACATTGTTACTAATTGTGTACACAAAAGGAGATAGAGTTGTTCAATGATATTTTTCTTTAAATTTATTGTATGGAGCTGATCTATGATGGTTTATTGTTATTATGTTTGTTGCTATCTTCTACCATTACGACCTTCGGCATGAATATCATAAACATACTCGCGGCAGCAAATATAATCAAATCATACTTGCTCCGACGACTATGAATAAAGCCTTCAATGTACGAGTATAAATGTATTATGTATAAATATGAGTATCTTATACTCTGACTCTCAAGGGCTGTGTGCTGCCGAAACACCGTAAGGTTATGGCGGCAGATTTTGTCCTTGATGGATATTGTTACTTTTTAGTAACAAGTCAAGCGGTACATCGATGTAATATGCTCCTGTCACCTGTGGATAAATGTGATTTTTATTAATATGTGGGATCTATGGCGACTTTTCACATTCCATTTAGGGATCCCAACATTCATACCAATTTTTAGTTCTATGCGAATTATTGTAATCTTAAACTTTTATTACGCCTTTCCCCTAAAATTGTAAAACAACACACAGAAAGACATACTGCCTGAAAAATGTAAACCGGATAAAAACCACAGCAAAATTGTTTATTTGATTGGCTTCCTCGTTTGATGGAACGTCATTCCATTCGTCATTCTGTGTCGGCATGTCCCTAACTTCACCTACGTCACAGAATACACAATAGTACCCACAAGTACCGCTTTCTATTTGTTTGTTGTGAAATCCGAAACCCTTTGAGCATTTATGGACTCCGAGTGATGTTCACGGTGTACAAGTTATTGGATTCCGCTTAAGGGCCCTGTTTTGCAAGCGGGACTGATTTATTTTGCTTTACACGTTTGAGTTTCGACTCATTGGTTCGCTTCGCCGATTTGTTTTTATTGATTCTGTAATTTTTCGGCTTTGGTTTGAGCGATTGATATATGAGTAAATTGGATTGGCGTGGCATTAAAAATGTAAAGGGATCTGGTATATTTATTCTTCTGGAATGTAAAGGTAGGTATCTAATTTGATGATGTTTCGTTAAATTCTGATTATATAATTATACCTTCTGAAAAAATATATTAAGACTTACATAAGAGAGATAAGGCAATTTTAGTAAAAAAAACTTATATTAAAACTTAACTTAAAAACGTAAGTGAAATTGACTCATTAGTATAGGTACCTATCCCCTTAGCTTTTTTCCGGTTTTGTATTCGAGATATTATAGGTATTAAAGGCTAAAAGTATCAAATGTATCTATTACTTAGATTTTATTTACCCTACAGTCGTGTAAAAAAACCACGATACATTTCTGTAAAATTCATATTTTGATATCAAACTTCTGCTGTAATTGCACTGAGTGACACGAGACATCCCAAAACTCTAACTCGACAAATTGTCTTCGGACGATTAATTAGCCGATCTTGGCTGAAAGTATTTAAGCGACGATTGGTCGGATTCCAACATTGCTGAGACATTTAAAAGAGTTAAACTATTGGCTATTCTGTGAGAGTCCATTAGTCAATGAGCTCTTTATTTATTCGTTTAAGACCACTAACCTAATAATATCATGTGTTATTGGTTTTCTTCACTTAAAGGCCATTTAGACGGAGAGTTTATCTTCTCGAAGATACGATTATCGGAAAGAAAAAAAAACTGGCCAAGTGCAAGTCGGGTTCCGTAACACAGTAGAGTATTCTTTAATTATGATTTTTCGCAACCAAAAAATTTACTTTGTTTATCATAGTGTTTGTATGAAAAACAAAGTTAATTTTTTGGTTGCGAAATATTAAAACTATTTTCAGGTGTTTATTTGTCTGTGCTATTATCCATATATTTTACCACTTACTGCTTCGACATCGATCACCGGGCACATTATGTATTTGGTTGGACACTAGACGATATTATTAAATGTGATAAGGAAATCTCTGGCAAAATAAGGTAAGTTCCTGCTTGTCCGCCTAAAACCGATTAGGCCCTTATCAGTATTAGGGGGAAAGACAGAATCATTAGGATTACATACTAGCTATACCTTTGCTAAATTTAAATAGTGAAGAGGTATAAAACTAACTGTCACATTTATAATATTGGTGTTGATTAGCAATCTTTATACATATTCAAATATTTTCAGAATATTAGGTAGCCTCCATAAAACATTTTTTCTAAAGGCCTTTATTATAAATAGGCTATGGCAAAGAGCCTAGCCTAATATAATGCCAAACAGCATAGGTATAAAAGAGAAACACCAAAGTTTTCAAACTCGCATTTCGACAATATTTTTTAGAGAAGCCTTAACATGTATATTATAAAGTTATCAACATTTAAAGTAATCCATTAGAACCCGACAAGCGATGCATAAACACAAAGCCAATTAAATGCAAGCTCTCTAGACTCGCAATACGAAGACGTGAATAAAGTATGGTTAGTTGAGGAAATAACACAGCCATTATTGTAATGATATTGACTCGAAATAACAGGGTAGACACAGTCCAATAAAATGTAGGGAATAGTCATGTATTGTGGAATTGGAAGGTATCCTTTTAAATTCTATGATGGCTTTTTTGCAAAGAAAATAATGTACCTATCTGATGAAATATATGTTTTAGTATTATGATGGTTTGTAAGTTTGATTTCTGATTATATTTTGCAGTGGTTTTCTTGCTGCGTAAGTCAATTCCCTAACGAAAGGCAAGAAACTTAGATTATAAATTATATATTAGATCGAAATGTAATATTCCTCCTCTCTCCGAATTAATAAATAAATAATAATGGCCTTCCAGGGTCTACAAAGAACTGTACATTTTATTTAAGACTTTGTTAATACTTTTATAGATGCAATAAAAAACCCACTGAATACTGAACCTAGTCAGAGATAGGTATTAGTATTAGGGAATAGTTATGTCATGTGTATTACTGACTGAAGCAATATGTAAAACTTTTACGCAATCATTTTTATGCAATATTTGCTTGGTATATATTTTAGTCTTCAATTTAAACGGAAAAGGGGTTTATACAAAATTAATTAACAAAATTAGTTTCTTAAGGTAAGGTAAGGTAGTTAAATAATGTATGTTTAAGAAAATTCTGTGCATTTCGTGCTCCAGCTGCTACCATCAACAATGGTTTAGTTTAGAGTATGCATTGTTGACAAGGAAGAAGATCGAGCAAGGCGAATTCTCAGTAAATGTCAACTGTTAAATGAAAGTTAAATAAAACCTCAGTATTATAAGTCAACTATAAGTTAAATAACTTTTAAATTAAACTATCTTCCTATAAGCAAATGGTTAAATTATGTCTTGTTAAACATTTAAGCAAGCAAGTAGGTGCATCGCGGTTACGACACGCGGCATGTTCCGGAAGTAATTCATACGGTATCGCTGCGACGAGCATTGCTCTCTCATTGTTCTACGGGACGAGCAAAAGCATTGACAAACACCACCTTTGAATATTAAAATAATAAATATGTTATAACCTTATTCCACTCCTGTTTAAACAGACAAGAATAAAGAAATAAAAAGACACATTTAGACAGAAAGGTAGAAAATGCTTTTAGCATCACGTCCTCCTTTTGTACATACTTTATATGGCTTCATGTGTCAGATAACTATCTAACGCATTATTAGGAACCGGTGAAACTGGCCCTAAGTGTAGTTATAATTCCTTCTAATTGTTTTAAGGGTAATAAGTTATATAATATACATCATTAGTTTGTTTTTCAGCTACGCATCGCGTTGCTACTCGTGGTTTTTTGGGATAAAAGATATTTTATACAACTTTAACTTATGGTAACACATCAGACCAACCGTTTCAGCTTAATGAAGTTATAAACACCCTAACACAGACACTTACAAAGTATTAGTGTGACTAGAACTACCTGGATGTTATACCCCCTATATTAATAGCCCATTCAACCATCACTTTTTATAATCACGTTATTTATAAACATTAATGGTGATTAAACACATAATAAAATGCGTAATGAACGTTATACGCCTATCCAATTATCGCCATTCCGGGCGTCGCGGCCCCTTACATGGAAAGCTCTTGAATCGTACTACATTGTATCACATTGCAGTCCGAGAATGGATTTATCCACAGGTTACCGCTTCGCTCTCGCTTCTGTTGGTTTTTAACTGACTTCACAAAAAAGGTTCTCAATTCACGTGTAATTTTTAATGAAACTTCCTTTGCGACTTCCAACAAGGTTGCATGGAGGGGGTATGAAAGCACTGTCAGGCCTCCTTCACTCGCCCATAGCTACTGCGCTTTATTCCTAAACCTTCGAGCAATGCCGGCGGTACTATCTGCCAGTCAGTTGTCACTGCTCACGTGCGCGCAACGTATATTATTATTCAAATGACGGGATAACTGCGCATTCGTATTCTATATTAGAAACGATTTAAGTTTTTCATAGTAATTTTGCGAGTTTAACAAAAAACAAGCATAATATTTTTCATTTTTTTATGCTAACGATACTAAAATGACAAGACGGCGTAAAATTTACTTTCTCGACTGTAGGGTCTCCGCACACGGGCCACGGGCCACAACCACAAAACGCCGTTACCAGCATATTTCCTATAGTTTTCATACATTTATCATGTAGCGTGTGGCGGCCACCGGCGTCAACCGTGTGCGGCGAGTCCATATAAAATGTATGAAAACTGTAGGAAATATGCCGGTGGCAGCTTGTGACCGGTGGCCCGTGTACGCCGACCCTTAAACCCGACTCTTAGTTAGTAATGTTGATGACATTTTGTGAGGTAAATAAAAAGGAATTCGTAAACTTTTTTTTATTTCATTGAGTCAACCCTTTACTGTATCAGGCGCGCACCGGTACATCGCACGCTGAACGAATTAATAACAACGCTAGGTCGAGCGCCTTAGACACATTTTTGCTTGTATTGTCTGAAATAAACAATACAATACAATACAATACAATAACTCTTTATTGACACCAATTTGCACAAAAAAGAAGATACAAACATTTGCACTAAGTAAATTACTGGTACAATGGGCGGTCTTATCGCTAAAAGCGATGTCTTCCAGACAACCTTAGGATGGAAATTATATTTAATTATGTTGAGCATGGACGGTGGCATGATAGGTGACGAGGAAAGGGTTTAAATTAATATAAAATACATAGACTTACTAATAATCTACATGTATAAACATATACATACATAATACAAATATATATATTATATATAATTTACTATATATATATATATATATATAGATGCACAATAAATAATCAAATTATAATATTTCTAATGCTGAAACGAATGACTTAATACTAACATAATATTATTTAAGTGACAAGTAATAATTTTTGACATGAGCTTTAAAACTACACAGAGACTGAGCACGTCTGATATCAACTGGTAGATCATTCCAGAGGCGCACAGCTTGCACAGAGAATGACGCATCATAAAAGTTAGTATTATGTGCTGGAATGTTGAGAACCAAGTTTACCGATGACCTAAGAGAAAGGGTATTGGTAAACGTTGGTATTGTTTTTTTGTAGGGGAGTGAAATATCTGTTACGTAGTAACTATTATATAATATGTGGTTCAACTTTTCATTTCCACATTACGAAGTTTCACTTACTCCGCGCGGAGGGACTCCACGCACTATTTTTTTAAAATGTGTTACCTCAGAACTCCGTCATTTGTTTACCGATTTGATAAGTACATTTTTATTTGAGAGAGTATTTTTTTATTTGAGTGCTTCATGTTTGGTCCTATTGTAATATTTTATCGAGATCTGTCGAGTCGATGATCGAGTATCTCCAGAGATATAGTAATAAACACCTAAAACTTACTAAGAATGATCAATATCATATCATATAAATAATGATATATTTAGCTGTAGCTTCCAAGTTCGTAGTAGCAGCTCAGATGTGTATAGAGCATTCATAAATATTTAAAGTAGTCTGATATGTTTTGGAATTAATTTATTGATGTGAAAACTTATTTAGGTGCGTTGAGCACTTTTTTGGGTGAACGAAAGACCGAACGCTTTCCATGAGCTATGTGTATACTGTGTATACGATACAATTCACGAGTTACATAATTTTCATTCTATCGGCAGTCCCCAAAGACTGTCCCGCATGTTTTTTATTTTTAAGTACAAATAACATCGGTTTGGCATATTCACTAAGGCTGAATTGCCACATCTTATTTTAACTATAACAAACGTCAAAAATCAGTCAAACTCCATACAAAAACACCGGTTATGGTTATAGTTACGGTTAAAGTAAGATGATGCAACTCAGCCTAAGTGTGTTTTTATGTGTTAATAAATAAATAGAATTAACACAAAATATTCGTTTATGAAACACGAAATTTACAAGAAGTCTATACTTTAAAATTAAATCATGACCAAGTAAATACAAAATTTTCAGAAAAGTGAATACTATAGTCTCACAGTTGTAAACTCTCCTACCTAGCGGTCTAAAGTTTGATAACTGTCGCAGACTCTTCTTCAGCGAGGAACTTAACGTAACTTATGTTAATTTAACTAGCAGCAGTCTCCAGTCTGTAAGTGATCAAACATGAGAATATGTAAATTTTAATTTCTCGCGATGTATACACATAATTATATTGTAACACGGGAACGATTGCGCTAAAACATAACTTTATTTACCTCGACGTTTCGATCAAGTTGCATTGACCGTGGTCACGAGAAGACTGGCGACGACATATAAGTATCTATAGAAATGAAAAGATATTATCTTTATGTCCACATAATAATTATCCTTATAAATATATATATTTTTTTAATACATACATTTTTTTAATTATTGTTATGTTTGTATAATATGAACAGTTTCAATGTTAAGTATTCAAATATACATACATGCACATATAAACTTCTCTAAAATAATGACTAAATTAAATGATTTGAACGAGATCATATTCTAAACATCAAACTATCCTAAATCAACCTAAGAATGGTTTTAGATGTCACTATAAATATACATTTTTACTTGTAATTTACTTTAGTGCAATATAGCTGTAAATACGGGTAAAGACCGTAAGTGACCCGAAAAAAAATCGAACACTCAAAACTGACTTATCTACTAACAATTCCAAACAATACTTTGAGATTTCACAACGTCACTTAAACATAGGGTCATTCAAACTTACACCACCGGGCATTTATAAATGTCAGTGAACTTCAACCCTTAGTTACAAATGCGGTTATATATAAAGATAAGTCAGCATAGATTGAGCGATTCCTAGGAGGTCTGCATTGCGGCTGCATAATCAGGTCAACTAGCTCCAAAGGTACGTACACCGAATTTATAGCTGTCGTAAAAATTGCCTTAAAACAGAGTGGTACGTGAAAGATATGCGATGGCTTCCATTCTGTTCCACCAGTAAAGACATGTGAGAATATCTACCGGTGGAAAGTATTTTTAACCGACTGCAAAAAAGGAGGAGGATCTCAATTCGTCGGAGTCTTGTTTTTATGTATGTTCTCCGAATACCCAAAGAAGCTAGACCGACTTGAAGAATTAAATATACTAGTAGTTCTTAGTTGTTTACTAATAAAGTAATTTTAAATAAATTTAATTTAAATTCTACGTATTACGTAATAAAATAAGTAGAGTTTAAATATACTATTTACTTAAATGTAATAGTAGTTCTGTGAGAACAGTAGACCTTGTGTTCTCATATAACCATGGAGTAACCGACACTTTCCGCTTTCCCCCGGCTTAGCAAAGCCTTATATGAGCGTATGAGCTTTTGTCAAAAAATAGGAATAAAGGTTTAGCGATTACTTGCGTTCCCTTGGTCCTAGGAATTTGAATCTGGTGTCTATGGGTTTGTCTTATGAAGACTAATACGTCATATTGGTGTAGGTAGGTAAACATTTTTCCAAAAAAATCTATAATAGAGATCCGTCGATATATGTATTAACGATACAGCAAATTTCACCCCGCTACAGCAAAACTTCCCCGGTTTTACCCCCCCACCACTGCCCCTTTTTAATTTTTTTTCGCCACTTGTGTAGAATGACTTCCTTAGTGTGCCTCTCTAATTTGACTGAAATCCATCGATAAATATCGCTACAGCAAATTCTCCCCTTTCTCCCCCTTTTTTTCCTCAAACAAAAAAACGCGGTCGACAAAAACTCTTAAATAAATCAAGGGACTCGTGTGCTAATTTCGTCAAAATTGGTTGAAAATGTGACCTGTAGGCAAGAACAGAAAAACATCCTGACAAAATTGGCCAATCTCGAAACTGACACGCGTCGCTCGCTTGGTCAGTTATATTATCCCTTTGAAAGAAATGTTATAAAGTACCTAAATCGCCCAAAGTATGACAGTAATGTTAATACGAACCGAGAACATCTTTCATTTTCGAAGTATTTAAGTTGGGATTTTTCAGTGACGACCACCTGCAAAATATAGTCTATAACCGTGTGCGTAGTAATTGAATGCTACGCATTCTACAAACAGAGCCCGTAGCCCCGTAGCAGCGTAGACCGTATGCGTAGTGCTCACAGCGGTGGAGGGTTGCCTTACCTGGCTATTATTCCTTTTATGCTCGTCTGTTTCTTTATTACGCAGAAATGATTGGCCTACCCTTACTTTTTGTTTATTATGATATTATATATAATACTAGCTGGCCCGGCGAACTTCGTACCACCTAACAGACAATGAATGTCTTGTTACCTTTTAGATGAACATAATTTAGGCTTTTAAGAACGTAATAAATGATTACAATTTATTAAGTTTATTAATGTATTATGACAATACAGATATAGAATAAAAGTTGGTAAAAATGGTTTTTGGAAATAATATATACACTTTTTTATGTTGCTTGTAAGCATATATTTCTGAACGCACGCATATTGGACAATCAATATATGTGTCAAACAATTATCATTACTGACAATATTTACATTTTTTAAATCTACATAACTTGAATTCACAAAAACTTGAAGAATTTTTACTTGACTTACTACTTGACACTGGATAAATACACTAATCGCGTGGAGCCATAATTATACCCAAAAAAATACACGATAATTCGAATATTGTAATGCTATCCACACATGGGAAGAATTTGTATACTTGATACTGGCTAAATACACTAATCGTGTGGAGACATAATTATACAAAAAAATAAAAAATACGGCGATATAAACAATTGAACATCAGATTAGCAGTTTTTAAACCCATTATGGCAAAATATTTTATCTTATATAATTTTTTTAGGTCAATTATTCATTGTTTTTAATACTTATTATCCTATTCCTGACAAAGATAATACCAAAAATACAAAAATCATAAAGATTGGTCCAGCCGTTCTTGAGTTATAAGTGTAGTAACTACACGACTTTCTTTTATATATATAGATTTATTATATGTATTTGTCTCTCTCAAAAAATCGTTGAATTGGAGTCGTCCAATTCAACGATTTTTTCAGGAATGTTTAAATGATCTCCAAACCAGAAGGAAGGTGTCTCATAACCACAAATTCTGATAAAAAATTCATTCAGATTTCAGAAAAGTGTCATGCATATAGCCTAGCATCCTGGGTAAACGCCTAAACCTATGGGTACATAATAAATAACCCCTGAAACTCCTCTCCCCTAAGAAATTAAATTTGAAATATAACCTTTAATCCTTATGAAATGCATAATTTAAAACAATAGCCACTATAATCCACAGTAACTTTTTAATTTGAAGCACCTTCTGTCGGAGTTGCAATAAGTTGAATGAGTCCGGACGATACTAAATATTCATGAAGGGGTACGATATTCAATTCAGCGAAAAATACTATTTTAACGTGTCAATTTCAGCTATCACCCCTAAATGTGACAAAACAAATGATGAATTAATTACATGATATTAGCTTTTTATCACAAAATTCTGAAATAAGGTAGTTTAACGCCTTAAGGTACGGATACACCGCAGCGTCAGATAGCGCAGTAGTAAATACTCACCAAACGCGGTCAGAAAGCAATTGAAAAGTACTGAGATTGCAGATCGCAGGACGCCGCGGTGTGGCCGTACCTTTTCTCACTCATCATCATTTTCAGCAATTTGCAAATATCATCGCTCCAACTAGTTTAAGCAGGTTCCCCGCTACGATTGCCGATTGGCTGTCTCCACTCAAGAATTTCCCCAAGTGTCATCAGTACTTTTGGTTGATATTACCTGCCACTTCAGTTGGTTAGTTCGATGAGCTATATTGATTACTACGTTGGTTTTCTGAGGATCTTATCGTTTCAGACTCGAATCTTTAGAGAAACTCCGAGCATTATTAACACCTTTCAATTGTTTCACAGTAGGATAGCTGTTGTGAAGACACGGCGGCTTTTTTTGCCTAGTAGATGTGATAAGTATCTATACTCTAGATAGTAAAGTATACATTTTAGCTTAATTATCTACTTTGATATTGTTAAAACACAAACAATATTGTTTTCTATTGAACTTTTACTTGTATACAGCAAGCTTATTTCAATCACTATTATTATACCCAGGTCGCAAGTACCCAGGTAATAAATATCTAGAAATTAATTCAACACTCAGGTTAAGCTATCGGCAATGGCTTCAAGAGTTTATGACCTATGAGATAAAGTAATATCCTCGTGAAGAGCAAATGCGTGTTTTTCTCTGATTAAAGATCTCGAACCGCTAATGTTAATAAAATTTGTACGTGTTTCATTCACAGTTTATGGAGCCGAATTGTATCGCTGGCGGTATTAAAACTAAATACGATTTAACTATAATCTTATTCAAAATTCAACCTTATTTCTTTGACTTAAAATCACAAGTCATATACCTAGAATAAAATCATTTTCTCTCGAGTAAGGGGTAATTATTTGTTCTGTTTTACAGCCTACGTTCTATGTTCCGGCATCGTAAGAAGTGCCAGAACGTTGACACACATGGTTGACCCACAAAAAGCACTGGATTGTGTTTTTATTGTTTTCAATGTATATGGTTTTAGGTTTCTTATCCAGCTACGGCGATTGCTATGCTCGTCATTCCTCTAAAAGCGGATATAGTCATTGGGAGTCAAGTCCTTTGCATCAGTCAGCTTGAGCATACAATGGTTTTACTATTTTCTTGAGAGGCAAATTTATATCGAGGTTGTTTTTTTTACATAGAACTGGGTAGCACTTGTCCACTATCTCACCTGATGTTATGTGATGATGCGGACGATTATGGAGCGCGCTTACCCAAAAAATACTTATTCAATCGCGAATTTGAAGACCCCCACATTGTATTTAGCTGGAAACATAGACTCAGGCAGGGCATTCCATTCCCTGGCAGTTCACATGATGAACGAAGATGCAAATCGCTTTGTTCCGGTTGATACCTCTTAGTGTCTCTGGATGTCCGATAATAAAATGGGGAAGGTGAAATCAAATCATGCAGTTACATAGCACACTCTCCAAAATGTAACCGATAGAAAACACATAAACAAGCGACTTTGCGGCGATGCGCGAGACTCTGGAGTCTCTTGCTTGCTAATAGATCGCCACCAATGAGCTTCATGGCTCTCCTCTCAATGGCTTCCAGTGTTTCTAGCTGTTATTTGGCAGAGGTGTGCGTTGCGAAGCGTATGCGGCGCATGCCTAACGTGACCATTTATTTTATCACTCAAAACGGGACATAACTTTATATACGTAAAAAAAAACGTGATATTCGCGTGGATATTGGATAAAGAACATATTAATTACAAATAATCCAATGTCGCCTATCTGCCTCTAGGAAAAAAAGTAATAGTGAGAAATTCGCGTGGCTATACCAAAAAATGAGTATCAAATAATACAATCATATTGCTTGTCTGCGTACCTGTCTGCATAGCCGTGACGCTAGGTAAGGCTTACCGAAAGCGCGCGGTCTTATTTCTATATCTTCAATTTTCGCAAGGTTTCGTATGCGTCCGGTCCGTAAAAACGGGACATGTATGCGTCCCAGAGATTTTCTTGGGGACACCGGGACAGATTACTTAAAAAGGAACGGTCCCGTTTAAAACGGGACGTCTGGTCACGTTACGCATGCCTCGCAATGTCTATCTATGTTCGTTTTAAATAAACATCAAAAAACTAAGTCATTCATCGAGAGAAAGTAGTTATCATATAACATGATAAGCATATTTAATTTGTAGTAGACTGGCCACGTTTCCCAAAGAACCAAAAATTGTTGTGGACTAAATACCCAAGCCTAAACATCGTATTTACAAACAACACTAAGAGGTCTCACAGATCTTGCGAACGTAGTGTAATCCAAACCAATACATTATCCACATAACTTATGTCATTTCCACTGTTATATGTTCGTCTTGAATCACCATTAATATGTATTTTAGCATTAAGCAAAATGTAATTTCTTATAATTCTAGTTATTCTCTAGTTTTCAGTAGATTTTTTTCATTGTTAAACTTTAATAATTAAGACATTAATAAATAAGAATTTAATATTAACGAAAACAACCGACTTCCATGCCCCGCGAGTTAATATCAGTAGCAAGTTTGAGACGTTTATCGTTATATCTCTGGAGATAATTTCATCGAGATGTGATAAACATCTCGATGAAATTACAATGGGCCCCACCTCGAAAACGTACCCTATATAAAAAAACGTCTATTTGGAAGTCAGTTGAAAAAACTGGCCAAGTGCAAGTCGGACACGCACTCGTACGGTTCCGTAACACAGTAGAGTATTCTATAACTATGATTTTTCGCAACTACAAAAATAACTTTGGTTTTCATAGTGTTTGTTATAAACAAAGTTATACTTGCGGTCGCTATCTCTCAGCAACTGCTGACTGTATCTAGTTCAAAACAATTTTCGTTGAAAGTTTTTATTGAGATCTACAGAATGTATTTTTTCTAGATTTTTTACTCCCTTACTTTAGAAGTTAGAGGAGGGGGGGGGGGGGGGGACACACATTTTATTACTTTACACGCGCCTATCTTTTAAATTATTGACTTTGAGATAAAATGATTTTCGGGACCTAAATGTCATTTTTAATGACCTATCCATAGACACCCCATACGTATAGGTTTGAAGAAAAATATTTTTTTTTGTTCCAGTTCCGTGTATGGGATGCCCCTAAAATTTTTATATTTTTTATTTTTGTATAAAAATCAGAAAGCGGTTTACAGAATACATCTACCTACCAAGTTTCAATACTGTAGTCTTAATAGTTTCGGAATAAAATGGCTGTGACATATGGACGGACAGACAGACAGGCAGACAGACAGACAGACATGGCGAATCTATAAGGGTTCCGTTTTTTGCCATTCGGCTACGGAACCCAAAAAAGGCAAGGAGCCAAGGGGCAATCGACGGGGCAAAAGATGTTTTATTGGTGGTAGGCGTGGTTGAAATGGGCGCGGCCTACTTACTGTTTCATTTTACAAATTGTTATCTTAATGATATGATTTGGTTTATATATCAATATTAGCTGCACCGCATGGCTTTGCCCACGTTTGGACCACCCTTATCACCTAGGGGTATTAAAAAAAACCTACGACTTATTCTCAGACAGACCAAAAAAAATACAACTAAAAATCGGTCAAGCCGTTTCGAAGTAGTTAGATAACAACACGAGATTCTTATATATTAGGTTATTGAAAGCGTCACCTAAGGCTAAGCTTTCGATAATATTCACATTTATAGTTATGTGTTATGCAAAGGGCGTATTTACGGCAACGCCCAATTTGCCCTGCCTACTACCAAACTTAATTAATAAAATTTTCAATTCACTACAAAATAACACGATAAAACCTCTAACATTTTAAAGTACCCATCTAGACATCAAGAATATTGCTGGAGGCCTTGAATTTGATTTACTAAAATTGTGAGCCTTAAAGCATTTCAATAATAATATTGTTATCTTAATTTATTGGTTTAAATTTAAATGCTACTAGCAGTAATGTTAAAAATATAATATTTAAAAGTCGCTTTTTAAAACATATGAAATATTGATGATTTTTAGCGGGCACATGCGTGTTTGCCCTTTGTGGTTTTATTCTTAAAAGCCTTCGTTCTTTTGCGTTTAATGTGTGACGAATTGATGATGAATGTGGATTATACCATTAAGTTAAGTGCTGGTAAAAACATGCCGCACCATTTTTTATTTAATCAAAAATTTCAATGTTGAGCTTTTAGTGTATCAAGTTAAGAGGGAATTTCCAGTTCTTAATAGAATTTTTTTATATGCTAATTATGAACAGCAAAAATATCAATCACCTTTTGTAAATAAGTATGTAGGTATCTTAAAAGGTTTAATTAATTAATAAAAGGTTTCTTATGTCAAATAGTGTATAATGTGTTTGACCACTATCTCACCTGTTGGTAAGTGATGATGCGGTCGAGGATGGTAGCTCGCTAGGCCTAGAATGGGAACTGGCTCTCAAGGATAGCTGCCGGAACACATTAGATGTTTTTGCGACAGATTTTCTAACTTTAGGGTGGCAGCTAGCCAGGCGGACACTAGACAGTATCCACCACCATTCATGCATTTCAACATTAGTACCTTTTCTGTGACAATATATTAATGAGGTTAACTTTTAGTACATACGCTATCATGTGTAATAAAAATTACTAATGGTAACAATACATACTAAGTAGCCCAAATTCGATTTCCAAAAATTCGACTTTCAAACTTTCGAGTTCGATTTTCCATTATGGAGTTTTAGTCCTTACAGCTCAGCTCCATCATCAGTTCCGGTCAATGGTACCATATAATGGCATTTCCACCAAAGATAAGCAAGTACTAGATTTGAGTCCAATCGCCCGTCAGGAAGAGGTTTAAATTTAGCGTCCAAGATTTGACCCATACAAGGCAAGTTTGTAAAATGCATCTTCTTCAAAATATGATTAATTTAGATAATAATTGGGTACCATATCGATATACCTACCTCACTGATTGACGTGTGTTGTCAATGACATCTTTTCTATACAGAAAATAGTTATTTGATTTCAATATTATATAATATTACATTTAACTTCAATCCAATTCAATTCATTTATTTATCTATAGACATAATATTATGCACTTAGACACGTAACCTGAGTTTCACAAACATTTGATCGACATTGATTTGATACCTTGCATCGCATGTAAAGGTTATAAAAACAATAAATCCTAAGACAACAAACACATTTTTACAAACTAGAAAAGCTGTTAAGCACGAATAAATATTCGCAACAGAAAGTCATTAGCATAAACAAATAAGTTAACATAATAAAGCTCAGTTTTATGGGCTTTTTAATAATAATTTAGTGATACGTAAATACTATATAATAAACGATGTTTTTGCATATTGTAATATAAAATGAGCATTTCTTTGTAGAACATATTCTAGGGTATTTTAAAGCAAGATAATAACTAACAAATATCTAAAAAATCTAACAAAATCCATGGTTGACGGGGTAGGTGGTATGTTTTTAAAGCTCATTGAAAAATACTTTGGCTGCTCTTAATTGATGGTAAGTGATGATGCAGCTGAAGGCGTTAGCACGTTTGCTCAGCAGATACCTATTTATTTTTGACTTTGACATTCCCAGCCTTCTCAGGTTGTATTTTGAATCGAGGATGTCACAGGCCTAACTATGAATGTAGAGGCATAAGTACCATTTCGAGCGAATTTGATTACAGAATGATTACAAATTACACGTTTTTCTCTATTTCCATCCTAATAGGCATTTGTATAGTTATTGTCTTGCTCACTAGAAATTTGCATTTTTTCAATTGTAAAAATACCTACAATTTTCAACACCCACAACTACAATTCACAACCAGAAAGTTAATGCACTCGTAGCTTCTTAATAAATGCTTTTTGTTGCACGAAAATAACTCTGGTGTTGTGTTCTGCAATATTATTGCATCGTTAGTAAAATAACCAACGAAAAGTTTTTTTGGTATACCTGCCCCTTATTGAGTTAATTCCCTAAGTAGGTAAATATACCTACTTATACATGAATTTGTCATATGACTCAGGGATTACAGGGTCTCCAGATGATGATCTTTACAAAAATGGTGCTGACCATCGAATTAAGGTTATAATTCGATGGTGCTGACTCTCTTTTGCTATGCAATCTAAGTAGGCACAATAGATGGTAGGTACCTACATTAATAAATATCGAGCATTCATTACTTTTATCATTTATATAATTCGACGTTAACCTTTGCATAACGAGTAAGTACTGCCCTGGCCCATGAATAACAATACAGAACAGACATTTGCACTTCACCGTCCATTCAACACGCTCACTGAACATAATGATTTGCTCAAATACGGCAAACATGGTTCTCTTCATCTCTACAGGTATATCGTCCGTGAAACGAGCTTACAATGTACTCTCGTCTCATAAAAAGCGCAAATCATAAGCATTCTCAACTCATAACGGCGCAAGGATGAATTGAATTACCTATTTTGATAGGAGAATGGACCGTTTTGCGCTCGTATCGTCCACAAACAGGTCCACAAATCCAATCCCATTTGTAAAGCACTTCCCAGACAAAAGATTCGCGGCAAATCGAGCTCGCGACGCCACGTGCGCCCAAACGGGCTTCCAACGTCTAACTGCGCGGTCGAGATGCGCGGCTACCCTTAAACATAGGTACCCTCTTATTAATAACCTACCCGACCTCCCCAAACAAAGGACTCGGAATCAATTAGGGTCAAACCGACGGACCGACGTTTAGGGTCGAAACGACCCACCATATCTGTACAGTCGATTCGACGGCGATACTCCTAAACACTCAGAACTACGTCCATGCCTCGACACTGCCATATGACGCGGCAAAAGAAGAAAAACGCGCAATACGCGCTGAAAAGAGACGGGGCTATGCATATTAATGGTGGGTATGAAAGGGACAGGTTTAAACATTTTGTAAGCTGATAACCAGAGGCAGTGAACAGAGCGAGGGGAACCATATTCTCGCGCGAGTCTACATGAATGTAATGAATTAGAATTCAATGGTGTAGGCACAACACAAGAGTTAGATCGTGAGTTTGAAATACATTTCATTTAATAGCTTATCGAGGTAGAGCGGTCATTATCCAACATAATGAGAAACCAATTGGAATTACAATTTTGGAGACAGCGATAACAACTAAATTACATGACTAGATAGACCTTAAATCATTCAATTCATGACATGGGATACTTAAAAGGGATTAGAGAAATACAGAAATATTTGATAAGTAAGTAGATCAAATGTATTTAATTTTGTTCATAAACTTTCAAGGCAACGTGTCCACTCCACCATCAAGGTCTTATCAACATCATTCGGTTATGAGGAAAACAAAGATCTTAAAGCTCAGTGCGCCGTAACGTCGAGAATCCAAGAAACAAATCTCAATCGATTCAAGGATTCATCCTAACATCAACTAAGAAGAGCATGTGCTACGGTGTAAAATAAAGATGACAAAACAAAGCGATCACTGGGAAGCATTTACATTGAACGCTAAAAAGGACTGCACAGTGGGCCCACGCGCGCTAAAATGGCAACAAAAAA
This sequence comes from Cabera pusaria, assembly GCA_954871355.1. NCBI lineage: Eukaryota > Metazoa > Arthropoda > Insecta > Lepidoptera > Geometridae > Cabera > Cabera pusaria. The sequence continues at coordinate 13,371,075 of OX940900.1, read as the reverse complement.
TTTTGCGGACAATTTACCTATAAACATCCATGGAAATGCAATCCATCATTGGATCCTCGTATCCACGGCCACTGCACGCACACACGCGCACCGGCGCACACACTAATTCACCGCACCTCCTCACGCGAAGGGAAAATCTTCACACACGACACAGATAAACATGTCAACTGCTAGACATTGTTACCCTAAAGTCCTTTCACGTTTTTCACCACAAGATCACAATAATACACAAAACATAACACAAAAGACGTAAATGAACACAGAAACACTGGATTATTTCGCAATACCACCCGCGTTCGAGTCACGAAGACGTCGATTTCGACAAAAATACGCGTAAGTATTGTAGAGTCGATTCGGCGACTGTACTCCCCGCCCTGTTCCAGAGGCGAATGGGGCCGCCATATTGGATCTTGCAAAGCGGCGCTCACTAGCACATCTAGCGGATTTTTGTGGAAACAGCATGTAAAGCATGAACTATAACAGCAGTCTACACTGTGCGTTACCATCTATTTAAATGAAATTCTTAAATAAAACTGAAGGGTAAGCAAGAAGGGACCTGAAAATCAAATTTGTATTATTTTACTAATACATTTGTCAATAATAACTGTCTATAATGAAGTTTAAATGGATTTTACCGTAAAAGTGCTATGGAATGGGTTAGATATTGCCGCAAGTAATGTTTAAAGAAGTCGCCAGATAGCGTTGTTTTTAAAATCGTACACACAAAAGATCATGAATATTTTTCTCTACTTAGAGATTTTAGAGATATTATTCTCTACATTTTTCTGAATACTTCATCAAATTAGCGCCACCTAATTTTCTAGTTTCATCAAGATGCTAATACTGCATAAAGTCAAGCTACTTGACTATTATTTTACCTGATGTTATGTGAAGATACAGCCTAGGATGGTTTCATGGATGGTGGTGAAACTAGGTAAAGTAAAACAAAGCGACCATACCTATGTCTCAACCTATGTGTACTTACTAATAATAATTCAACGACAATAAGGATTATTTAAATAATTGGTTAATACAATTTAGGATTGTTTACAAACCGTATTTCCTGCTGGCTACCAATAGCTAGGCTAGTCCTCTTCAGTAGCAAGTTCGAGGTGTGTATTTCCATATCGCTGGAGGTATTAATCTGATCTCGATGAATTTACAATGAGAACAAACGGAAAGTACAATCCTCTCAAATAAATAATATAATTTTTCAAATAGGTTAATATATTGCGAAGTTCTGAAGTAACAAACATAAAATAAGTTGAATTGAGAACCTCCTCCTGTTTTGTGTCGGTTAAAAAAATACGTGAGGCAAGTTGGTAAATAAACCAAATAAGTATGGTAGGTAATTCTAAATATCTTATCAATATCACTAATGAACGTGATTGATTCATAGGAATATTAAGTAAGTACTTAAGTATGCATTTTAGTTCATTATGTAAGTTCATTTTTATCTAAAAGCGAATTACCTATACATTTAATTAAAAATAATATATTTTTATAATTATTGAACGTAATTTGTCTTACGATTCTTACATTAAACGAATATTCCATCACTTTATGACAATACGGCCCTACAAGCGAAACGTAATGTAGCTGCTACCTCAGGTAAGTAACTATATCAACCTCACAGATTAAGGATGAAATAGCTTAATACGAGTTCTGTGGTCATGGTCAACCCAAAAATGTCGCACCCTAACAAGACTTTGTACCTATGATACGACATTGCTGTGAAGACAAATAAAATCACCCCACATTTCCCCTTTTTTATCACGCTCACACTTACCGTAAAAACATATGTCAAATACTCAAAATCAACGTGAAGAAAAGAGCAAATACATGATTCAAGGTCATACCTTTAGTCTTCAAAAGTGTATTCTACATTCAACCTCTATTGTGCATTATCTTCTTGGGTCAACCCAATGACAAAGGCTGTACGGTCACTTTAATGCCTGTAATTGTGTGAGTGTAATTTTCTTTTTGGCTTTAAATGTTTTATCGAAAACCAGTTTGTTTTCTAAATTCAATTGATTCATATTTATAGGTTGAAGCAATCTAATATGTTTTAAAATTAGCTCATCTGATTACTTCATTTTATTGATTTTAACGAAAACTAATATACTCGTATTTCGATAACATTAACCGAGACTTTTTATGTAGAATTCCTGCTCTATTATAACAAATTTTCCTTAAAAAAGTTTAAAAATATGTTATCATGTATTATATTCATATTCTCTGATATTACCAGAAAAATGTATTACATTATATGGCCAATAATTTTTAGGGATAAGTATAAACAATATTTTCCATAATTGCTTTTTGTTTTTCTTCCCTAAAAATATATTTTTTGAAATTTAAAATTAAATTAAGTATAGAATGGAAACTGATCAAACTTTTACGATACATACTCGTACCAACTAACAAACAAAAAATGGCCTAGTATACCTTATAAAAACTTTACGATTCGTTAATAGTAGCTTAAAAGACTTAAAATTGCGTATCCATGGATACTTTGGGTGGCTTGTTTTGGAGAAAACGATGCTTCTTTGCCTTTTTAGAAGTTTTTGTGATCAGTTAAACTAAAAAGGTCCACTTAAAGTCAAATAAAAATTCTAAAGGCACGATGACACACAATTTAGATGCTTAATCGTAAGTTGTCTTCAAATAATGTTTCCAAAAGTATTTTATTCATGTGCAGTTTTTATAATGTGTTACCTAGCTTAACTATTACGTTTAAAACACCTTAGTTATTACGTTGCAAATACAACCAATCTTATCAAAAATTTGACCACAGATAAAACATTTGGCTCAAAACATAAAAAAGATTCCAAGAAACATAACTTCTTGGATAGATTACCTATAAATTTAAAATGCATACTTTGTAAAGAAAAATGAAACAGTCTGGCACTTACCCTTATGCACCAAAAATAAGTACTTATTTTTGGTGCATAAGGTACGTAGTGTGAATAACATGGTATGGGAACGTAAACGCCTTTAGTTTGCAAAGAAATGTCAATCTGTAATGGAAACACAGTCATCGTCTGCTAATAACTGCACACGATACTGCCAGCTCTACATACGCTGAATAAAAGCATATATTATTGTATGTACTAAGTGGTATCATCTACTCCAGATTTCAGTATACCGCAAACAACAAACTGTATCTAAGTCTGGCGGTCAGCGCATCGTATACACAGTTTCTAATTAGAGAGACGTCAATGAAAATCTTTACAAGTAATAAATAAGTTTAGATTTTTATACTTATAAGCTTATTTAACAACAATAATTCGTAAGAATAAATCTGTAGTTTTACACGACTCACATCTAGGCTAGTTCAAAAATCAAGTTCGCAATACAGTGTTTCATATATGGTTTTGTTTAATTTTCTCTAAATGTTTTTGTAACAGTGAGCTATTTATTATATTTATGATATTTTTATTGCTTCAACGTGACTGCCCAATATTATTTACTATTTACTTGTTTTATAATTTAGGCATACGACGTAATGTCATTTTGCTGAATCTAATTAGATAAATGGCGTTTAAAACACGTTTTTTGTATGGGGATCCCCTTTAATTTTTAACTTTACTTTGTTTTTAGTATTTGTTGTTCTAGCGGAAACAGAAATACACCATCTGTGAAAATTTCAACTGTCTAACTATCTCGGTTAATGAGCTATAGCCTGGTGACAGACGGACAGACAGACAGACAGACAGACAGACGGACAGCGGAGTCTTAGTAATAGGGTCCCGTTTTACCCTTTGGGTACGGAACCGTAAAAATGTATCGGAATAAATTTTAATATAAATTTCGTACCCTTGATGTACTCCACAAAATGATTATGATAGAATTGGTCATTTGTCTGTTTAAACATTAACATTCGTCTCACTACTACTACTATAGTGGTACTACTACTATATTTATTCTGTGACTACTACTGGAAATAATATCATGAGTGTTCTCTGACAAAATTAAGATAGTTTTTAGTTGAGATAGTTTAAAAACAAAAAAAACATACAAACGAATTTATAAACTCCTTCTTATTGGAAGTATGTTGAAAACGACCGACTTCCATGTCCCGCGAGTCAATTTCAGTAGCAAGTTTGAGATGTTTATCCTCATATCTCTAGAGATACTTATCAGATCTCGAAGAAATTACAACGGGACCACCTCGGAAATGAACCCTACCGATTAAAAAAAGAATCATCCGAATCGATTCACAATTGGCGGAGCAATCGCGTAACATACATACAAAAAAACAAAACATACAGACGAATTGAGTGTCCTCCTTCTTTTAGGAAATCGGTAAAAAATTTAGTAATTATTATTGTTATTACAAGCTTTTATTTTAACTTGCCCTGTTAGTATGTATGTAATGAATTTTTGTGTGGGTCAAATCTTAGACGCTGAATTGGAACCACTTCCCGAAGTTCTTATGGACTCAAGTTTGTTATGCCTACATACGTATCTTCAGTAACAATGCAATAATAGTATGGTACCATCGAGTTAACTAAAAATTAGATAGTGTCTAGTCTTCCACGCTATTATTTTGAGTAACTAAACTTACATACTCAGATATCTGCCCCTCTATTATTGTAAGTTGGTGATCAATGTCTATTCCAAACAACATTATTTCCAAAACTAGTCTAAAATAGTTTCTTGATAATTGAAACAATGTTTGTCGAATTAATTACAAAACTAAGTAAGTTTGTAAAGACTGAATAGCTGAATTTGAATTTTGAGGGCCCGGGAGAATAGTTGGCTTTGACGTCAAAGGATAGTGGCGCTGAATCCCAACGCGCATTTTATATTGGCGCTCTGGTAAAGGAAAACTCCCGGCTCAGTAACAGGATACAGGTGTTGGGTAAGCTTTTATCAATCTTGTTACTCTACTACTGGTAGTAGGACTCTGTCACGTGTCCGACTGGCCAGCTTGGTAGCTGGCCAACCTCAAGTTGGAAAAATCTAATGTGTTCCAGCAATAGTCGTTGAGAGCCAGTTCCCATTCTAGGATTAACGTGCTACCATCCTTGACCGCATCACCACTTACCACCAATAGGTGAGATAGTAGTCAAAAGCTAGACTATATTATGATATTAAAAAAGATCTACTTATTACTAGATAGATAGAGATAGATAGAGCAGTCAGGCCTTTAATTTAACATGTCACGAAATTCCACTACATCCCTTTATAGTATAAACATTAACAAAGTAATAAAAAACTCAAATGAAATTATGAACCCCGTAATTAAAGGGGTACTCAATTCAAACCCTAATTCAGTTTGGAGCTCTACATTTAGGGCGCTCATAAAAAGAACCGCACGCACGGTACAAATGTGTTACAGCCCGTAAAATTCATAGCTTTAACTTAACATACAAACTCGTGCTCGTAAAATGTACTAAGCACCATATATGTGTAGAAACACCATCGTTTACTTTGCATAAGAGACTAATCGATGAATAAAAATTCGGAACGGTTCAGAAGACGGGTTGAGACACTTGCGCTGTAGCGTGGCATAATACTGTTCCCATTCCAATCCTAGCGTGATACCATCCTCGACCGCATCGTCACTACCAACAGGTGGGATAGTGATCGAACGCTATGTGGTATAAAAATAAGAGAAACATGGGATTACAAATAAATATAAATGTATTAAGAGTTTTCCGTAAAAATATTACCTCATACCTAAAAAAAAACTCTGTTTTGTACTCTTGGCTTATTTATTTTATTTATTTATTTATTTATTCATAGTATAAGTAATTTACATTGTTTCTATCAAAAAGTTCCAGTAAACCTTACAGAGGTTTGTCTAGGTACAAAAAAAAGTCCTCTATAAATTAAACGCAGTAACTTAGGGCTAGTGTTAGTACTTATAACTCTGTTATAAAAATATATACATAATATGATATGATATGAGATTATATTAATAAACATGTTTGTTAAATTTGTTTATTGTTTAATCGTAAAGGTTGATCAACTAATTTATCAAACTAATTTGACTGTTTACAGAGAGCAACTGCATACGAATTCCGATTCCGATTTCCACTTCCGGTCAAGCACGAAACCCTAAAGGTACGGACACACCGCGGCGTCCTGTGTGCGCGATCTAGGCGGCGATCAGATAGCGCAGTAGTATTTGTACCAACTGGTACACACCAAACGCGATCAGAAAACAATTAAAATGTACTGAGATCGCGCCCGCAGATCGCATGACGCCGCGGTGTGGCCGTATCTTAAGTGACGATGCGGTGTATAAAAATACACCGCACCGTCACTTACATGTCAGACAGTGGTGGATTATAATTTTAAAAAATGCAAAAATCAAATGCAATTGTTTAACTTGTTTGTAGGTTTTTCAGCATTTAGAAACACCAAAACAGCTGATTTGACAAGATAAAATTGGGTCAACAACCATACCAGTACCACAGAGACCTCGGATTACGAATGCTACGTCATATCTCTGATATTTATACCTATATCATGATAATGTAGAGAATTCAAAGGTAGTTGAGAAGACGTCTTTACGTGTGTAAAATGAGTCAGTTGAAAATAATTATCTAATGCAAGATGCAGACGATGTTTCCTTTTCGCATAGGTCGTCGCTCCATCTGATCGACTTTCTTAATCCCAGTAAAAATTACCTACTTGGCAACCCTACACATATTGTGTTTTTACTAGGTACCAAATACGTTTCGTTGAGTAACTCGCCTTCATCGGTTACCGGTTTCGGAGTTTCCCGACGATGCGATGTTATGAAATTCAAATAGTCGGAAATATAATATTACATTTGTATCATGAAAATATTGGATACAATCCTGTTTATTTGTTTTGCAATACAATTCATACTATACTTACTGAAACTATTGTTCAAGAGACCAGTCCTAGCATTTAAGTTGTATTTCTAGAGAGACTTGTGATTGTCTAGAAGTGGTAAGTGATAATGAGATGCGACGCTGCATACCTAAGCTTCTACTTTCATTACAACCATACTCGAGGTAGATAGTAAGTTTAAGTTTTTATGTTTCAACATTATATTTTGTAAGTTGATGGCCTACCTACCTACGGTTACTTTTATTTACCTACAATAATTTTAAGAAATAATTTTCTACCAGTAAGATCGGTACAAGCGAAGCTCTTTCATTTTCTTTAAAAATGTAAAAATCCCCTTTCGCTGTAGTCGAAGATGTGGTCGAAGTAAAAACGTTGCAAGGAACACTTGACTTGGAAAGCCGCAGTGACGTCCACGAGAGGCATAGTCAGCACAAGCGATAAGTGACAAGCGATGTCATTTTTATAGCATAGAATATTTGCAGTATTATTGAAGACAACTTCCACAGCATAATATTGAATTGTTGCTGATTGAGGAGTTAGAAGGAGGTAAAATTCAATGAATCATAACAAAAATAATATAAACTTTATCTGCATATACTTATCAATTTTTAAACTTAAAGTAATTTATTAATATTATCTATATATATATAAAAGAAGGTCGTGTTAGTTACTACACTTATAACTCAAGAACGGCTGGACCAATTTTATGATTTTTGTATTTATGGAATTGTCTTTGTCAGGAATAGGATAATAGGTATTAAAAACAATGAATAATTGACCTAAAAAATATATAAGACAAATTATTTTGCCAAAATATTCCTGGGTTAAAAAACTGCCAATCATTTGATGTTCAATTGTTTATTCCGTCGTTACGGTAAACCGCAAATTAATAAGGGTCATCGCTCCACACGATTAGTGTATTTAGCTAGTGTCAAGTACAAAGATTCTCCAAGTTTTTGTGATTTCAAGTCATGTAGACACTTATTCATGACATGAAGTAAGTATACTTATTCAGAATTAATATTAAAGTCAATCGAACTAATTTCAAGTTAATAACTAATCTATAACAATAATAACATTGTTTCATTGCATCATGTCTTGCTGACACGCGGTTGAACACTTCAACAAGCAAAGAGAATATAAATACTACGTAGGTACTTACATCAAGTTCCTAATTGCTGTGTTATAAAAATGTTTTACCTTGAAAGTTTTTTTTAATATTTTACAAACTAAATGTTATTTACGCACAAGTATATATCGTTGTTTCATTTATGAAAATGAATTCTAAAATACGAATATATAGGTAGGTATATAAGTATTTATAATATACCTACATGATAAGAACCTAAGTAAATTTGAACCTCCGGTGTCTACCGGTCTTAACATAAATGTATGAAGTTGATGTTCTTCTCCTCGAGAGTAGTACCTATTGTTCTGTAGCCGTACGCGTGTAGCGTCCTTGCTCAGACTGACGCCATGACAAATCAAAATCGGTGGCGGGGTGAGGAAGCCCGGAATTGGTGGGGGAAACAGAGTGTCCGTTCTATACGTAGTATTATTATCTTTTCTATGCTAAAAGGTAACACGACATTCATTGTCTGTTAGGTGGTACGAAGTTCGCCGGGCCAGTTAGTATATTATATAATCATATATCATTATAGGACGTCGAACGCCCTCCAGCTAGGTGGAGCGATGATAATACGCAAGCTAGCTGGCAGCGGTTGGAAACAAAGAGCTGAAAATTGATTTCAGCGGCGTGCCCATAGTAAACAAGATTTTAGTTAATTATAATTAAGATAGTTTAAAAACTAAAACAACTGACTTCAATGCCCCGCGCGTCAATTTCAGTAGCAAGTTTGAGACGTTTGACGGTTGATCGTCATATCTCTGGAGATTATTATCAGATCTCGATGAAATTACAATGGGACTATTTCGAAAATGTACCCTACCGATTACAAAAATAATCAAATTAAAAAGAATCGGTTCACAATTCACGGAGTAATCGCGTAACAGACACACAAAAAAAAGATACAGGCGAATTGAGAACCTCCTTCTTTTTGGGAAGTCGGTTGATTATTTGAAAAGACAGATATCACTGCCAGCGAGAACACAAACAAATAATTGTCTACAATATATCTTTTTTCAATTCGAACCCAGAAGCAGATCTGAGCGCAAATTTTTCTACGGGTGGTAGGAGCTTATAATATCGATGTTCCGCTTGACATGCTACCAAAAAGTAGATTACCACCATCAAGGAGAAAATTGCCGCTATAACCTTACGGTGCTCCGGCAACACACAGCCCTTGAGAGTCGGAGCATTCTAGGCCTAGCATGTTTACCATCTTCGATCACATGGAGAAATAGTGGTAAATCAAGTTGAGTTGGACTCGGCGAGGCTGCCGTACCAACTTCTCAGACTAGGTTAAAGGACAAACTTAACTTTGTAGTTCGATCCATAGAAAATGTATTGCACCAACTATAAATGATAAGTTTGTAACAGTAAATTTACCTTTTTTGTTATTAAACTACATATTTACGGATTTCAGAATTATTCCTTTATAAGTGCTTCACGACCTTGCTTCTTGCCAAATTTCATGACTCTAGGTCAACGGGAAGTACCCTATAGGTTTTTGACCCAAAACCTATTATCCGGGTGTTATTATCCAGTTGACCTAGAATTGTCAATTTTGGTTAAAAGCAAGGTACACAGCACAAGTAAAGGAAAAAATCCGAAAAATAAAAAAAGTTGAAAATTGAGGTAAGTTTAGGTACTTACAATTTTTCGCAAAAATCTAAATTGCCCATATCTTTTCATCGTATTGACTCAGGACCTTGATTTATATATACCTAATAGGGACTATAGACTTCAGACTTAGATCTGGTATAAATTACAACTTGCTAGGTCCACCCGTTCCTGAGAAAATCGGTGGTGACACACTGATAGACAGACGGACAAGAAAGTGATCTTATAAGGGTTCCTTTTTAACCTTTTGAGGCACTGAACCCTAAAAACAAACTTCATGATCGACTAGATGATTAAAAAAAAATTAAAAAAAATTATATAGTTATATTCCGCTTCCTGTTCTGCCTTGTTCCACGTTCGCGAGTCATGCTTCATTTGTCACATTATCAGCTGCAATTTGCATGCTTGCTGAAGCCACCGATATAACGGGAGCTAAATTGGAATTGCTCTTCCCCATATTTCATAAATTACATACATGTAAAGCTCAGCAATTTTCTGTGTTTGCTCTAGATGGTGCAAATTGCTGTTTGAATATGATTTATTAGAATTTTAGATGTTCTTAGTTATGACAAATGGGTGTTCGCGGCCAGTTATATAATAAATAGAGTTGATTTATGTAAACAAGAACAACAGATGTTTCTAAGTACCGCTATTACTTAATACTTACTGGTGATAACGGATTGTCTTCAGGTAAACCGACAAATCTAACATTAAAGCATTCTTTAATTAGGTTTATAAGCTAAGAACGAAAATAAAATATACCTACCTTACTGCCACATTACGTTTAGTCGCCAGTTCTAATTAATCTAAAGACAAAATCGTAGGTACACCTCTTCAAGAGTTACAACACAACACAGTTTTACAATCCTTAGTTATAGACTAGAACCAGATAGAGCAGTAACCTTCGCAAGGAGGCTAGTTAGCCAGTTGGCTGGATGAGAATAGACGAATCATCTTCATTAGTGAGAAATTGTAGAGCCATACAACTTATAATATGGATTAGCATGGATTAGCATGATGCTGATGAGTTGTCAACACATATTTTATTTACTGACTGAACCGTGAATGTAATTTTACTGAATGTATACATTATTATATAAAATAGATATAATTATATTTTTATATCTTATAGTCTAACGTGTGACCGCTATCTCGTCTGATACTAAGCGATAATGTGGTCTAAGATGGTGAACACGCTAGCTTAGCCTAGAATACTCTGACTTTCGAGGACTGTTTTCTGCCAGAACACTGTAAGGTTATGGCGATAGATTTTCTTCTTGATGGTGGTAAGCTACTTTTTGGTATGAAGTCAGCGGAACATCGATATAATATGCTCTTACTACCTGTAAATACTAACGAGTAGTAAGAAAACAAGCTCTATTTCATTATTACCAATCAAAAATCAAGGGCAAGTGCCAAATTGAGCGCTCACATTCAATATAATATGCGTTATAAAACACGCAAGGACCAGAACTAAATAATTATTGAACTGATTGCTTTTGACTTACCGTACCTTGTGGTTTAGTTAATTGGAGCAGACTGCCAGTTGTAATATGAACTTTATTTTTACATCAATAAAACATACAAATGTCAAGAGATATGGTAACAGTTAAGTGCCACCTAGTATGCTTTGAACGCCTTAATTATACTTTTGCATGTTGCGTTGCTGACATTGAAATTCGTGATATTTTCATTGGTTCCTGACAAAATATGTTTCAGTAGTAAAATCATTTTTAGATCGTTGATTTAAGAGTGTAATTAGCTTGCTTTAATGTTGATTGCTTGTTTACCTGCGTAACTAATGCTAAACAAGCCAAGTCAACAACTTCTCAACAATTTCCCTGCCGTGACCGTAAATTACTAACTACCCTCTGACTACGTCGGATTGCATAAATGGCGCGTACATAATCGGTAACAAACCGTATTATACCAGCTCATTATGTATGCAGTAACAAAAAGTTTTTATGCTCAGCTCGGTAATTATGTAGTTCGCAACACTTGGGACTGATGGTCGATTAACTCGCGGGTGGTAGAGAAATTGGTTCTATAATTGGTGACAGCTAGAGACATGAGTTAATATTTATTTCTTCTTTGTGAGTTTTGACCACTGCAGCTGAAAGGAGTGTTAATTTCAATAATTATTACTGTATGAACTGTTTTTATTATTGTTGTTTGCCTTCAAATTACTTTCAAAACTAGTTTCTATGTTGTTTTATGAAAGAAAAGATAAAAATTAAGAGTCAAAAATATTTTTTAAAACAAGCTTTTCTATGGGGCAAGGAACTAAAATGTTAAAAATAAATTCTAGTAAGTATTTTTACGGGTAGGTACTTACCTATATTCTAAAAAGCTTGAGGCACAGAAGTATAGTAAGTACCTAACTTGTAAAACGGGTAGTGACTCAAGCTTTTAAGAATATAAGTAAGTACCTACCCGCAAAATACTACAATTTATTTTTAACATTTTAGTCCTTACCCCAGATAAAAGCTTGTTTTAAAAAATATTTTTTCTTGTAATTTATTTTTAACTTTTTGGTAGGCATAAGTTACTACTACTACCTGAGTATTTTAGAGCAGGCGTGATGTTTTAAAATACTCTCGGATATTATGATGTAATTATGGGTAAAGTGCTCTTCAAGGCAAATCAATCAAGACTGAACTCGGTGGGGTTATTGTTTTTTATTTATTTATTTATTTATTTATTTATTTATTTATGGTAAGCCAACAGTTTCAATTAAAACTAAATGATTTACAGTATATAAACCATGAAACCAATTAAAAGCTCACACTTATTATTCACACTCACATATATTATATTCTATAGATTTTTCAATTGAATTCATATACTGATCATAGCAATGTGTTTCTACCTTTCGAGCTCTTTCGCGCAATAATTTATAACTATGAAAATCTGACCTATTGCCGTAAGTCTTATATTTATGCAGGTACTTAAATTTTTCTTTGATAATTTTTATAAGAGCTGTCGAGTACCATCTTGGATATGACTCGCTGGTCACACACTTTGAGGGTACGTATTTATTTCGTAGGTCCTCAATCACCGAGTAGAAGTATGAGACTGCTTCGTCCATTGACGTGGTACTAATATTACTATACCAGTCAGTATTTGAAATAATGTTATTAATGGTAACATAGTCACCTTTATTATATAGGTATTTAATTAGTGACGAAGGTTTTAATGAAGCTATTTCAAAAAATTTTACGTTAATTGATAGGGTTTTATGATGAGGGTCAAGAGGAACAAAAGGACAATCACACTCAGACACTGTAACATTGTCGTTAGATAAAACCAAATCTAAAATTCTGTTAAAATCGTTACGAATACCATTGTACTGGCGCAAACCACATAAATTTAGTTCATCGACGAGCAAATGTTCATCAGTCGAGCTTTTTATCACAGAAATGCCATGGCAACCTTTCAGCTTCATCATCAGATCCTGGTTATCGTTTAGGTGTAAAATGCTTCTCAAGATGAATCAATTGAGTCTAAATTCGGTGGAGTTACGTTAATTTATCACAAAGATGCCGTGGCCACCTTCCAGCTTCATCATCAGACCCTGGATATAATCTAGATGTAAAGTCCACCTCAAGATGAATCAATCGAGCCTAAATTCGGTGGGGTTCTGTTGTTTTATCACTGAGATGCCGTTTCCACCTTCCAGCTTCATCATCAGACCCTGGATATCATTTAGGTGTAAAGTCCTCCTTAAGACGAATCAATCGAGCCCAAACTCGGTGGGGTTATGTTGTTTTATCACAGAAGATACCGTGGCCACCTTCCGGCTTCATCGTCAGACCCTGGATATCATCTACGTGTAAAATCCTTTTCAAGACAAATCAATCGAACCCAAACTCGGTTGGGTTATATTGTTGTATCACAGAGATGCCGTGGTCACCTTCCGTCTCCATCATCAGACTAGCTTTATGGTACCATATTAATGTATTGTCACCAAAAATACATAAGTTCACCAAATTTGAGTCAAATCGGACATCGGGAAGTGAGTCTAATTTAGCTTCCAAGATTCCACCCGAACATACATACATACATACGAGTACATTGCAAGTTAAATAAAAGCATGTAAAATTAGCCTAGGCTGTTATTGTCACCAACTGATATTTTTTTCCTAAAGGTATTTTTATGGCAGACAAACATTGACCGCTATTTCACCTAAGTGAAGATTATCTGGAAATAACCAGTACTGAGACGAGGCTCTGGACAACTGACCGTCGTCTGTCATCCACAGAGCACAACTATCACAATCTGTCTTCCATTCCATACCTATTGGCACTTAACATCGTGCCAAAACTGCAATGACAATAATTAAAATAGTTCAATAAAAACTAAAAAAAACTACTTCTATTATTTGCCGCGCGAGTCAGTTTTAGTAGCAAATTCAAGAAATGTATCCTCATATCTCTGAAGATACTTATCTCTAAATAAAATTTGATAAACCCTACGTATAAAAAAATAATAATTCAAATCGGTTTACAATTGGCGGAGTAATCGGGTAACAAACATATAAAAAAAAAACATCTACATCGACGAATTGAGAACCTCCTCTTTTTTGGAAGTCGGTTGAAAAACGTCAAGTGTTAGCGTATCTATTTACTTTCAGACTAGCGTAATCTTTCGTCAACATCCAGCGTTATTTCTAACCAACAAAATATCTTGATATCTTAAGGCCAGTTTCGTAATTTTCACGCGATTTAATAGGCTCTACTTGAAAATAAACTGAGTGATGGACAACGACGTAAACATTAAATAATTGCGTCAGCTCACGAACTTTTCTGTAATTAATTTTAGTGCAGCTACATAAATAATAATGCACTCGTATGCAGTAAAATATAATGGACAAGATAATTATCCAGATAGTTTTCATTTCTAAGGGGTGATTGCAATGGTTAAAGAATATAAAATCTTACTTGCAAAAAGTTTATGAAGCAAAAAGTTTATTTTACATCTTATAGACCAGCGCTTTACCTTTATCTCGCCTGGTGGTGCGCGATGATGTAGTCGAAGATGGTAAACACACTTGTTTTAGTAAGTTTTGACAAAACAAGCTTTTTGTTGTTCCAAAAATAATTTTCCTATGCACACTCAATAACATTAAGAATTATGTACCTCTACACGTATTGCGATTTTACTCAGTGATATTCAAAAAGTTAGGTATTACGAGTAACATCAACAACTCCTTGGTGTTAATAACAGTACTGTGGCTAATTTTCCACATACAAAAATATCTTCATCAAAATCAATAAGTAACAGCAAAAGCATCTACGACAAAAAGTATTTACATCGACATACCAGAACTCGTTTGCTAGTCAGTTAACACTGCTGCATATTTACAGACTCCTGTCCCGTTGGAGAGAAAAACCGTTGCCTCCTTATTGAGAAAACTGCATTTTACAACCTTGTCTAAATACAAGCTACGGCCTAGGCTACAGCCGCTCACCGCTACAGCGGTATTTATGAAGATTTTGAGTTTTGACGAACGCATAGCGGTAGAGTTTATGTCAACAATGTATAGGTTTAAATGACTAACCCCTGTTTACACAAATAAGATCGTTTAAAAAACTAAAAATAACCGACTTCAATGCCGCGCTATTAATTTTCAGTACCAAGTTTGAGGTGTTTATCTCCATATCTCTGGAGATACTTATCAAACCTCGATAAAATTACCGTGGTACCACACTTAGAATATCTCCTTTCCAACAAAAAAAGAATAATCAAAATCGGTTCATAAAGACGAAGTTATTCGCGAACAAACATAAAAAAAATATATACGGTCGAATTGAGAAACCTCTTTTTTTTAAGTCGGTTAATAGCACTATGAGGTCTCACATAGGGTTCACAACGCTTGCAAACGCATAATGTCATTTAAACCAAATCCACTGCTTTGTTTTAGTCAAAATCTTTATGAATACGGCTGACTATGCATTCGTGAGCCTTTTGAGACTTTATAGCGTTGTTTATGAATACAGGGGTAAGTAAATAGGCTGACACTTGTGTCAACAATTTCATAAAATGTAAAGTCTCCACATTGCGACAGGGCAAATGAAATGTTGAAAAAGTCGCAGTTCCATATTTTAACCCGTATCACATAGCTTCGTCGTATCCGTGTTTCCTTTTACTTTTAAAATAAACATGCTGAAATGAAACAATTTTTTAACTATTGTTTATTTGCCTATTTTTGCATTTTTAAAACTTAAACTTAATTTAAAATAAATTATAAGTAAAAAATATTTTTTAAAACAAGCTTTTATCTGGGACAATTAACTAAAATGTTAAAAATAAATTCTAGTAAGTATTTGGCGTGTACTTACCTATATTCTTAAAAGCTTGAAGCACTACCCGTTTTTCAGGCTAGGTAATTACTATACTTCAGTGCCTCAATTGATTGAATTGAATGTGCCTGATCCTATCATTGAAGTGTAAAGTGCTCCTCAAGACGACTCATTTGAGCCGAAACTCGGTAGAGTTACGTTGATTTATCACAGAGATGCCGTGGCCACCTTCCAGCTTCATCGTCAGACCCTGGATATTATCTAGGTGTAAACTTCTCTTCAAGACGAATCAATCGAGCCCAAATTCGATAGAGTTACGTTGATTTATCACAGAGATGCCGTGGCCACCTTCCAGCTTCATCGTCAGACCCTGGATATCATCTAGGTGAAAAGTTCTCTTCAAGACGAATCAATCGAGCCCAAACTCCATAGGGTTATGTTGATTTATCACAGAGATGCCGTGGCCACTTTCCAGCTTCATCATCAGACCCTGAATATCATCCAGGTAAAAAGTTCTCTTCAAGACGAATCAATCGAGCCCAAACTCGGTAGGGTTGTGTTGATTTATCACAGAGATGCCGTGGCCACCTTCCAGCTTCATCATCAGACCCTGGATATCATCTAGGTGAAAAGTTCTCTTCAAGACAAATCAATCGAGCCCAAATTCGGTGGGATTATGTTGTTTTATCATAGAGATGCCGTAGCCACCTTCCGTTTCCATCATCAGACTAGCTCCATGGTACCATATTATTGTATTGTCACCAAAAATACATAAGTTCACCAAATTTGAGTCAAATTGGACATCGGGAAGTGAGTCTAATTTAGCTTCCAAGATTCCACCCGAACAAACATAGTGACATACATACATTGCAAGTTAAATAATAGCTTGTAAAATAGTACAAGTAAATAAATAAATCTACTTAGATTAACTACTACTAACAAAAATTAAACTCATATAAGTACATAATTACCGAAAGAAATTCACGAAATCTCCACAAACGCGACAAGCATTTTTACAAAATAAAAGTACATTCATCATAATAAATACCTATACTTATCTAGTTTAAAAAAATCAAAATGAACGCTTTTATAAACACATCAAATTAAAAAGTTAAAAATAATTATTAATATAAGCTGAAAATAATAATGAGCGAAAAATGCTAGTATTATTGTGAAAAAAGCGTGGGGCGCTTTGTGCCATATTTTTTTAGTTTTAAGTTAGTATTATTGTATTATAGTCGATTCCTGATAAGTGTACAAAAAGTTTAAATTAAATATGACCGTTTAAGTGGGTCAAAATCGAGTCCAAACAAGTCGGTTACATACATACAAGCAAACATACAGGTGAAGCTAATAAAAGCGTGATAAAAAATCCAAACATCCCAATTTAAATTAAAAGTTCACACTAACCAAAAGAAAAGAAAACCCATCCTAACCAACTATCACATTCTTCCCGACATCCAGTTTCGCGTATGCAAAGAAAAATAACCAAGCATGACTGGAACCGCATTCCGACCAAGGCAACGTCGACTCCACAGTTGAGATTCATTACTCAACTCAACTACTCAGCTCAGTTCGAAAGCAGACCTACGTCCGAACAGACGCAGTTGCGTTCGTACAAACGCACGCGAGAATCAGTTCTATCCAAATTATTTTTCAAAGTTTGAATATCAGTGACCTGTGTTGTGATTGGATACTCTTTGGATTGTGCAACCGATTTTTTTAAAGGATTTCTTTTTTCTATTGGATTTTTGATTAAGTAAGTATTTTTATTTTTATTATGATTGGGTTAACGGTAGAAATTATAAAACATATTATAAAAATCTAGTGTTTATGTTGTAATGAAAGAAAAAATACGGGTGAGTATTCTTATTGTTTTTATTTGTAGGGAGGATATTATCATCGAAGTAAAATTTATTTATTTATGGTTTAGAAATCACCTTCAGAAGAGGTTGTATAATCTTGCCTGTTTCTACTTTTATTATATTATGAGCTTCAAAACCTGTTCAAAATGTAAATTCTTTAACGCTTAAGATGTTTCTAGGATTCCTGCTTAGATCCAGTAGTATAGGTTATAATAAATATAATATCACAATTATTACGCTAAACGGCGGCCTTACTCTGACTACAATGTCTGAAAATTATACTTTAAGATTTTACTATTTTACATGGAAAGGCTGTATGATAAATGTTTTTCCAAAACTTTGTAGGCACTAGGTTTTTCTCGTCTGGACACTAATTAACTTATTATGTAAAACTGTGACATTACTCTACAATATGTGAAAATTCTACTTTTACAAGGAGCAGCTACGTCATAAACGTTTTTGCAGGAATGGATAAGGAGCTTGAATTCTCGCTGACATGCTCGTTTGGTTACTATTAATGGCCGAGTATATTTTTATAGAATTTGTAGGAAGGTAATTACACAAACCCGGGGTCTACCACAAAGTCTTAAGCATTCATATGTCAGTATTACTACGAGAGAGCGAGATACAGCCGTTTATCTCTTTCTCTATCTCTCCGATATCATCATCGCCATCACCATCATCAGCCTTATTACACGCACTACTAAGCAAATATATGTAATGATAATTTAAGATCGTTTATAAAACAAAAAAAGACTTTCAATGCCGCCTTGCTCATTTTTAGTAGCAAGTTTGAGTTTTTATCTTCATAATTATCTGGTGATATGGGTCAGATCTCGATGAATTGGCAAGGCCCACCACAGGAGTATACGCTTTCAAATAAAAAAAATTTAAAACTGGTCCAGAGAACCAGAGAAATCGTGAACACACATAAAAAAAAACATACGACGAACTTAAATCCTCCACGTTTTTGTAGTCGGAATAAGTGCACATTCTGTCAATTTAGTGCAGTGTGCTTGTGTTCCACTGAATATGTTATTGACAGACGTCGTAACTTACCATCAGACGAGAGTCCTGCTTGTTCAGTCTCCTCGAATACTTAAAAAAAATGTAGGTATCATAATAAAGGTGTTAAATGAGTAATGTTCGTAAAAGACATCAACGCACTCAATCAATTAAAATTAATATCTTTCTGTCTTAAGTTTTTAATTATATTTGCAAATCATTATCGATTTCTGATAGAAACTACTTCGTAATAAAGACTTGTTGAGATCTTAAGTACAAATTGATTTTTTTTATTATCTTATAGGCTAGCGTTCTAGCGTTTGACCACTATCTCGCCTGGTGGTAAGCGATGATGTGATCGAAGATGGTGAACATGCTAGGCATAGGATACTCTGACTCTCAAGGGATGTGTGCTGCCGGAACACCGTAAGGTTTTGGCAGATTTTGTCCTTAATGGTGGTAAGCTATTTTTTGGTAGCAAGTTAGGCGGAATATCGCTATCTTATCTTTTTTCCCCAACAAGGCTCTTAAAATCAGCTTAGCGATTATTATAATATTTTGTACTCACTATTTATATACCTACGTCATGTAAACAATAACTGTACATCGAGTACAGTTATTGGGCGTGTTTCGAAGATGAACCGTGACTATCACTTAATGTGGACGAGATATTTAAACCGACTTAAAAATAGCAGGAGGTTTTCAATTCGAATGTTTATAGGTTTAAGTTTTATGTGTGGCCATAACGCCGTCATATATATACACGAATTTGCAACAATCTTATTTTATTCTCCATAGTACCATATTATTGCATTGTCACCGAATACATGTAAGTATACATCAGTTCATACATACTAGAACGACAACTTAATTAAAAGTTTGCAAAAACGAATGAACATATTGCAAAAGTGCCTTATCTTAAGATTCCTGTCAGTATAACAACTAATATTGACAGATCACGACTCAACTTTAATTTATTTACATGCAAAGCATTTTTCTCGCATGCCAACATACGATATAATTTGCATCGCATCAAGTACCTATGTTTGCGTCGGGCATTCGAGCTTGAGCATCGATTTCACGCGTCTATCGAATCGGCCTACATGAGCTCTACTTACCGGTTTACTGCCACCAATCGTGTTTACATATACGATTGTGTTTGGGTACTGCTTACAGCTATTGATGCACTTATTGGAAAGTAAATAAAACTGGCCAAGTGCGAGTAAGCATCGCGTCTCTTATCGCACACTTAGGGAGGGTTCCGTACAATACGAAACATAACAGAGTTTCAACCTCATATATTTGATTAATTGATATTACCAAGAATATTTGGTTTGGTCGCGATCTAGGAAGACGGGGCTCGTTTACTAGCGCCATCTATGTCATTTTGCCGAAACTAATTAGATAGATGGCATTTAAAAACACGTTTCTTGTATGGGGACCCCCTTTAATTTTTAACTTTATTTTGTTTTTAGTATTTGTTGTTCTAGCTGCAACAAAAATACACCATCTGTGAAAATTTCAACTGTCTAACTATCACGGTTAATGAGCTATAGCCTGGTGACAGACGGACAGACAGACAGATAGACAGACAGACAGACAGACAGACAGACAGACGGACAGCGGAGTCTTAGTAATAGGGTCCCGTTTTACCCTTTGGGTACGGAACCCTAAAAACCGAGCGGTAAAAGTACGGGATCCATATTTTAGGAGAAGACTTATCAGCAGGCTGAAAATCATCCGCCACAGTAGTTTATTCTTAAATTGTTAAATTGGCCTTTTACCATGGTAAAAGTGGTAGTTCTAATCCTTAACAACACTGAAACATGTCATACAAAAGTTTAAGACATTAGGATATCGTATTTTTTAAAGATATTAAAAGAATATTTGATTACAATTTTAATTTAAGCAGCTATTTCTAACAAAACTAAAAACAAAACTAAAACGCTTTGAACAGTCTCATAATAATACCATTATATTCCAAGCTTTAGTTTAGACCACATTGCATCGTCACGTCACAAAGTGAAAAAGAGTGCTTATTCGTCTTTAGTAGGTGTATAATAATAAATTAGTTAATTATTAAGATCGTACAAAACGAAAAAACCGACTTCACAAGCCGCGATAATCAAAATATCCACTGGCCATAATCATGTCATCGAGGTATCGAGGTTTATAATGTTTATCCTCATATCTCTGGAGAAGAGTAAAAGATCTCGATAAAATTGAATGGAATTAAAACGGGAGGCATAATCTCTCAAACAAAAAAATATTTTTTCAAATCGGTTGAAAAAAATATTTGACGGACTTATGAGGTAATTAAATAGATATATATATATATATATATATATATATATATATATATATATATATATATATATACACAGTCGAATTAAAAACCTCCTACATTTTTGTTGTAAGGTCGGTTAAAATAATCTATCACATATAATTAGACATAATAGCGTTGTCAAGCACTATCTGCATATAATTTCAAAACAAATCTGTCCAAACAATAACTGAAGCAATATTAGTACCGTAGATGATTTCATTACATCAGCACGAACGAACGCACATCATGCTACAGCGGAGTCGGGGGGCTACCACACATTATTTCAACTTTTCAATAATTTTATTAGACAATGTAGCTTAAAGATTGAAGCGATGTGGTGGTGTGGTGGTTATTTATTATTTATTTATTATATCATCGCTTACCGTCAGGTGAAATAGAAGTACACGCTAGCCTATAAGAAATTAAAAAAAATATTTGCACAAAATCCACGATTCTCTCAAGACTATCAGAAAATCGGACAGTGGTTCAGTTCAGTAGGCTCTAGAAGTCGCTGACAGGCTTAAATATCGATTATTTTTATAAATTGACTATTGGTAACATGATAACAGAGGTCACGAGCTCGGGTAATGTGGATAGCCTAGAATTAAGTGGAAGGGTAGGGCCCTTGGGCCGTCGACTAAAGCAAGGTCTTGAAACTTTTTTACTCACTGGTATCTAATAGTACTCACGGTGACACTTGGCCGTGAGAGTTCCAAGATTCCATTATTATAACCACAGAACAGACGATTTTTTTGAAGGGAAACTGAAGGGGAAAATGGTGAAGGAAAACATCGTTAAGAAACCAACAACGCATGGTGGTAGGACACTATCTTGTGTCCGCCTGGCCAACTACCACCCTCAAGTTAGAAAATCTGTCGCCAAACATCTAATGTGTCCCGGCAGCTATCCTTCAGAGCCAGTTCCCATTCTAGGCCTAGCGTGCTTACCATCTTCGATCACATCATCACTTACCAACAGGTATAGAGATAGTGGTCAAACGCTAGCCTATAAGATATAAAAAAAAATTACAAAAAAAAAAAACTTCTTTAAGTTCTCTGGGGTAATATTTGATTGACAGAAGTACGTCACTTCTGTCAATCAAATATTACCCCAGAGAACTTAAAGAAGTTTTTTTTTTTTGTAATTTTTTTTTTCTTCACGGTTTTAAGCCAGCGGAAGTGACGTAAGCGTCATGTTATATTTTATGTTAGAACGGCGTAACCACGATGACGTATTCGCTAAAGTTCAACAGATGGAGTTGTACAAAAAAATAAGTAGTAATGTTGAGAAATAAATTAAATGAACTTGGAAGTTTCAGTTCTAACGCGTAGCTTTCTAGGCACCCTCATTTTTTCTAATATTCTGTGGTTATATCTATTACAAACCTGACTTCACATGCCGCACGAGTCATTTTCAGAAGCAAGATTGTGGTGATCATGTCCATATTTTCGGAGATATTAATCAGGTCTTGATAAAATGTACTAAAGTGCACCTTGAAATATATATATAAAATTTTTACATGAGTAGGATTACTCATGTAAAAATGAGTTGACAATTAACAATGAAATCGAGAAACATACACACAAAAAACGGCAAACGAATTAAGAACCTCCTATTTATTGGACGTCGATTACTTAAAAAAATAACTTATATTCGGTTTTACCCCTTATGGTACAAATACTCATGGTGAGACTGCAATAAGATTCTGAAGCCTTTTGGTAGGTCTCCGGTAGGTAAAGTTATGAAAGTGACAATTTTAATTTACTCTTATTGGTTTAGCTTTAGCCAGCTGACTATCAGCTTTACCAGTTCTATTTGCATGATTTTTTTATGTTCCATAAATTAGACTAAATCCAATAGACCAGTGAGTGCCAAATTAATTTGAATAAAACATAGCAAATTAATTTTTAATAATTTACCGCAAAAATCCCCAACATTTTCGCAAAGGGATAAATAACTCATTTTTCTTTTTACTCTCAAAATAAATACTTGTGAGACCAGTGTTAGTACCTCTACCTGCCACGAGCGGACAAACCACAAACCACTGATATATGTACTTACCATTCCTCATAATATACGTGTTTGCAAAACACTACGGGAGTCAAATTACAAAGCGGCATTACCCCACATATAAACGGCTAATCAGCAGAATGATGGGAACATTTCAATATGAACCTGCATGTATGTTAATGTGCCTCCCATCATTATACAAGATGAAGTCAAAATGACGCGAAGTTTTATACAGCAGCGCTTAGTTTACATGCGCGCTATATACAGGAAGTTGTGACTAACAAAAATAAAAATATAAAATATACATGAAATATATACTCTTTTATGTTTCTTTTTCACAAACAATTATTTTTTTCAAAAAATTGCACGCTTGTATCTTGCGCTTATGGGGCTGAGTCATATTCAAAGCTTTAAGCAATGTACAATTCGGTACAGATTGGTAGAGTATCTGGAAGGGTGACCCTAAAAAGCATATAAAACTTTGTGAAGTTATGAATTCAGGCATATTTCATCATTGCCAACTTCTTCCAAATCTATAAAACACTGTCAGTTTACTTTTAATTTATAAACACGAGACACAAACTGGAGGGGCATATTATGTTTAAAGCCTCTATTTTTCACATCGTAGCTATCTATATTCATTCGCAACTTTTAATTGGATTAAAATATTGTAATAAAACAAAAATTAATAAAAATGTTGATTACGGCAATGCGTGAACCGCAAACAATTTTATCTTAGTCAATTTATCGCGTTAAATATTTAACTGAGGTATTCGAGGCCTTTCCTAAATCAACTCTCTAGTAGAAGGCTATTTACACTATTTTGTTCAATACTCACTTTATTGTACAATGAAAAATTGACTTTAGGATTTCCTCATTCTGTGAAACTTTTGAAAATTATTTTGTTGCTCATTATTTGATGCAGTGGTCTTTGACAAATCGATATTCGTATCCTTCATATTCCTACAAAATAAATAATGATGCTACAGATCTTAATTATATTTATATTTTACATTGATGTATCCTCTTAGTTTCAGATGACATAGACTGGTAACTAAGCTGGCTTTAGGATTTTTAGGAATTTACGCCAAGATTATAAAGTAATTGAATACAATTACTTTATAATCTTGGCGTAAATTCCTACAAATCAACAGTAACCGATCGGAGCATTATAAATTGCAAAAATCCAACTTGAAGTTAAGGCAATTTCCCAATCCGAATTTGCTTTCAAATGATTGAGAATAACCCTGCAGATGAAGCTAATAAAAGCGTGCTAAAATAAATATATAAAACTATCACCCTCTCTCAGACTCAAATAATTGATTAGAATTTAGACGCCTCGATAGCATCAAGCTCAAGCAATTTTTTTCCCTCTTAAACCACGATAAACATTTCACAGGCATCCAGTCCACACAAAATACGAAAGACATAATAAAATAGATATTTCCTACATTGAGTTTCTTCGCTCCCGTAATGAGGTTGTCCAGTATCTCTATTCGGTATGCGGTACGCCAGTAAATTAACCGTTTTCCAATTAAGTTATGCGGAACGCGGGCGTGTTCGTAAGTGATTTATCGTGGACTGTGAAACTAGCGTATGGTATATCTATCAAATATCGCGATGTATCGCTACAACATTCGCGTGACCTGATATGATCATTAATTAAACAGATATATGTAACAAAGTCAATGACATTGGTGCCCATAATCAAGCAATGCAGGACACTTAAGGAATGTAGTGAAGGTACGAGTAGATGAAATGGAGGCATCAGTACCGTTTAAAATGTCTAGATAGTTTTGAATATCAAACGAGCCGATGGTAGAGACCACGAGAGAGTATTCTAATAGTGACTTCGTACGCGCTGTGGTAAACAATGTTAAGTTGTTATCATCCTATATTTGTTAAATATTGGGCCTACGCTTCTACAGTACTTTACTTCAAGACCGTTCTCTTTTCATGGCATGCAATCATCTTTCAATACTGACTTCCAGCTCTTAAGATAAGCACTACTCCGATAACCTAATAGAATTTACTTACGTCATTTTATGATTTGTGGTAATAAATCTATCCTTAAAATGTATACAAAAAGCTATATTTTTGATCTAAGTGGTATATTTAAGTAATAAAGCTTTATAAGCTAGATATTTTTAATTTTTTTCGTCGCCGAAAACTAGTCTTCGAATTCTTCAATAACTTTTGTAGTTAGTTATAGTAAACATTATCTGCATAACTACGCATAGTTTAAATATCGTAAATCTACCTACACCTCTCTAAATAGTGATGGATGAATAAAGCTAAATCCCTAGGACCCACATATCTGGAGCGTAATATATCTTCACACAAGTTTTTATCTCACCAAGAACGTTATAGTTAGCGTTCGTTAACTCACAAGCGAGGCGAAGATGTGATGTCATGATCACAGTATATTTAGCTACGGTAAATGACACATATGACAGTATTATAGTAGCTAGTAATAATGACATAGGCGTAAGTTTAAAATGGTATGTACACCAGCCTATATATATTTTACTGCCGGATAGGCTTCGAAAAAAAAATTAGACTAGGTGTAGTGATGATATTTGCAGCCCTGGCAAATATCATCAATACACCTTGTCTTATTTTTTTTCGACTAACTGATAGCGTCCTGCGCTATACTTGAAAATTCACTGTCTCCGATCAAGGATTGGTTAAATCTGCCTATTTACCTTGCTGATCCGGTGAGCTATGTCAATGATAATTATTGTTCTCAATCGTATCACCTCGTTACGGATTCGAGCCTTTATAGAAACTCCGAGATAAACTTCTTCGATAAATATTTTTAATAAAACTCGTTTTTATTTAAGAGTATTTTTTTCTACAACTTTTGGTATATACAGTTTGGTATATTGGCTATTCGGTTGTCTGGCAGAAATCGCTTTAAGCGATAAAACCGCCCTTTGCATTACTTATAGTATTATGTATATTGTAAATTGTTTCTGTTCTTTTGGTGTGCAAATAAAGAGTGTTATCTATCTATCTATCTATCTATGTATCTATATTTCAAGCTTTCAATAATATTCATAACATGCATATAATGGTGCATGTGGGGATCATCATCTGCATCATTATGACATCAATATTAAAGTTGCTGTAATGTTGATAATATAGTCAATAGAACACCGCATGTAGAATGTACAATGTATGAGTAGAATTGTTAAAAGTTATGTAGGTATAAAATGTATCCGACAATGTCTAGTGTAATGGATTTTACATGTTAGCAACTATGGCTACTACTAAAAGTGACGCTATTGCCTTAAGGAAATACGTAGAAAAGAACTTAAGCAAATTACAAGCACTCTATTTTGTTTATGTACTACATTTTGTTTTTTAATTTTAATTATCTATGAAGCAAAAACGAATCCTATCTGTACTCGTTTAGGTTTAATTTTCGTTTTAATGGTTTATTGCTAATATCCATATCTCGTGTCAGTAATGATGGGGAATAAAATAGCTCAATCGTATGTTCTTGAACATTTCCGGTATGGCTCTATTATTTCCGAAGTCGGACAAGAACTGCAGTTAAGTTTTAACTGTGGGTTATTACAAGTTATTTGTGCCTTGACTTCTGTTACTTCTGCTGTGCTTTTATTTAAATAACATGTATTTCTTTGTAGCGAAACAAAAGTTAGGAAATATAGTAATTTAACGTAACTAATGTACTATAGCGTTAATAACAAGCAGTCTTAATTTAGTGTTACTTACTACTTACTAGGCTGTTAAGAGCGAGATGCTGCTATACGAGCGTAGGCCCGTATATTCCGTATATGTCTACAGAATTTAAATAATAAGTGCTTAATTACATAGTTGTATGTATGGTTTGTAAAACTGTGCTTATTATTTAGACTTCTGAGAGCGTAGAGTTGCCTTTCTTTGAATCTGGTAAGATACGTTCGTAGTAAGATTAAAATAAGAAAGTTTGAACCTCTGATTCATGGGATTCATAGTTACTTATACTAAATTCTTCACCAATTGTAGCATAAACTACTCATAAATAACAACCTGCTGGAAATAAATCTTATTCTGTAGTTATCTTGTTAGATGCGCATGTAGCTAAATAGCTAAATAGGTAGTCTTTATAGGAGGTGGTAAAAATACAATGCCATTAATTTATTACCGCCCAAAAAAAACTTACACACCTACATGAACATAGGTTAATAACAAATATATCTGATTTGCTGCTTAAATTTACTTTTTTTTTTATTTACTTACTTTTTTTTATTTACTACAACGCTAACTAAGCAACCCTTATTAAGGTCCTTATCGACGAGCGAGTAAATGGCTCGTCGGAAAAGCTCTTCTACTCGTAAGTTAAGCAATCAAAGAGTCGTGATTTAAACCGGTGTCCTATAAAACCGTGGTATTAGACGGCTCGTACGTCTGTCACCCAGTTTATAAGTTCCTCATGTTCGTCAACTCAAAGCCGTCAGTCTTCTACAGTTATTTATTTTGATCAAACTTCACAGATTACCGAAACGTAAACAAAAAATACGAATAAAAATATCTCATAACATTCCAAATACACAAACATATTCGTATGAATTTCAAACGATTCGAAACTTAAATTAAAAAATAAACTGGCCAAGTGCGGGCCGCGTACCCTCACACATAGGGTTCCGTACCACAGTACAATATTTAATAAGATTGAACAGTCGAAAACGCCTTTCTTGTAAGGGGACCCTTTTAATTTTTAATGTATATTAATTTTTATTATTTATTGTTACAGGAACCATAGAACAGATAATAATACGTTATACACATTGTGCATGTGCAAATTATGAAAAAAATCTAGTAAGGTTCACAAGATTCACAAAAAACGCCTAAAAATAATGTTTCTTATATGGGGACCCCTTTAATTTTTAACTTTATTCTATTTTTAGTATATGTTGTTATAGCGGCTATAGTAATACATACTTTGTGAAAAGTGTCTACCTTTTATAGTTTAGGAGATTCAGTACTTTAAAAGACGGACAGACGGACGGATGGACAGCGAAGTCTCAGTAATAGAGTTCCATTGGGTACGGGACCATAAAAAGTAAATTAACCAGTTGATTTCTTTGACACGTTACCGCAAACTGACACATAAGAGAATAACTGACATGACTGACATACAGAAGATTAGAAATGGGGAGGTCAATTACAATATTATTTATTAGTTCTGAGACTGTTGGAACATTCTTAGTTTTGGGTGCCGTTCATACAATTGTGTTTTGTTTTGTTTTGGTGGTAAATTAAGTACTTACTTTAATTTACCACTAGCTGAGCTCCTTGGCTTCGCTCGTGTATTATATGTCCTAAGCTACCATATTGGCTATCTATGTGCAAAATTTTTACCAAATGGACCGTGAAGAGGTTCCAAACAAACAAATATACAAACTGACTTTCGCATTAATAATATTGGTTTAAGGACTCGATAAATCAAATCAAATCAATCATTTATTTGTCAAACACATATTACATTAATTATTTATTTCGGATGTTATCAAATAATTTGGATTTATAAAATAATTTGTCAATGTGTTCGGCCTGCACGCGGACGTACAAATATTTATATTTAGTCTCTATGCTTAGGTATACATTTACATTATAATTTTTATTTTTATTAATTATCTACATATTCTTTTATGCTATAAAACATCTGTCCAGCAGCCATTCATTTATCTTAGTCCTAAAAACCTGACTACTAAGTGTCTTTTTCTCATCTGGCAGTTAATTATATACTATGGAACCCTAAAAAGTGTTCTTATGTGGTTTGAAATTTGAACACGATCGTTTTATAAACTTGCGCGAAAACTTCAAAACTAAATAACAGATATAAAAGGTATTTTTGTCTGCAAGCTTCAGACTAGTTTTCTCATCTTATTTATAGAGTGAACTAGATAACTTAACTAGACAGGAACAAGTTACAGGACCCCGTTAAACCTACATTGGATAAGTTCTGTAACTTGTTTGTGAGCTGAGATACCGTCTGAAGTTAAACTTACTTAACTAAGTTATACGTTCGTGTCATCGATGTTCTGATGCCCATCTCGTTAGTGTAAACAATTTGAATTAATTACTTTAAGGAGTACTGTGTCGTATCAGAAATTAAGTAATTCCGCTCTGATTTTGAAGCTATAAAATAAACATTTGTTAAATGAGTTTATTTTTAGTTATTACAGGTACTTAACTTAGCTAAATAGGTAGTAAAGGTACGGACACACCGCAGCGTCCTGCGTGCGCGATTTAGGCGCCGATCAGATAGCGCAGTAGTATTTGTACCGACTGGTTCACACCAAACGCGATCAGAAGTGCCGCGCCAGAAAAACCCCGCGGTGTGGCCGTACCTTAATTTTAAAAAACTGTTATTTTTTAACATCGTATTTGATAATCTTACACTTTTAAATGATATCTACATGTGCAAAAATGTAATATGTAAAATATTATGACAACAGTTACTATAATTTAAATGTTAAATAACACGATATAAATATTTTAACATTACCAATAACTATCTGTTTTTAAATCGTAAAAAAATGTATACACTACATACATAATAAATAAACATAACATACGGGAAACATAACTGCCGTCTTCTGCAGGATTTCGCCTTCCATTTTCAGATAAGCTCGATTCCATCTTAAACCACATCGTCACTTATCGTCAAGTGAGATAGTCAAGTACTTAACTGTCAGAATAAAAAAAAACATTGACATGTGATATTTTTACTTTGAATTTACGTTAAGTGAATTGTGCCAACTAACTTATCTTTTTTATACCTAACAGGACGCATGACCACTATCTCACCTAATATCACTTTTGATATTTTTAATGATTATCTAATACCATAAGAATCTTTGTCCTGACATACTGACTGAATGACTGAGTGACTGACAGACAACGCACAGCCTCAACCGCTGGTCGTAGAGACTTGAAATTTGGAGGGTATATTTGTCTTAGTACGTAAGGGTGCACTAAAAAGGATTTTCTAAAATTCACCCCTTTAGGGGATGAAATGGGGGTTCAAATTTTGAATGGAGAAACAAGATTAGATAGTCTTTCTTTTCGAAACTTCATACAAGTGCTTCAGTAAAAAAATAAGTAAATACGTGTTTCAGGCTTTATCGAAATTTCAACCCTAAAAGGGTGAAATGGGCTAACAAAGTGTGAAAATCAATATTGTTTCGGATTGCGCTGAAATTTGGTACGCAGATAGTTATTACGACGTTAGTTCCCTCTCAGAAAGGATTTTCCAAATTTTACCCCAGCAGGGCTAGCATGGCGAGGGGATAAAATGTTTGCCCCTGTTTTTCTCCTCTGAAAAGAGATAAAATTGTTTTCTCTACCTGTCAGAGCATGGCTAAGTGGAAAGATATCCCCGTATATCATTTGACGTTTAAGTATTTCCGCCTTGTAAAGCATGGACGACAGAGGGAAAGGGAATAACTGCGATATTTGACATTTAAAGAGGACAAATTTATCTACTATCATAAGAGGTGGGTTTATGTTTATCTATCACTGCAATTCTACATTTTCTCGTTATTAAAAACGCACAAAATGGAACGTCAATTACATATTTTCGGATTTTACCGTTACATGGACATGTAAAAGATATAAACAATACTTACTTACTTTTTCCCACTCGATCTCTGCATTTTTTTTAATACTTTTTTCTTTTTAATCGCGAGGTATGCCGAATAAATGGCCAGACACGAAACTTGACTTATAGCAGTGCCAAAGAGTAAGTTAGAAAAGTGCCTAAAAATTAACAAATAAATCAAACCAATCTCAATCTCACGATTCTCAAACTAACTTATCGACCTTGTGAACGTTTTCGTATCTGAAAAATATATTGCAATTTAGTAGATTTTTTCTCATGTATTACATTTATCACTCGCGGAAGAACACAAGTTTGAGGAAAAAATACATTAAGAGCATTTTCGAAAACTCAAACAATTTTATATATATACTAGATGCGTCCGACGGCTTTGCCCGCGTTTGGGCCACCCTTAACACTTAGGGGTATTAAATTTAAGTAGTAAGCCTATTATCATACCTATTTAATATACATATAAAATTTCATCAAAATCGGTCAAGCCGTTTAGGAGGAGTATAAACACTAAAACTGTGACATAAGAATTTTATATATATACTAGTGGATCCGGCAGACTTTGTCTCGCAGCGCCACCTATCGGGTCAAATTGTGTATCTAAACCATCTACGGTCTAACTCAAACACACATACCAAAATTCATCTAAACCGGTCCAGCCGTTAAGGAGGAGTTCAGTGACATACACACGTACAGTAGAATAGTAGTAAGATAGAGAAGAGATAATAATGTACTTAACACTGGCTAAATACACTAACTGTGTGGAGTCATAATGAAACTAAAAAGAAAAACAAAACATCAAAACTGACGACTTGAATCAAATAATGATGACTGATAATACATTTTTAATTTATTTTCTATGTATGGCAACAATGAAGGGGACAAGGCTTTTCCCTCCATATCCACCGTGACAAATATATCCACCTGTGCGCCCATGCTCTGAATGTGGACAAAATGACAGATGGGGAAAAGATTTTTATCTATTCCCCGGGATAAATAGTCCCCTCGCCATGCTGAAGCGGATGAAACGGGGGTTCAAAGTTTGTATGGAGAAACAAGATTAGAAGTCTTTTCTACCTTACCCTAGTACCTCTACGTTACCCTAGTAACAAAGTCTGAAATCAATATTGTTTCGGATTGCGCTGAAATTTGGTAAAAATGTCTGAAAATCAATATGGTTTTTCGGGTTTTATAAATATGAATCCCTACCCTTTTTTCCTTAGTCACGCAATATCTTGAAAACGGGTGAACCGATTTGGCTTTTATTTCTTTGATGTATTTTATGAAAGGTTTTTACAAAATAAAAATTTTAAGTAAATAAAAGAAGTCTTTAACGCGGGCGAAGCCGCGGGGCACTTCTAGTTGTATATAATACAAGACATGCACGACACTTGCCTGATGGTAAAGGACAACGTTTGTCTATAACAACTTATGTGGCACGCAAAAGTATGTCATTACAGATTCATTAATATCCTAACAACATACATTCTGCTTTTACGTACAAGTCTTATCATCAAGTTAAAACGTTCCACATGGAAGGACAGGCAAACCACCGGCGCGCCATCGCTCTCGAGTCGTTCACCTCAGGATATGAGATCTACCTACTTATATGATGAGGTATTTAACTGCTTAAACGATTACTAGTTCTCGTTTTCTAGATATTTTAGATTGGTCCCATGCATTGAGCTGTAGAGGTAGGAAGTGACTATTTGCGCGGGGATATTCCCGGAGAGTGTATCATTGGCTAAAATGTCTCATAGCCATATAATATAGCATGGACACTTGATGTCTTTAGCGCAGTTTTATATCCTAAACGGATGTAAGAGGGATGAAGTCACTGACTCGGGCCCATCAAGCCAAGACCGCAACCCTACAGGTAATTTTAGTTGATGAGGAATGAAGACAGGTCATCAATCGTTTGGCCAAATAGGGTTAGTTAGGACTGAATTGGACTCAAAGTTGACCAGCGTCGTTTGACACTTATATTATCTGTCGCTAAACATCTTTGTAATCTGGCAGCTGTCCTTGTGAGCTATGCTTGGCCTAGCGTGTTATATATCCTCGACCGTATCATTTTTTACCAACAAGTGAGATAGTGGTAAAACTCTAGCCTAGTTGCTTTAAAAATATCTACTAAGATGATTGCTTTGTGAAGCGTCAATCCGGCGACCAAACTTCTGAAATTCGCCAAAATATTTCATCAAACCTCGACGAAACTCGAAGACGTTTACGTAAACATAAACATTCACTTCCAGAGCCATTCTATTACCCAATGTACAGCAATGTTTACACTTTTACCCGTTTAATGCCGTCCGTTCAAGAAAATGTCTACACAATAACGATGACTTACACTAAAACTTATGTATGTGAAATAACAAGAGAGAGAGAGTGTGTTGCAAAATATGCATAATCATTGGTACAATATTTATAAATGGTTCTCGATTAAACAAATTTCGTATGACTTGCGATATCAAAAATAGAGTCACAATTGGAGTGTATAATAATTAACATACTTATTTTATACACTCGTGGCTATACATTTGATCGAGATTTCATCTCAGTTACAAATAAGAATAGAAGTCATAAAGCGTAATCTTCAGTCAGAACCGCATTGCTCTAATCTGGGGGTTCATGGGACCTTGTTAAAATTGATTATTGGGCCATCATCAGATGACTTATAACAGTTATAACCATACAAGTAAAAGAATGATTCAAATAGTCAAGAGGTTTGAGGTAACATACTCAGTTTGTCTCGAATCCAACAGTCAGCCCTTGAGAGTCAGCGCATTCTTAGCCTAGCGTATTCACCATCTTCGACCACATCATCGCTTACCACCAGGCGAGACAGTGGTCAAATATTGCCTATAAGATACAAAATAAAATAAAAAATCCAATTCTATTTTTATATGAAACTTATTTGTTCAATTTGAGTCTTTACCGAAAAACACGTGAAAAGGACCTAAAATAAACCTGTCACACACATAATTAAACCTGTTGTGTCAGTATATTGATTTTGAATACGGTCATATAAACATTTCCTTGAGGTCTCCGCTCTCTCGATTTCCTTTCCAAATTATCACAAACAGTTATCGTAGCCACACGTTCCAATGCGAAAAATTAAAATGCCGCATTTTATTTTAATACCAATCGTGCGTGCACTAGTGTCAGAGTAATGCATTAGTGTCGTCTACGCATAAGCCAAACACGACTCCGACCTTAACATGGACAAAAATGAACACGAGGAACAAGTTGGAAGCGAGCACTTGTTGCAACAAACTGATAAAGTAGAACTAGAAGATAACAAAGTTAACGCTAGACAACTCTCTGGAGGATCTAGAAAAGCATGAAACGACAACTGAATTTATGTGAGTGGTGTTAAGAGTAAAAATGTTCACAAATTTGAGGACCTATTTGAGATAGGAATACGTTTTCTTTTCGAGAATTTGTTTCAGTTGCTGATTTACCTAAGAGTTCGGTTGCAAAATTTAGTTCACATTTAAAAAACTAATCATGGTACCTAGCACAAAGATAGGTTCCAGGAATCTCAAGCGGAATAGCACCTTGTTGTTTCCTGTGAAAATTCGTGAATCCCTCAATTGTAAACCTTTGCTTAATCGACCAACTCTAGCCCTAATATACTGACAGTATTTCTATAACTTACATGTGCTATTCCCCAATGACTAAAAAAGCATCTCTTAAACGAGTAACATTTAAGAATCGGTAATAGAAAGTCTTATCCACACGATATAACATTAAATGCGATTGGTATTCTCCTACAACTTGCACCGATTCCGTTAAGCCCGTAGCAAACGCGTCCGTCCGGCGTTTTGTCGTGCCTCGCTTGACAATAAGAACACCTAAAGTACATATTAGTACCCACTCAGGAGGACGTGACGTAGTAACTGTTAGGTCAACTGTGGTTATAGCTGGCACACGCCCGGTGCCTACTTAGTATTACTACTAGGCACATTACAATTTCATGTACAATTTTCTTCGTTTTGGTGTCATTCTGTGATTCAACTTGTTTTAAAAAAAATATTATTGATCTAAATATGTTAAAATTAATAGTACATGTAAAACTTTACCAACAAACGAATGAACTATAATTTAAGATGTAGTTAAAATGAATTACGATCCTAATTCTCAAAGAGTATATATTTATGTATATAACAAACAAAATAATTACAACATTTAAATCAGAATATAGATCTATGGCTACACACACTGTAAGCTAGATGCATCGTTAATACCCTTAAAAGTCCCAACTCATAACGTTGCATATAAGTACAATAATTAGAAGTCATCTATACAAAACGAGAAAAATAATAGAAACAAAATTTTAAAAGTACCCATATTTATGGTAAGGCTCAAAAGATCAAAATAATGTTGATATCATCATTTCACGACAAACGAAAATAGCCCATCTGACGTCATTAGACCTGTTGTTAACGATGTACTGGGAATAACGTAAACTATAATAAGTGTAACAAAGCTCGATCTAGATTACCAAATAACGAGTGAGCAAGACAAAGGTCAGAAGTTCAAAATTTTGAGGTCGTAATTGATGTGAATAAAGTTGAATGAACTAGTGAAGACAGTGTTCACTGTCGTGCGAATTCCGGACGGTCGGATGAAATAATATCAAGGCCAAGTTTTTTATTCATGAACAAAAAGTTACTTGGAACGCTTAAGCAGAAATTCAGAGGAAAGTTGCGTCAATGTAGATAGATTTGAACGATGAAAAGGTGCAATTGAAATGGTGTTTTTGTTTTTTTTAAATGCGACGTATTTGACCACATCTAACTATATTTCAAGTGACGAAGCTGACTGAGATACCATAATATCATGATACCATTTTTTAAAAGCAAGAGCTTTTTAAAAATGGACGACTCAGAAAAGATAGTGAGATTATGTGCTAGAATTTAGTCCTATGCACAAAGTGCAACTGACCCGAGCTGTGCATTACCTTACTGCCTTTTTTTAAGGGATTTCATTCGTTATGTATTTTAAGAATTTTATTAGTATTTAAAATAAAGTACGATATTTGGTATGAAGTTTAATCAATTGATGGCATTCATAAACCTATACAATTCTAAAACAATAAGATTGCAACGGATTCAATATTCTAGCAGTTAGTCAATCAAACACTCCTTTAAAATCCCTACAAAATGTTGCGGATCCTGAATTTTAGTTTGGAGTGGCTCGGTCTCGGGAAAGATTGCATTATGTATTACCTTATGGAAATAAATATCACGGATGATCGAACTCGAATGACATTGTGAAGTGCTTGAGCCCCATTCTGGATCCGCTAGTGCCTACAAAAGTACATCGTTATTGTTAAACCATGCAATGCCCTAGCATTACGGAACGACTAAACACAGCATAAAAATACGAAAGCGGAAAAGTAGCAGTTTGCGACACAGAGTCGTTCGCGTCGCGTCGTTGAAACGTGATGTCATTAGATACGTGAAGACTCGTCGCGGACCACTTCTAACACAAGTAGCTAAACCAAAGTAAGTACATAACGCAAGTACCGACGAAATTGATACCCTACTAACTATTGGAAAACTAAGTACCTTACGCCCGCGCCACCACAATATGGTAGGAAAAATATAGGCTACAATTTTTAGAATCGTTTTTCATGTTGATTTAAAAAGAGTTAAAATTCAGATTACTCATTACGTTTTGTATATATGTTACCTCACATCATTCTCTGGCATCTGTTTATAGATATTTTTTTGTTTAACTTGTATTATTGTACCTACCATGTAAATTAAAATATATAGTGTGTGACACCTTAAAACTGGCAAAAGAAACTCCTTCGCGCTACAAGTAAAGTTTTTAAACAAAATTGTTCATTGGGTTTCTTTATCATAGCATTTTGTACTATTTGCTTTCAGTAATAAGTTAGAAGACGTAATCACTAGAGAAAAAACTGCACCGGTTGAATGACCGGTTCATTTAATTTCGTTAACAATGAACACAAATTACTTGCAATTGTAACTGTAATAAAGTTAAAATAATTAACTAGTATTAGGAATTTTACCTCTCAATGCAGCTAGGTAACTGGATTGAGACTCTTAACTCTAAAATTTATAAAATAATTTAGATACTTATATATATTAAAGCAACCTCGATTTGCTCTTTTGAAAATTATACATATGTTTTTCTGAAATATGCAGCAAAACTTAATGCAGACCAACTTTTTAAAATACTAAAATAAAAAGAGCGAAAACCGAACTAACTGTCCCCGTGTTTTCCAAAAAAAAAGTCGGTTAGTAACATACTCTGATACCGTAACTAAATAGAAGATGTAGCAACTGCATATTAAAAAAAATAATGAAAATGAACCATCTTTCCACACTTCGTTACAGCTGTGCGTAACACGTTGTGCAATTATTTGATGTTTGATTTGCATGCTTTATCGCTACTAATCGAAAAAGTTACGCTAGAGATACCTATCTCTTCCGTAAATGCAGTTTTATTAAACGAATAACGTTATACAACAGCGGTATAACTTTACGTTGCTTATACAAATTGATTTATATTAAATAAAATACTTTGATATATGAATTTCTGAATGATGACAAGCAAAAAAAATATTGATTCTGTTGTAGCACTTCATGACTCAGACTTAAATGATTATTGGCTCCATTAAAATCCATGGTATTCGAAAAAATATATTCTAAGTGGTGAAATGTATTTAGAAAGAGAAAGATTTGACCACATAAGGTACATGAAAATATTATCTCAAGTGACGCGACACATCTCATGTGAAAGCGAATGTGACTACAATTCATGAAACAAATAAAAAAATGCAAATGTAATCCAAAATAAATTACACTCAATATAATTCCATACAGTTCTTATAATCTATCAGAGGATTCTCAAGTACTAGTTTCTTACAAATGTAGGGTTCTCAAATGTCTTCAGTACATTTTGTGAAAGCAATTAGGTTTAATTTATTTATTACTGTTCAACCTACCTCACCTGCGAAGTTTAATATTATTTATTTGAATGTTGTCCAGTTTGGTCTTATATATTGCAGTATCAGTTAATTTTAATAGATTTGCGCAATCTATCGAGCTCCTCTACAAATGCAGTTTATTTATTTTTATATAAACGTATTTTCGCAATAACTGTTTCTGATAGAAAAGTTTTTATCGTGAAAATGTAATTTCGTTTGTCAATATTTTTATAGATACTTACTATAAGTGTGTTGTAAATACATTTGTGGCTTGATAAAAACTATAATTTAGCAATTGCAACGTAGATTTCTACTAGATATGAGTAGCCGGGACAGTCAGCTTATTGGTTCAATATTCGTTCAAAAAAGAGCATTAAAAGATCTCATATTTATCTATGCAGTTTAGACACGGTTTCTGATACAACAATCAAGCATAACAATCAAGCATAACAATCAATGTTAGAATTTTAGTTTATGTATATATAGGCACTTAGGCAGTTATCTCTAGCCAAGGTCTTGTCAAGAAATACATTATTATTTTTATATATCTTATAAGCTAGCGTTTGACCACTATCTCACCTGTTGGTATGTGATGATGCGGTCGAAGGTGGTAAGCACGCTAGGCCTAGAATGGGAACTGGCTCTCAAGGAACTAACTAACTAACTGTCGGAACACATTAGATGTTTTTGGCGACAGATTTTCTAACATGGGGTTGGTAGCTGGCCAGTCGGACACTAGATAGTGTCCTGTCACCATGCGGGAGTTGTACTGGAGGGCCACTGTGTAAAGCGCACATACATTTTTCGATAGAAAAATCCATTGGTGCACGGCGGGGTTTGAACTCGG
The DNA here is from genome assembly GCA_954871355.1 of Cabera pusaria. Classification (NCBI taxonomy): domain Eukaryota; kingdom Metazoa; phylum Arthropoda; class Insecta; order Lepidoptera; family Geometridae; genus Cabera; species Cabera pusaria. Next base: position 13,332,552 of record OX940900.1, on the reverse strand, counting down.
TACCTCTGGCATCAAAGCCGACCGTTTTCCCGATCACGCTACCGGGCCCTCATAATATATGATAAATTAAAACAAACAAACACAGCAATTTCTATACAAGTGCACTCAAAGTAAAACTACGGAAGAAAACAATTCTTACACGGAAATGCGCTTCAGCAAAACGAGCCTAATAATGCCTAAACAATTGTCGTCATACGTGCCTACTCGTCTGTGACATTTATTTTATCGGCATAAAGCCTTAATAGCACATTACGGGCCAAGGCTACTATTTTATACCTACATAATTAACTATACTACACAGATTGCACAGTAACTTTTAATCTGTTGCACGGAACTGTTACCTGTAAGAGATTGATTTCATTTGACCACAGAATACGTGACACTATGTAAGGTTATAGAGGTTTTATATAAATAGAACTTGTTGTCTACCTGTTTATGTACGGACATACTCGTATTTACGGAATGATTCATAGTTCTTGGATTAAGCAAAGTGGAGTGATTCCTAGTGTTTACTGCGCATCCATTAAACCCAACTTATGCAACCCATTTTTTTCAGTTTAAGACTTATTTTTAACTTTTCTCCAACGGCTTGTTTTTAGGGTTCCGTAGCCGAATGGCAAAAAACGGAACCCTTATAGATTCGTCATGTCTGTCTGTCTGTCCGTCCGTATGTCACAGCCATTTTATTCCGAAACTGTTAGGACTACAGAATTGAAACTTGGTAGGTAGATGTATTCTGTGAACCGCTTTCCGATTTTTATACAAAAATAAAAAATATAAAAGTTTAAGGGGGGGCATCCCATACATAGAACTGAAACAAAAAAAAAATTTTCTTCAAACCTATACGTGTGGGGTGGGGTGTCTATGGATAGGTTTTCAAAAATAACATTGAGGTTCCTAAAATAATTTTTTTTCAAAGTCAATCATTTGAAAGATAGGCGCGTCTAAAGTGGTAAAATGTGTCCCCCCCCCCTCTAACTTTTAAGGTATGGGAGTGAAAAATCTTAAAAAAAATATATGCTGTAGATCTCAACAAAAACTAACAACGAAAATTAGTTTGAACGAGATACAGTCAGCAGTTTTAGAGATATGGCGACCGCAAAGATAACTTTGTTTTTCATACAAACACTATGAAAAATAATTAATGTATTAATAATTAATTAATTAATTTAATTTTGTAGTTGCGAAAAATCATAGTTATGGGAAACTTAACTGTGTTACGGAACCCTACGAGTGCGAGTCTGACTTGCACTTGGCCAGTTTTTTATTTTTAGCAATATTTGTTACATTTTTCTTGTATGTTTCCGTAATGCTAATGAATTGTTGTTACTTACATCATAACTCAACAACAAAATAATCAGTGCTCTGAAAAATAATAATAATCATAGTTTAAAAACTAAAACAACCGACTTACCCGAACTTGCCGAACCATGCCCCGCGAGTCAGTTTCGGTAGCAAGTTTGAGACGTTTATCGTCATATCTCTGGAGATATTCATTAGATCTGGATGAAATTACAATGGGACCACCTCGAAAGTGTACCCTACCGATTAAAAAAAGAATCTTTCGATCGGTTGACAATTGACGGAGTTATCGCGTAACATACATACTAAAAAAACATACAGACGAATTGAGAACCTCCTACTTTTTGGAAGTCGGTTGAAAACTCCAGTTTTTTCCAACACACAATTTATATTGAAATCAAAAGTTACGATTTTACAAGGTAGACTAATATTTTCTACTGTAATTTAAAAATATTAAAAAAACACTTCATAGATTCCGGAACCCAAAATAAACTGGCCAAGTGCAAGTCGGACTCGCACTAGTAGGGTTCTGTACCACACTACAGTATTTTATAAGATCGAGCAAAAAATACCACTATCATTTTTCGCCAGCAAAAAAATAATAATTAATAAACATTTTATTTCCTATATAATATAATAATATATATTTATTTATTTCTCACCACAAAGGTACACATTAAAGAACTTAGTAATATCAGAGACAGATGAATCTAAAACTAGTACTACTTTGTGAGAGCTGGTGCCTGATGTAGGTTTGGTAAAAAACCTGTATTACAGGTCACCAGGCCCCTCGCTGTATCACCAGGCCCCTCGCTGTTATAACGCCATCTAACGTCTAACAAAGGTGTTAGGGATTGACATTTTAATATAACGCCATCTATGGGTCGTTTACCTAACTAAGCGTTCATAGATGGCGTGAAATGCCGAAAAAAACACGTTTCTTGTATGGAGACCCTCTATTATTTTTAACTTTATTCTGTTTTTAGTATTTGTTGTTATAGCGGCAACAGAAATACTTCATTTGTGAAAATTTCAACTGTCTAACTAACACGGTTTATGAGATACAGCCTAGTGACAGACGGACAGACAGACAGACAGACTGACAGACAGACAGACAGACAGACAGACAGACAGACGGACAGCGGAGTCTTAGTAATAGGGTCCCGTTTTAACCCTTGGGCACGGAACCCTAAAAATGGTTCTTAATACAGTATTTTTGCGTCACCTGACCTGTCATAAGGTAATGAGGCGATGATGATATGGACACTGAAATAAAAAAGTTATTATACATAGTTACTGACTTCGCCATAATATCTAACCTAATCATCGTGATGACTCAAAGCGGTATTAACTTTGGCTGTTATTACTTTCTACCAGAACTCGTATTGACACAAGTAACCACAGTGATATGAAAAACCGGTTCTGCCTGTTATGATTGATTCATAGTAACAAGAAAGTGTGAAGACAGTGATAGCGACATCGATAACATCATTGATGCTTGAGAAAATTTAGTAGAACTAACAATACAAAGCTGCTTAAATTATAATTTGCTAAAATGCTAAGTATATGGAAAAGATTTTATATTAGCACATATATTTTTTTCTGTTTTCTGTTTAAACAGCGCCTAAGGGAGTTAACTCAACGCCTGGTGCATTCGACTGTAATTTCGTCGAGCTCTTTTGAGTATTTCCAGAGATATGGAAATAAACATTTTTTCGGATTATAATTGAATTTCGTTTTTTTAAGCGATCTTAAATTATTACGCATATATATAAACAGGCATCGGCCTGTTTTAAATAATATATTATTTAAGTTCAAATTTAATTAACGGGATTATTTGTAATATAATCTATAGAGATTGTGCTAATCTTGGAATGTATTTAAGCATTACATCCTCTCAAGACTCTTGGCATTTCAATAACCATATAATATTTATGCATCTATCTATAGGGTAAACAAATCACGCCTGTTGACTGCTAAATACCTATCTAATTACTTTACGGTTCACGAGACAAGAAGTGGCGTCATCTCGCAGTCATTTTAAGCTGTTTTCCACAAACCCACACGACACGATTTGCGGCCTCGACAAGTAAACTCACGACATGACTAGTATAGTCATTCTGTGCTACGAACATTTTGAGTTTGTTAAGTAATATAGAAAAAAAAAAAAAGTAATGCCTGATAACCTATTTTCAAAGCACTTGATTACGTTATCATCGCGACAGATGCAAAGTGATAATGCGTTCTAATGTGAGCGACGGCACTGAGACGAGCCATTCAACAAATTATAAATGGGTTGATTTTATTTTACAATACTTTCTGCAATCTGCTTATGTTACTGCCTTTAGTCCAATCCACAGAACGCAACTATTTCAACCAGTATTCCATCCTGTCTTCAATCTCCGTTTTCGACTATTCCACTTAGTAATATTAATTAAATCAATTGGCGTGGGCTACGGGTTTCATTACGATCTTCGGTAGTTATCAATTCATTTTCATTTCATTTATTCCAAAAACAATCACAACTGCTGTATGAGACATTACATTTATTATCGGACGGCAAAATCGTGTCGTGCAATGCCTTGTGGAAAACGGTGTATGAACTATTAGTTATTCGGTGTCGTACCTACTGCTCACCCTACCCTAACCTTGAAGTCACGGTTGGAATGTCAGGAGGTATATACTAAACTAAATAGATTTACTTATTAGTTTTTTGCCAATTTGAAAACATAATAGCTACCTAGCCAATCACTAAGACCCCTATTCTCATGGAACAAGTGATATTTAGTAAAATATCACTATTTAGTAAAATATCACTTGTTCAATGAGAAAAGGGGTCTAACTTATAATATAAATATTGATTATAAAGTACTGACTATTTGTATATACCTACTGCTGTTTGTTGTCGATTTAATTGTATAAATCCAAAATATAAATATGTTATCGTGTTATTTATTTAGAGATGTGTAAGGTGTGAGAAATGTTATGAGAAGGAATGAATAGCATGTGATGATGTGACCAGCATTGTGAATATAACTAAACTAAAATAAATCACAAGCATATCTTAGCTATTAATCATTATGAATGGAACGAGGGTACTTACAGATTTTTTTTTATATCGTATAGGCTAGCGGTTGACCACTACCTTGCCAGGTGCTTAACTATGATGTGGTTGAAGATGGTGGACACGTCGTATATATACACATACACATATACATACACACGTCTATAATACTCTGACTCTCAATCTTGTTGCTGTCATCCATTTTCAGTCAAGCACAATTAATTTGAGACCGCATCGTCACTTACCATCAAGTGACAGGCCACTGGGCCAGGTGCTTACATGCATAAAATAATCCTTTGCCAGAACCACGGTAATGTTATAATAATAATAATAATAATAATAAATACATTTATTTCAGGCAACTAATATAGATGTTACATAGGCCCATATTGAAACATATGCCTTACAGACTAACATAGATATAATATAAATTTAGTATTTATTAGACACGTTAATACTACGACGTGCGACGTATATCTCTGGTGTCAGGTAGTCGACCTCTAAAGCGGCGAAACTTGACACCTCTCGGCGAGAATTCTTCAGCCATAAACGTGTTGAGAGACTGGGCCGGAACCCGCAGCACAAAGGAGTTGAAGCTCACGTTGTGACGCGACTCCAGCTTCACGACCCTCAGCGTCAGCTTGGTCTTCAGTAGCACATACTCCGCCACCTCCTCTGCCGTGATGGAGTAGTGCACACGAGACACGTACAGCAGCGTCGTCGGTGTCTCTGGACGCAGTAGGTGGTTCGGGCCAGTCGGTGCGGTGCCACACTTGTTCTGGACTGACGGCTTCTTCTTCTTCTTATTTAGAACCTTTTTGAAGCCGTTGTCGTTTCCATTGTCCTCAAGCCTGGGAGGAACGGACGAGCCAGCCTTTTTTTGAGGTTCAGGGTGACTCGTAACTCCCTCTTTGGCGGTGGCGATGGCGTAAGTACGTCGAGGGGTAGACGTATTTGCGTTAAACTTTCCCCCTGCTGCTGCAGAAGAACGGGCGGCGGAGAGCGGGGCATCAGGTGGCGTGTCGACAACCGGTGACGCATTTAAATTCGCTGATACGAAACTGCTGACGGATGCATTTTGCACACCGCGGCGCGTGTTGATGTTCGCGTCGTCGGTTGACCTACATACTGAAGCGGTATTTTGTAGTTTCATCACTTCTGTACGTAGCTCCCCGATAATATTTTCGGACGCTGCTAACTTGACCACGAGCTCAGCCACGGTGGTCTTAAGGGCTGTGATATCCTTGAGTAGCCTACAGCAGTCAAGATGTTCCCAGGTGACAGGCGGAACACGATCTAACCGCTTCGCGACGAAAACAGGCACGTCGTCGGGATCGGTCTCCTTCAGAAGGGTGATTATGTCCTGGAGACTCTTCTCGCCGCCATCCCTTCGGCGGGACGGCATCTGGTGGCTCTTCCCGAGCGTCTGAAACAGTAGCTTCTTGGCACTGCTCACCTCATCTTCGTTGAAGTTAGAGCAGCAAATTCGCACGATGGTAACTTCGTCAAAGGAGTCGATGGCGTGTTGTATAAACGCCAGACACTCGTTGGCAAAAAAGTTATGTATCCCAGGACCTTACATATTATGCCGACATCAAAAAGGAAGAGGTTCTCAATTAGTTGGAATCCTTTTTCGATGTATCTTCCCGGATTAGTCAAATACGCCTGAACCTGATTTGGAAAATTCTATTTTTGTTTGGAAGGTTATACCTTCCAGGAGGTCCCATTTAAATTTTATCGAGATATGTTATCTCGTATCTCCAGAGATATATATGGAGATAAACACCTCACTTAAGTACTTAAGATAACTAGCGCGGTAAGATGTCGGTTTTGTTAGTTTTGTATTCGATCTTAAATAATAAGAGTACAATCTTGCTCAATCTATTGTTAATGTTATTACAAAACAACAGTTTACTTGTTAAGAGTATAATAATAGGTTCAGATACCGAAGCCTACTAACCTGTCATTAATAAATCAAAGGATATGTTTCATCACAGGAAATAACCACCTTCCTATAATTGAACTGACTTTATAAAAGTACCAATCACACGGTAACTGAAATTGGTAAACTTAAGTTAACTAGCGGTTACAATTAACCGTAAATAGAGAATTACTATAATACAGAATAATTAATATTACAAACTACGCAAAATGAAATGTCCAAATATAAGTTCTTACTTTATTTTACTATTTCTCATTCCAAATTACATTTAAACATTGCAAGTTTTATTTATAAGCCATTTTTATCATTTTTATTTTGAAACTCGACTTCACAAATTTTTGAAGTCATAATATGGCGCCAAATAATTGGTCATTTTATCATTTTTCATTATTATTGAATTATAACAAATTAAAACAAATCTAATTAGACCTCTCAAGCTAAAATCTATTGAGCCGTTTAAGCTACAAATCATCCCAAAAAATATACATACGTATGTACATAATGATACATACACTAGAAATACTAGCTCAGACGGATAAAAAGAGTTTAATCGTTTTCGATTAAATTAATATCGCATCAAAATAGGAAGCACCGTTCTTTGCCCTCCCTGGTATTCGAATCGAATCATTTTCGTAATCTGTAAATTTTGCAAGTTACCAAACTTACGTAATTTAATTACCTTATTGAGCTTAGGAATCCGATAAATGTTTAAAATGTTTATTAAGTGGAGAGTAGAACAAGTCACTTCAGAGACTTGCCGACGAGAGTAATTGATTGAATAATTAGGCTATAATATAGATTATAGCCTAATACTAGAAAATCTAAATCTAAATCTGATTCAAATATAGATTTGAATCAGATTTAGATTTAGATTTTCTAGTATTGAATAATTAATAATAAAAAAGAACAAAAACCCGACTGCGTGAAAAATGTTTTTTAAGTACCTATCAACATTACAAAGCACTAGGATATTTTATACCATAAGTGTTATATATATACGGAATGGGCTTTTAAAGTTCTTTACTTTGTTACAAAACACGGTATGGTTGGAGCAAAAAAAATGTTGAACCCTACATTATTGCGTCAAAAATCCGCCATTTTGAATTTTTAAAGTTTTAATGTTCTCGTTGACACTCGCGCTGGCATGACAAATCAAACGACGTGGCATTTATCAAAATAGGCCCACGCGTTTGGTCTTTAGAGTGCCACAAAGGAACAAATACATGCATACATAGACTGATAAACATATTACCTCTCCTTTACGTCGCGCAGTCGGGTAAAAATAGGTAGACAGAACAGAACAAAAGAAATTATTGTCTGTGGTAGATAGTAGATAAAATTTTATAAAAAACACCAATAACATTTTAGACATAAGTTTTTTGAAAGATTACTCGCAAAGTGGGTTGCACATTTACTACTATTCTTGTTAACCCCTCCTCTTGGTGATGGCTACATTTTTCTTCCGTTTGGGGTCGAAACAATGGGTCCGTGGGGTCGAGATGCCCGGGGTTTTGTAAAGGAGCTGTCCAGACGTTTAATAGACGTCACTCATGACCAAAGAGCTGGCGCTTACCTCGGCCAACGGATTAGCCTAGCAATTCAACGAGGTAACGTCGCCAGCTTTTTGGGAACGTTACCGGCAGACAGCTGCGACCTAGGTTCTGTTTTTTATTTATAACTAGTTTAATTTTTGTTTATAACATTTCAAATAGTTTTATTTATTTTTAAGTTGTATATTTGCTGTAAATATTTGATGTAATAACCCCTCCAACTAAACTAAATATGCTTGTGTCTAGAGTGGGTTCACGTCAATAGTGCAATGGGTGGGGTGGGGATCGGCCTCACGACCTCACGATCGCCAGTCCGATACCCTATCCATTGGGCTATTGCCGCCTTAAAGTAGAAGCTATCTGTTGTCTAAAATAGCATTTACTAGTTAGTTAATTATTTTGAAGGCTTTATTAATTAGAGCATGAGCTCTATTAAACTTACATAATCCTAATGCTTTTTATGAAGTAATATAATATTTTCAGGATTTAATCTAATACTATAAGAATCTTTGTCCTGACATACTGACTGACTGACTGACTGACAGACGCACAGCCTAAACCGCTGGTCGTAGAGACTTGAAATTTGGAGAGTATATTTGTTATTCTCGTCTTAGTACGTAAGAGTGTACTAAGAAAATATTTTCCAAAATTCACCCCTTTAGGGGATGAAACGGGGGTTCAAAGTTCGTATGACGAAACAAGATTAGATAGTCTTTTCGATTCGAAACTTCGCACAAGTGCTTCAGTAAAAAAAGGGTAAATACGCGTTTCAGGCTTTTTCAAAATTCCACCCCTAAAAGGGTAAAATGGGGTAACAAAGTCTGAAAATCAATATTGTTTCGGATTGCGCTGAATTTGGCATGCAAATAGTTATTACGACGTTAGTTTTCGCTGAGAAAGGATTTTCTAAAATTCACCCCTTAGGGGGATGAAACGGGGGTTAAAAGTTTGTATGGAAAAACAAGATTAGATAGTATTTTCTATTCGAAGCTTCATACAAGTACTCCAGTAAAGGAATAAGTAAATATGTGGTTCAGGTTTTATTGAAATTCTTCCCCTAAAAGTGTGAAATGGGGTAACAAAGTGTGAAAATCAATATTGTTTCTGATTGCGCTGAAATTTGGTACGCAGATAGTTATTACGACGTTAGTTCCCTCTGAGAAAGGATTATCCAAATTTTACCCCTGAAGCGGATGAAACGGGGGTTGAAAGTTTGTATGGAGAAACAAGATTAGAAGTCTTTTCTATTCGAAACTTCACACCTGTACTTAAGTAAATAAATAAGTAAATAAGTGTTTCAGACTTTGTCGAAATTCCACCCCTAATAGGGTGAAGTGGGGTAACAAAGTCTGAAAATAAATATTGTTTCGGATTGCGCTGAAATTAAGAATGCAGATAGTTATTATGACGTAGGTATCTACGAAGGCTAGGCTCAGAAAGGATTTTCTAAAAAATCCTCCCGGATACGGAACGGGGATTCAGAGTTTGTATGACGAAACAAGATGAGATAGTCTGTTTTATTCGAAACTTTACACATAAGTACTTCTGTAAATAATTAAGTAAGTGTTGTAGGATTTTTGAAATGGGGTAGGTAACAAATTCTGAAAATTAGGGTTTTTTGGGTTTTATAAATATGAATCCCGATTTGCCTTAGTCACGCGATAACATGAAAACGGGTGAACTGATTTGGCTAATTCTTATTTGATGTCTTTAATGATAGAATCGTTTTTACACAAGAAAAGTTTTAAGTTAATAAAAGGAGCTTTTAACGCGGGCGAAGCCGCGGGGCACATCTAGTATATCATAAAAAATATACATACACATTTTTTGCATTAATTGAAATTATTAATTTAGAGCTTTTGTTTAAATGAAAGCGTATTGAAACATTCAAAAGTTGTACTCGTAGTTGCAGGATATCTAAAAGCCGCCCTTTTACCCTTTGGGTACGGAACCCTAAAAAAATAAACAAACCAATATAGTGAGTACTAAACAGCCTGCACGAAATGTACATGGTCGATAAATTTCAATTAAGTCGAGTTATGAGTTTGAATTGTGTAACATTGTGTGCTGATATGGATGAAAAGAAATAAAGGAATTAATTAGGTGTTATAACGTAAGTTACATGAAATGTACTGGAATAAATAGTACGCTAACACTTTAATTGAGTGTTAAAAGCCGTCATGAATAATATGTTTTTATTACTCACACGACATGCAGACCAACTTAAATTTCGAAAAAAACCCCTTAGAAAAAGCACTTTACATTTTTCCAAATTTTCCGGGCCACATTTTATTTTGTTCTTTCTCTTAAATAAATCTTTATCATAGTATAATAAAATAATGAGTAAGTACGTTTTAAAAAAATATTTGTCTTAACTACGCTATTATCACTGAACGGTGTAATAAAGAACGATTAAATTACTAATGATAATATCGTTTAAAAACTAAAAAAGAACCGACTTCAATGCCACGCTATTCATTTTCAATACCAATTTTGAGATGTTTATCTCAATATCTCTGGAGATACTATTCAGACCTCGATAAAATTACCATGGTACCACACTTGCGATATCTCCTTTTGAACAAAAAAAGAATAATGAAATTCGGTTCATAAACGACGAAGTTATCAGCGAACAAATATATATATTTATATTTGTTCGCTGATAACTTCGTATATATATATATATATATATATAATTCGACCGTATATATATATATATATATATATATATATATATATATATATATATATATATATATATATATACGGTCGAATTGAGAAACCTCCTCCTTTTTTTGAAGTCGGTTAAAAATAGACGACACTTCTGAATAATGAAAATACACACAAACTGCGATTTCCACAAATGAAAAACGTCTAGTTGGTATGTACCGGACGTAATATTTAAGTTTTCCTGTGCAGGTAAGAATTTATATATAGCGACCTTCTTGATTCGGAGGCATGCAGCCGACCTCCTGCCGGTGTTGTGAATAGCGATCCTGTGCGTTTCCTTTGTTGTTGGCAACACGGCATTAATAACGACGACACGTCACAAACTTATTTTATGTTATCTATCTACTGATTTTTAACCGACTACCAGTTCGTTTTAAAAAGTAGAAGTACGCTATATGTGTGAATTTTAACTTAGTTTAGTACCTTAGAACTTTTGTATCCGCTGATTGATTGAAATCAATATTTTAATGGAATAATTATATTTACATATCTAAACAGTTGGTTCTTTATCAAATTTATGTTAGTCTCGAATTGGCCCAAGGTTGACCTAGCAAGTAATAGTATCAGTGAGCAGTCTTTGATACAATGTGTAAGATATTTATTCACTTGTATGCAGGCAGCTCATTTCGACTACGAAAAGCAAACAAAATTAAAACGTAGAAAATATATTTAGATATGTACTACACAATATATTTAATTACCCATTTCATTATTTGTATGACTATTTTTTTTACTTTACTGCTAAGTTTTGACTGCATAACTTGTAAGTAAATATGTATTTTGTCATTTTAACTTACCAGAACTACAACATACAACTGCAGCTTAATCAGTGCCAAAGATAAAAATACAGACGTTAGTTGTCGTAGATTTGCATAGTCCATGATTTTTAAGTTAATTAATTAATTACTATTTCACAAAGGTGTAATGGACATAGCTCAAATGTTTGTTAGTAAACATTGAGCGTACATCAATACAACTGGCCTACTTCGAGTGTGGAACGAGTTTCTACGATTACGTAAATTAATGTATGAGCCAATTAAATACATTTTGCTAGGTTAAATCAAACAGGTGCATCTCAACTACACTCGAGAGCAATGAAAGCGGGTCGGTTACAAGGGTCGGTACCAAAAACCTCAATAACTTCAAAAATATTGAAGTTAGCTTTATGAAATAAAGAATATAGGTATTATAGACTATAGACAATTTGATTTTAAAGTCATAAAGTTCAAGATTATAAAGTTTATTTTGAATAAAAGTAAAAATTATCATTTTACTAAATCCTGAATGTGCTTTGGTATCTAATATGCATATTTTTACAAGTTTTAATATTTAGTACCTATCGTAACTACGAGCTGTCAATAAAGCTGTTTATACGGTTCGGTTTTCACTAGATTTCCATTTTAAAATCCTCCTTATTTTTTATTTATGCATTAAATATACAAAAAATAAAAATAAAAAGAATTTACTTCTTCTTAAATTTGTCATACAATAAACTTAAATTTGTTTTTATTTTAAAAGGGTTGCTCAAATATTTTAAAAGTTATCGCTTTTTATAACCGCCCCATTTTCATTGTTCTCGAGTGTACAATCGCCTTAAGAAGGAACAGGGGACTTCCATTAGCTATTTACACAAAATTAGTGATTTTTTTCTTGTCCATTAGAATTATGTTAATTGTTTGGTACCAGTCATTTGATCCGCAGGATCTTTTTTATATCTGATAGGTTAACTTTTTACCACTATTTTGTCTGATGGTAAGCGATATTGTGGTCGAAGATAGTGAATACGCTAATAATTGGTTTTTCTTAAATGTTTGATCTAACTATTGCAATTAAATAATGATGTATAATCAATAATTTATTTATATTTATAATTACCGCAGAGCTCGCGTCATATTCATGAATGTCATTTCTTGTACAAAGTAAACAATACAATCAAGCATGTTCGCTCCTACAGTACCTCAAAGCCTTGGAATCTGAGTTCATCGTTCTCGGAATGTCTACAGGGCATAATAGGGCCTATTATCAGAAACGTTTACAATTTTCTGTCAAATTACATGTTATTTGAAGCTATGCATGTCAAGAGATTGCATTGAGATATAGCCAATCACAGTTTCGAACAAGGCTTCGGGCGATTTCGTAATACCTGAATGTGCTCATGATTTACGGAGCTGGCATTTCTCTGCCGAAACCAGTTCTTATATGGAACTTGGTTACTTAACCAACAAAAATTTGAGAAATTATCTTGTTATGTACGTGAGGGGAAGTGATGTTTTAAGTTCTGGGCCAGGTGCGAGCTCCATTTCCTGATGAGCCTGACCGATTATAACCGGTTCTGGAGTAGAATTTGCATGGACTCTGTTATGTAGAAATATTGTGATTTTAACCTGGTTAAACAACAAGGTTAACAAGTAGTAACATCGTTTGAAAATATTGACTATTTTTAGAGTTTACTAATAATGCTGGGGATGATGATTTGGACCAATTTTTTTTTTAGGAATTTTTTAATACTATTATGTCTGATGGTAGTGTAACATTTGCCTTTTTTTCTCCGCATGTAGTGTCCCACAGCTGAGCAAGTGTCTCCCAGAGAGAGAGAGAGAGATTCGTAAACGCCTCTAGGCGTTTACGAATCTAGAGCTATATCCCCAATATCATATTTACCTAAAACTTTTTAGGTATTTATACCCTACGCAATGGGTGCCTGAAGACGGCCGTCAACGTAGAGGAAGGCCCAAAAAGCGGTGGCGAGATTATTGTAATGTTTTTCACAAAGACTGGCTACAAACGGCATTGGATAGGGATAGATGGAAAATAATGGGAATACCTTTGCCCGACAGTGGGATCAAACAGATTAATAAAATTAAAAATAAAGAATAAAATTTAAAATTAGCTTATAGCGTTTGACCTCTATCTCACATGTTGGTAAGCAATAATTCGGTCGAGGTTATTTATATTGTATACTAGCTGTGCCCCGCGGCTTCACCTGCGTTAAAAACAACTTTTATTTATTTTAACTTTTTTTTTATAAGAACCATCTCCTGACGATAAAAAACACAACAAAAAAAGAATTAGCGAAATCGGTCCAGCCGTTCACGCGTGATGCCGTGACCAAGGGCAACTGGGATTCATTTTTATATATAAGAAGAAAGAAGATGTAATTAAATAACATTTAACGTAGTTAAAAATTCGACTTCAGTAATAACGTTAGGAAATATCTCAATATAGTTGTTGCCCAACTTTAACTTTATTCTATCTACAGGCCACTCAATTATAGTTTCTTTCGGAAAAGATAAACTTTCTTACAAAAAACTCTTTTCCCAAAGTAAGATAATTCTTCCGAGAAACAACTCCACTTACAGGAAACGAAACAAGCGACACGCAAAGTGATTTCCACGCGTCGGAATAAACGGTGACATTACGATTTGAGTTGTGAGCACAGACCGACGGGTGGTGACAAGGGAAAATAATGCTTTTAGGGGAAAGTTCACAGTGTGGAGGGTGTGAATATATTTGTATGTTTTATCGGTTACCACTGTGTGATCGTTTATGATCGGCTCACGATTATCGATCGTCAAAATTGTCTGCTCATATTAGTCGATCGTTTCGTCTTCGGCACCTTTCAGATCTTATTCATCGTCAAGTATCGTTATTGAAGATTGTTCTTTTAGAAATAAAATTAAGAATATTTACCTTTCAAATATATATCTGCTGATCAAAATTTTTATACTACATTTAAAGTAAATGCAGTAAAACTTTAAATTTGCTAATCTAAACTTTTACTGAATTTCTGACTGAAAACGACTGTATAATTTTTATTACCTTATTTTTCTACCTAAATATTAATTTAATTTAATAAAAAAGATCAGCATGAATTTCAATTTATGATCATAACTTTTTTCTCAATTTATAATTACAACCAATTTAAAACAAATCAACTTAGTTTTATAACCTCCTTAAAAATGGATACAAAAAACTCGTTCGCTCTCGGCAGACCGAACCTATAATTATAACGCGAGAACAGTTCATTGTTCTTGCTACAAGCCTCATGTTGTGAGCCTCAAAACCTTGACTTCTTAATACATCTTTGGAAATATCTGATGAACTACCTGATGCGTAACGTTTACCAAGTGCTGACTACTGCAATACTAAAATCCTTGGTAGATAATTAAATTCCTAATATTACTACATTAAAATCTTGCATACATACAGTGCCACAAGTATAACTTGGCGGTGGTGGTTTTTGGAACTAATTCCGCTCTCTTAAAACTGTGAGTTTGACGTTTGAGAGATTACCGCGACATTATTGTTGATAAATCTGCTACATTAAAATAGTTCAATAATGCCAAAAGTAATTAAAAGTGGTTTAAGAGAAACTGTTATCAAAGTACAAAGTAAAAGCACAGTGGCGCACAGCCGCGCCAAGTTATACTTGCCGGACTGTAGGTCGACACAGAACGTCGACACAGACTCGGTAATGATATCTACACAGACGGGTTAACATATTGAGGATTTTTATTTAGATGTTGCCTGCGTCAGGTCAATTCTCAGACAAGCTGAAGATAAGAAAATGTTGTCATGATGTCAATATTAATTTAATAAAACCTAAATCTTGCCCATATTAATAGGTATTCCTTCCTTTGGAGCTATATCAGTACCACAACACCCACCTGTTTGATTTATGGGAATATCCCTATTGATACTATTTTTTTTATATCATCATCGTTTACCCACCAGGTGAGATAGTGGTCAAACGCTAGCCTATGTAATAATTTAAAAAATGTTGTCTGAAGTCTTGTTTAATTTTTAGTAGGTATTCCAGGTGCTTGTCAAAAAGTTCGAAATAAACATTACCATTTTAGAATTATCCAATAATAAACATTGATTGAACTGATTGACAAAGTTAACAAAAATAACTTATTTCTTTGTCAGTCAGTCAACTTGTTACACTAAAATCTTATATGACAATTGGTAATATAAATATAGACTTTATAACAAGCGTCTCAAGCGTATCAATACGCTTTAGACGCTTGTATAAATTGTTGCACTCAAGAGTAACAATTCATTCCCTAGCGACTGTGGATCTAGGCTAGAACCTCGAGGAATTCCGACGTGAACTGATTGTAGAATGTATAGCTCCATCACAGTTATATGACAGTCCACGAAATTTGACAGTCATTAAAATAACATATATTTTAATTACTGTCAAATTTTGTGGATTTTTTGGCGGGAACGTGAAAAAGTGTGTGTCAGTATAGTCCACATCTTTACTGAGGGTTGGACTTGGACAAAACTTTGAATTAAGTTTTTTTATATCTTATAGGCTATTGTTTGACCACTATCTCACCTGTTGGTAAGTAATAATGCAGTCTGGGATGACTTAAATGTGACTTTGACCGATTTTACGGCTTGAATCTACGAAAGCTTTAATTTATTATCATACTTTAATACTGGTTAAATATACTAATCGTGTGGAGCCATAGCGAAACTAAAAAATCATGATGATACCGCAGAACCGTGTCTTTTCTATGATTAATCCTAGATAGTCTTTTGCTGAGTAAATTCCAGGACAAGAGAGAGAACCAGGTGGGCTTTCGTCTTCGCATTCTCCGCACACAGTCTTGCATAAAAAGCATTCTTGTAAAAGTTAATGACTTGTTAGTTAGCTGTATCACACAAACTTCCTTTTTAGGATTAACTTACGCAGCTTCCGTGGCAAAGACATTCCATCAAGAACAATGAGCTATTTAACGACAGTGCAATGTCTCCGACCTTGACTCATGACAGCTCCCACAGCATCTTCACTGTTATGTTATTATGAACATTGCGTTTCTGATGAAGTGATAGCTGAAGTAACTGTTTGCAACAATTGAAGACCTTCGCAATAGATAACTTGAGATAAAAATAAACGTTTATGTTTTTTTTGCGTGTGAGGTAATGAGATATTAACAGCGCGAAAAATGATGGTTGTGTTGCAAAATTGTATTGTTTTAATAAACATTGATAAGTGGAATTAATATTCCACTTATCAGAGGCTTGTTAGATGTTGCTATTTTTAACCGATTTCAAAAAAAGGAGGAGGTTTCTCAATTCGACCGTATATGATATATATATGATATATATATATTTTTTATGTTTGTTCGCGGATAACTTCGTCGTTTATGAACCGATTTTGATTATTCCTTTTTTGTTCGAAAGGAGATAGTCCCAAGTGTGGTACCATGGTAATTTTATCGAGGTCTGATAAGTATCTCCAGAGATATTGAGATAAACATCTCAAAATTGGTACTGAAAATGAATAGCGCGGCATTGAAGTCGGTTCTTTTTTAGTTTTTAAACGACATTATTTACAGCATATCTATAGGCTACCGTTTGACTATTATTACACTTGGTGGTAAGTAACGATGTGGTTGAAGATGGTAGCACGCTCAGTTAAGAATAGAATGGGTAATTTTTTTTAAAGCTTACTAGTGATGTGGGTTGCACATTACTATTAGTCTTGTTAACCCCTCCAACTAAGCTAAATATAATGTGTCTGGAGTGGGTTTACTTCAATAGAGCAATGGGTGGGGATCGAACTCACTACCTGTCGATCACCAGGCCAACGCCTTAGCCATTGGGCTATTGCAGCTTTAATAAAGATAGTAATGGATGATCAAGACTTAGGTAGTATGGCGTGATATTTGGTTAAGCCCAGGATCGGCGTTTTATGGAGAAATGGTTTGGTATAGTTTAGCCCGTCATATGGCGCCCTGTTGTTTATTTTTTACATATTGTGCGTATATAATAGTAACTATTATATATAGTATATATTATATACTTATATTATATAGTATATACTATGCATATTATGTTTGTAAACTTATTTTTAGTAAATTTGTGTTAGAATGAGGCAACGTGATCAATGTATATTTCTCTGTTCTTAAATTAAATGAAAATAAATATAGCTGCTATAATTTATAAGCTGGGGAGAGGTAGACTTTGCAGGCAAATTATAACATCAGGCTAGGAGGTGCACAGTTTAAATATTACCACCCCTTTTGTTACACCTTGTATACTAATGGAGTAAATCTATCAGTTTTAGTTCGATACTTTATTACAATCTCAGCCATTTGTGTCTATGATGCGATTGATGATGGATTGGTAACTTTTCCATTTTATGAGCTGTTATAAATATCATGTGTTTGAGCCGGAGATTTATTATCTAAACATTCTAAATAGTGTTGTTTAAAAACATTACTACATACGATGGTTGAGTAAGATTATTGGAATACATGGAATTATGATGGAATACATATAAATATTCTATAAATACTATAATATAAATATACAATATACTTGAAGTTATTTTCATAGACCACATCATTGCTTACCACCAGGCTAGATAGTGGTCAAACGCTAGCCTATCTTTACATAGTATGAAACAAAATCGGTCCTGCTGTCTGTACTCTTAGATCTTTTAAACTACGCAACGGATATTAATGCAGTTTTCAGCAATAGATTCAAGAGACAGTTTTATAACCAGGAAAACGCGGTCAAAGCCGTGGGGCGCAGCTAGTAAGATATAAAAAAATGTACTACATTATTTAATTCATCGTTACGAAGATGCCAATAGGACCCTATTACTGTGACTTCGCTTCCCGTCCGTCCGCCTGTCACAAGGCTTTGAAATTTCACAAAAGGTGTATTACAATGGCCGCTATTACAACAAGTATCTAGTAAAAACAAAATGAAGTTGAAAATTAAAGGGGCTCCTGATACAAGAAACGTTATTTGGCGTTTTTTGCTCGATCTTTTGAACCGTAATAGATAGCTACTTTAAATTTTTACACAATTTGCACTGCTACAGCCGCTATAATTACAAATTAACCGGCCAAGTGCGTGTCGGGCCACGCGCAATGTAGGGCCGTAGTAGCCCGTTATTCAATGCAAGTCTTTGCCCGTTATAAACAAGCAACTAGGTACTTCGTCTTTGTCACTTTAAAGGATTTATTCCAAGTATTTTGTATTTGGTACAAAATTATCCAATACCCAAGTTCAACGACTATTACTGCTAAACTAATAAAGTTATCTCAACCGCTATAATTTTCCTTTAAAGTTCATAAAATGCGCTATTATCATGATTTTTTCCAGATTTTTCAAGCCCGCAGTTTAGCTTTTAGAGGGGGGGGGGACGCCCTACTGCAACAAAATTTTGCACTTTAAAGTTTAATATTTCGTAAATGGAGCATTCAATCGACAAATGGTGTCAGCAACCCTTAAATCATTTTAAAAGACCTATTCAACGATACCCCACACTATGGGGTAGATGATGAAGAAAAAAATCATCCCCACTTCTCATATAGGGGACCTACGCTAAAAAAAAAATATTTTTCACAATTTTATTTCAGTACTTTGTCGGCGTAATATATATACATACCCCCTCAAAATTACAGTTTTCTAGTATTAACGGTCTCTTAGCAAAACCTCGGACAGACAGACGGACATGACGAAACTATAAGGGTTCCTTGTCAGGACTACGGAACCCTAAAAATGTATGGTGGTCCCCAAACAAGAAACGTGTTTTTGGCAGTTTTTCTCGATTTTATTATATCTTGTTAGGTTTTGCGGAAAAATGCGAGTTCGCCAAGTGCACAAACTCGTGATTTTACACCCTTCATTAAGCAACAGTTTCATAAACTACAAGTTCCATATATATTTCATTACCAATATAACTATACTCTTTGTTTTTGTTAAGTGAACATTACTCAATAATATAACTATATGTGTATTTACTTATTGCTTGAACTACTTTTCTAACCAACATAGTAAGTAGTCACTGGTGACTACTTACTATCCAACTGTCCCAGCCTCAATGGTATTACTTTGTAACAATAAAATAGTAAACCATTGTGATATTGTACTTTATCTAGCACGGAACAACAGAATTGCCACACCGAACACCGTGAACGTAGTAGATAATGTGACTAATCACCATCTGGCAACACTACCTACGAAATAATGCACCTACTTACTCTAGAGTACTTACAAAGAACCAATCCCACACAGTAATCTACAAGACTTTTTATGATAAAGGAGAACAAAACAATTACGATGTTAGCCTGATAAAGAGGAATAAGATTTTCAGCTGTTAATTTCAGACCGACGACATGCACCAATGTTAAGTTAATATGATGTAATCAAAGATGGAATCTTGTTTGTTTGGAAATAGAAGACGATGAAAATGAGACGAACGCACACAACTGTCTTTAGTCCAACCCATATGCGCAACTATATCAACCCATCTTCAAAGGTTTGTCACTATCAGTCAACTGAAACACGAAAAACCCAAGATAACCAGATTTGTGCGTGACTGCTCTGCGCATGTTAACTTAAACCTAGATTGTTATATACAATCCAAAATAGTATCTAACACTTAAAAGAAACATAGTATTTAACGTAGATGCTGAATTTTACATGCCCTGTAATTCCACTGAACACTCTGACAAATTGAAAAACATTTCTGTTTCACGGCTAAATAACTGATATAGTGGTTGTCCCGTTCCAGGACTAGCAGAACTTAGGACCAGCTAGTCCAGGACTAGCACTTTAACATACTTCTAAAGACGCTTCTCACTTTCTCTGAAATTAATAATGTTGATGTTTATTATGCATTAATTATGAGTCTATGAGTCATCCTACGACGGTGTATTCCGACTTTATTGACGTCATCTTCCATTTCTAATCTCACTATCTTCTTTTGTCGTACACCTTTCGGCTTTCTTTTGTTAACATATTCGTGTTTATTGTAGAAAGGAGTAGGTTTCGTGTAGGCGATACAAATATGAACCGCCTGATCTCTATATCAGACTTCCTAACTTACCCTGAGAACATATCAGCACTTTCCATCAATTAAATTCGTGGTTGTTTACATCAAAAAATTCGTTCTATCATCGAATATTTGATCAAAGAACAACTGCCAAAAATCGAGAAATGGCAAGCTTTTACTCTTTAATGAGGCTTTTGGTCAAGTTTTCTACATATTATAAGGAATGTGTCTTCTAGGCAAACGCACTATATCGTAGATCGCATCTTTACTTAACAATTTTACAATAGTGGTCAAAAGTTTGTTTGTCATGTGTAATAAAGATTGCAAACTCGAGATGGAGCAAAACAACAGCCTGTTATTTTTATGCTATTGCATAGCTTCTATCGCGGGCCTTGAGCGTGGAGACCGAATCCAGAAATTCCGTAACTAAAATAAAACCGAACACCCCAACGAACCTCATTTTTTAAGCCTTAGCTTAGTAGAGATAAGGTCGTCTTTGGTTTCACACATCATTCAATTTAATGGTAAAACTTGATAAAATGTAACACTTGCGTGTGTTAACGGTGTACAACGCCATCTATCGGATTTCATCCCCACTTCACATGTAGGGAAGCTACCCCAACCGCTTATATACCCCTCGGACCGGCTAATTTTGATTTTGTCTTCTCGTTCCTTTTTCAAATATAAATTCCGAATTCTATTTTCAAATTATGTCAAGGGTGAACAAGTCCTTGAAAATTTACATAATTCCTCCTTGTTAAACATTCACTGCCTTCATACATGTAGCCGTGACACAGATAGGTGTATAGGTATTTATCATCTATGTACAACAGTGAATATCTGTACTCTGTCTCTATCTGTAAATATGAATAAACAAAGTGCATTTATTAATGAAGAAAGTCACGAAAAAAATAGTGAGAGAAAATGAGTGAGTACTCAATATACATACATTTTATTATTATTAATTTGAAAATAAATAATGATCCACAAGAATCCACAACAAAATATGGGACCACCACCATTGACGCGGTATTTTCCAGATATTTAGAAAATATCAAGTATCAAACTTATGTTTCTTATTTCAGTTACCATAAACCTATAGTTTCAATGATAAATATTCCTGAATAACCTAAATGTATTGTAAGATAATAAAAATATGTTGAACAATATTAACTTCTCATTTATTTAATAAAAGAAAAAAATTTGTTTTCTTATCGGTCACCACACTCAAAAAGTGTAACATGAATTAATATCAAAGAAAAAAAATACTGCATAAATAAAAAAATGCTATGCAATAGCTTTACCGCGGCAGTCCCCGAATTCCACACGTCTTATTATTTTTTTAATATTATTTTCTAGCTCGATTGCTAAGATAATGGATATTTTCAAAATCAAAGTGTAGTTTTAGATTTGAAAAATAATTGGGACCTATAGCGCTAAATTTTATTTGTATAAAATATAGCCTCTGACCATCTACGACCACTAAAAAATTGCATTTATATAATAAATTTTAATTGGTAATTAAATTAAATGAAATGTATATCATACAAATGTTAAAATGCAGAAATAAGCATTACAAGCAGATATAACCCCCAAGTATAACATATTTTAGGATACGGTTAAAAACTAAAAGTTGACTTCCACTTTTTGTCCCATATTGGAGAACTATTTAGTACCACATCTGTTTAAGTATAATCTATCAATGGACACTACCAATTGCGGTACATTAACCTAAATATTTATATTTGCCATTAAAGTTGCCTTATACGACACACTTGTTATCTCTACTTCGCAAATACTTACTATCTTCTAAAAAAGTCAAGTAAATAAAATTCTAATATAGTTTCTCATAAAATTGGGCGCCAAAAATAAAAAAAAAGGTCTCCAATATAAGTTCTAGAATAATGTCAGTAAATTTAATAAGCCCATGATAAATATAAAGATATTTTTAACGGAAAATATAAATGTATTCTCTTAAAAAAATAATACATATTAAAAGATTACTTTAATAACCTAAATGATGGTATCATCAATGTGTTTTCTTGTAATTGGCAATAAATGTGTTCTTATTTTTAATGGTATTCACAAAAAAAGAGGAGGTTCTCAATTCGACTGTTTTCTTTTCTTTTCTTTTTTGTTACCTTACAGCTCCGTCAAAAATTAACCGATATAAAAAAAAAAAAATTGTCTGAGTTATTATGCCTTCATATAATCGAGATGTGATTATCATCTCCAGAGATATGAGGATTAACATTGTAAACAAATGTAATACCTCGATGACATCATTATGGCTAGTGGATATTTTCACTATCGCGGCATGTGCAATCGGTTTTTTACGATCATTCATTATTTATTTAATTTTTATTTTTCTTTCACTTAAAAATATAAATCATGATAGCAACATGTAAAACTACCTAACTGAACATTGTATTTTTTTTTATTTTCCCTCAAACCCTTCCATGGTCATCAAACAAAACCACTATGAACTTTAAAACTACATAACTCCTTAAAGTCGTGCCGTGTTTTGTATGTATGTCAAACCTTGGAATGCATGGGAGTGGCTGAGACAGGGCTGCCCCAGGGCAGGTCGCATGGACGGCCTCGTGGTCTAAAGGTTAAAAGAAAAGTTGTAACACCGTATACGCAAAGAGTTGCATTGCGTAGCATTCTGGTTTTGATAAATTGTGCTAAATATTATTATGGATTTGTTTTTCAATCTTCAAGTCGCTTAATTTACTAGTAAAGAGTTGTAATTTAATGATTAAAACTTACCGCTGCCAAAATTACAACCGATGTTTAATATATTTAGCCTAATAACTGATTCTTAATTAGACAATACATAGTGTGCTCATCTTACATAACTAACATTCATAGAAATTGAAAACCTCTACCTTGCTGAAGTCAGTTAGATGATTACCACAATCCGTTTAAAATGTAGACTATCCTACAGATGCAAATAAATCTGCTGTCTAGATGCGCCATAAAGCATTAGCTATATTACTAATGTTTTAAAATGAAAAAAAAAAGTTTTATGAAAATTTTATATTATATCTATGTTTTAGACTGTTTGATTTAGTGTGATTATAAACATTTTGAAAAATCTGAACTCATAATCTATTAAAATCTATTCGACCGTTTATTTCAAACCCTATTAATAAACCGTTGATTTAATATTCCTCAGTTGACAGCCCTAAAGTATCGTTTAACAACCGCGCAAAGTATTCACTCACGAATGCCACACTTACGGCGGGCGACTGTGTTTTATTTACAACCGCTTCGATAGAAAAAGAGCCTGCGAGAATTTTACTTTGGAAAAGGTTTTCATCGCTCGAAGATAAATCGTTTGGAATAATATGCTTCTTATATACGTAAAGGCGTTTAGTAGCGAGGAGAAGCCTCTGTCCAGCTGTGGACTAGTAATAGGCGGATGATTTTTTTTTACGCTAAAGCACATGTACCTAATACAAGCAGCCGGCCTGCCTGATTGAAAGCGGTTATCGTCGCCTAATCAACATCTGCTACACCATTGGCGCTGTTGATGCGTGGCCGACTTTTGAGGAATTTGTGGATACCCTTTTTGAAAGACTCCATTCTGTAGCTAAAAGGAATTATCGCTTTCGACAGATAGTACACATCTTACAGGTCCTAGGTTGAAAGCTACGGTTGTAGCGGATGTTGCGGGACTTCCAATTTTGTAAGATGTGAGGGTGAGCTTGACGATGTCAGGCAGATCGATAGATCGATGATGATAATGATGATAGGTAAAGGTAGTTTTAACTTTGCAGTAAGATGCTTACTTAGTATCTATCTAAATAAGCCTCTTTGAAAATAATATTATGCAATGAGAATACCGAATAAACCAGAAGGTGTCAACTCACTCAGCGGTATCACTTTCAATACCGCTAAATCTACTCTTAAATAGTGTCGTTTCACACTGTCGTTGCGCAGATAAATTATTTATTTATGATTGTGTTTTATAAATGCTAGCTAGCAACTTTACACGGGTTAGAAGATAGGCGCGCGCAGATTTTCGGATCGCTTTTGGGACACAAAGCGTCCCTTGAAATTAGGGTTGAACGGGGTTTCTGGTTTGTTCTATATTCTGAGATGCTAATGTTTTACATGTTCTGAATGTGTATAGCATTAGCATCTCAGAATATAGAGCCATGAGCCATTAAATTACTTAACTTGCAATAAATTCCACTGCAAATATACTTAAAAACTAGCAACACCTATTTATAAAATTAATTTAAAGTTCTTGCAACGATCTCAACTATGACATTCCTGAGATCAAAAAGATATAATGACACCTCATACTATGAGATTCGTCAATCTGTATGGTATAAGTGGCGAAAAACGAAATCTACAACATCCCAGAGGCACAACGCCACATTAAAGTGAAGAAGCAGTCGAGAAAAACAAAAGAAATAAAGCTGAATTCAGCAACAGAAAAACTGTTGCAGAATGATGTGACAACCGCACACGAGGCTTGTGCTGCCATAGTACGTCTAACAGTAGTCACCAAGATACAGATAAATATATCAGTTACTGTGTATACCACGAGGACCGATCTACGCAATCTACTTTTTACCCCTCTGTAATCAACAAGTCCCATCCATCAATTGGGACCGCAACACAACCAATTAAGCCAACGACCTGCCAATTGTCAATTGGTTGGATCACTGATCCGATTAATGGCTTTTGAGATACGGCTCATGTGCTCGTGTTTAACGTTGAGTGTTTTGTTTTGGGATTATACATAATTAATTGAATAAAGTCTATTTTAAATTTCTTGGACAAATTAATCAAATTAGAAGTATAACGATGTTTTGTTTACCTGTGTGAAATAAAACATGTCCCGTTATATCAACATACATACATACATACAATCACGCCTTTTTCCCGTTGGGGTAGGCAGAGACTACTTCTTTCCACATGCTACGATCCTGACATACCTCCTTCGCTTCTTCCACTTTCATGAGCGTCTTCATACATGCTCGCCGGTTATAGGTACTTTTGACTTGGCCTTTTTTTAAAACATCTCCGATCTGGTCGTGATATGTTCGCCTAGGTCGGCCTCTACCAACTGGCCCATTCACACACGTCTCATAAATCTGTTTCGTCAATCTTTCTTCATCCATCCTCTCTAGATGTCCAAACCATCTAAGCATCCCTTTCTCTATCTTTGTCACTACATCTTCTACCACACCACAACATTCCCTTATCACGCTGTTCTCCAACTTATCCATCAGAGTCACTCCGATCATACTTCTCAAACTTCTCATTTCTACAGCATTAATTTTACTTTCATGCTTCTTCTGCCATACCCAGCATTCACTACCATACATGAGTGTGGGAACCAACACTCCCCTATGTACAGCCAGTCGTGCTTTTTTAGACACGTTCTGACTTCTCATAAAGTTATGTAGTGCCCCACTTACTTGGTTTCCAGCCAAAACTCTTCGCTCAATATCACTTTCATACTTACCATCTCTCGTAAACTTAGAACCCAGGTACACAAACTCTTTCACTTGTTCCACTCTTTCTCCTTCAATCGTCACATAACAATCAGTCATTCTTTCTTCTCTTTCAAAAACCATTACTTTGGTCTTGCTTACATTCACTTTCATCCCTTTGCTTTTTAAGGCGTCATGCATGCATGTTATATCAACATGGTGGAAATAATGCATATAATAAGAATATGAATAATTGAATTCAAAGATGTATGTATACTGTTTTTAACAGGAAAAGTGCATGCAAAGATTTTTGTGTTCATACAATTTAAAGTTCAAAACGGGCAGACCTATAGAAGATCCTCTAATGTTCTTTTCAACAAAAAATTCTGATGATCTTCAAACGGTTTAACAGATTTTATAAAATCTTTAATGACAAAAACTTCCGATGAAGTCACATTCGAACAAAAAGAACTCATTTAAAATCAGTTAATCCGTGTGGCAGCTACGGCTAAGATGGCACAGACAAACACACAGATATACAAATGTCGAATTTATGACACCCCTTATTGCGTCGAAGATTAAAATAACAAAATCGATACGCAAAAGAAACTACCAATACAGCAACATCAACGGTTACGTCGTAGCGACTCAAATTAGAGCTCAATATACTCAAACTGATGATGTTCATGAAATTAATAAACGGTTTAATTCATACGAGTTAAATTCCCAGGG
Source organism: Cabera pusaria (assembly GCA_954871355.1). Lineage (NCBI taxonomy): Eukaryota > Metazoa > Arthropoda > Insecta > Lepidoptera > Geometridae > Cabera > Cabera pusaria. The sequence goes on along the minus strand of OX940900.1, from coordinate 13,305,971 downwards.
GAAAATTTTCTAACCAGGAAATATAGGCAAAGTTGGTAAACAACAAGCAATCGACGTAAATGATTGATGAGAAGCCCCTGGAATAAAAAATACAAATTGCCCACACGAGAGCGGTCAGCTGTAAGCCTAAACGAGTGTTACACGCATTCTGAATCCAGTAAATTAATAAAAAACGTAGAAGAGGCGGAATATGTAGCATCTATAAATGAATCATGACAAGTATTCAAGTACCTATGTAATCAGGGTGGGATGATTTATGGAGATACCTCAGAACTCCGTCAAATCTAAACCGATTTGTAAAATTATTTTTTTGTTTGAGAGATTATGCGTCCGGTTTGGTCCCATTCAATTTTTATCGAGATCTGATAATCATTTCCAGAGATATGAAGATAAACAATAAAATATATTTATATACCTTGATGACATGATACTGGCTACTGGCTACTTTGACTATCGCGACATGTGAAGTCAGTTTTTTAGTTTTGTACGATCATAAATTATTATTAACTGAACTAAAAGTAATTATAAACAGTCCCCTATCTTTTCATACTAAATAAATCACACCTAATCAGTCTCCGTCAACATCTGAAGGCTGATTTATAGTTTCATCTATATTTGTGTCGTTGTTTGGCACTTTCTTAACGCGCAAAAAGTCTATGCTCATTTTTTACCCATCGCTCGTTTCTTTCCTTTGAAGTAACGATCAAAAACTTTCTAGGTTAAGCTTTTTTGTTATGGTAAATTACCGACATTAAATTTCACGCATGTGTGATGCCAAAATTCTTATTGCTAATATGCTTGGGCAATATTTTCGTAAGGAGAGAGAAGAATTGGTATATTTATGTAACGTAATTTGGTAGACGTAACATTGGATGGCGAAATGGTGATAGCTTTCATTAAGGTCTGTATGTGATCCATTTTTTCACATTGAGGCTAAGCAATACGCAATTAGGCACTTAGGCGATGGCTACACGTAAAATGTACATGAACTGTTCGATCTGGAAGAAGGAAATCTCGAAATCCTGTGATTTGCATTGAGATTTGCCATGAGTCTAGCAAGTCTACACGCTTGTTAACAGTATAATATGGAAATAATGATAGCTGAAGATCACATTCTAGTTTTGAATGTCCAGCCCTTAAGGTTAGTAGATAACATTGTGATATAATTGCGACTAACTAATACTTAGTACCTCTAAACAAGGCTATTGATTTTTATTTTTTTATTTATTTCTGCTCAAGTTCCCAATTAATTCCTCTTGACTTTATTTCATCTTTTACTCTGAGTTATGAATGCCTGTTTTTTATGGGTAATTTGTCTATACATATATATACTAGAGTCTATATATGTATACATACATATGTTACACATATGTTATACATATGTTATATATATGTATAGTCTATATATGTTAGTTAGAACTAACAATTATGTTATTCAAATCACAGTACACAATAGGCAGCTTACGTCAAGGAATAAATTCATTCAACGCACGTGGGATCTCCCATTGAGATGACACATAGACCTAAATTAATACCTTCCCTATGCAACCTTGTCAAGATAAGATAGATGAATAATTTTGTGCATTGGAGAAGAAGATTCCAAATAATGTATTGTGATAAAGTGTTACAAAATTTTCTTCTGTAAAGTTTCCGTTTGTCAGTAATGACTACCCATCCACGTTTTGAATAGACTAATCTTAAGGCTCCAGGTGCAGCCGCTGTCAAAAACGATTTAAGGTTAATGATTGTAAATGTTAACGAGTGTGTTCCGTAATATCAAAGATGATGTATTAGCTGCGACCCTGCGATCAAATATCATCTTGGAAACTAAATTAGAACCACTTCTTGACATTCGATTGGACTCCAACTTGGTATACTTGTGCATCTTCGGTCACAATGCAATAATATTCTATGTACTGCCATCGAACTGACTTAATGAAGGAGCGGAGTTGGGCTGTTGCTCCATAATCATTATGGAGTATAATTTTTTTTTTGCAATTATGGCAAATGGAAAGACATTCAAATTTGTGTACATTTCATTACACATGATAACGTCTTTACAAAAAGCTTTAGTTTAAAACGTCTTAAACTTTTAATTTTTTAACAGTACCTTATTGGTGTTGATGACAACTTTATATATGTATTTTCAATAATATAATGTTGGTATTAACTACTACTTGCCAAATATATGGTCAAAAATAGTAGGTTTTTAATACATAACAATTTAGAAATCTTTCATACTTAATCAAAAGTTTATGAAATATAATTCGCTATTCTTATCGTATAGTTAAGTGTTTTGAAAAAAAGTTTTTTGCCTCTAACTGTAACTAGATTAATATAGTTTGATGTTACGTTAGTGCAGACAAGTTCCTTAGTCACAGGCATCTTAAGTACTTCTGAACTGATTTGTAGGTTAATGTATAAATCTTTAAAAAAAATATTTTACAGAGTTTATGTTATTACATTAATTCAAACCGTTTTTGCCAAAATAATTTGAAGTTATTTATCTTTACGATAAAACAGTTAGCTGTTATTGTTGTCATTACTTTTAACACTATAATAGGTGCTAATGGTCAAGCTTGCTTTAGTATTAGTTGGTCATGCTGTTTTAGAGGTGTTAATATAAAATTATAGTAACAGAAGGATTTTTGAATGCTAAATAGGCAAGCGATTGACCTCTATCTCACCTGATGTTAAGTGACGATGTCGTTGATGATGCAGCACGCTTACCTAGAAGATACTTATTCACTCGCGACTTAAAGAACCCCAGGTGGTAGTTATCGGGAAACACAGACTCAGGCAAGGAATTCCATTCCTTGGCAGTGCGCATGAGGAATGTCGCATATCAGTACATGGTCAGTCATATAACGTCTGGTTGTCCGATAGAAAAATGGGTCAAATATTATCTTCCGTTACCCTAGACTCTAATCCTAAATGGGTACTATACTGGATCATAGATAAACAATTATGTTTTCTTTATTCTATGACTGGATGTAATATGGGATATCACAATCAGGCTTCGACCGTGGCTTGAAACTGATTAGCAATTCGGTTTGCTAAATGCCAACACATCCTAGCGCTAATGCTATATATTATGCTACAATGGGACAAAATGGGAATAGGGAATATGCATGTTTTTTTTTTTTATTTCTGCATCAAACATAGATACAGATACAGATACAGACTAAAAATAGATACAGACGAATTGAGAATCTCCGTTTTTGACGTCGATTAAAAAGAAAGAACGAAACAAAAGGATTGACCTCAAAATGCATATCCATATAAGTAGAATGTAGGCCACTTCCTCCTCTCCATCTTGGTCCCACCCACACTCTGAGGACATCGGTCGGGGTCGTTGATCTCAACTCTAGTTTGTTTTGTTACGGTGGCTTACGGTACCAATATTATGTCCATGTATGGCTTTATCAATATTTATACGAATTGTTTTCTTGAGATTAATTTTAGACATTACCTACTTCTTCGAAGCTTTTAATTTTTATTCGTTTTTTTTTTTAATCGGATAGAGAAGTTTACTGGACCACTAAATAACCTTAGAGTGAAGATGAGGTCAAAGGTGGAATCGTAATTTTCTGGAGTTGGAAGATGTCAGTGAGAGGAGACGCTAGACAACTGATTTTATTTTTCAAATTTTCCAAACCAAAGATTGCACCCAAACATCATGGATTTAACTAATGGATTTGGTTAAATTGTGTTATCAAAACGGCCAAAACAAAATTATAGCTCAGTAACAAAACTATAGGCCCGATCTATCTAATGGTTTTGCCAGATTTTTTATATTTGACTTATGTAAACTGATTTAGTCATTTATTTTAATTTTTTTATTTTGTGAACTAACGTTTTACCACTATCTCTTCATGTAGTAAGCGATGACCTAGTCAAGGATGGTGAACTGAACACGCAACGCTTAGAATAGTCTGACTCTCAAGCGCTGTGCTACCGGAACACCGTGAAGCTTAGGCGGCAGATTTTCTCGTTGATTGTGGTAAGCTACTTTTTGGTAGCAAGTCAGGTGGAACATTGAGATTATGTTCCTACCACCTTATTATAAACTTATAAAGTAAGGTAATATTATTTACAATAATAATTCTATTGACCTTTCTACCTTGTTACGATCCTTTTTACAATTTTTTTCTACACCTGTAATTTTTCACACACATCATCAAATCTCACATAATTTCAACAAAATAATTTACTTTATTCAAAGTTATGCTTGTAAATAAATTATTTATAACAAGAAAATTTACTTCGGCGTGACTTCCAAAACAACAGCGCTATTAAGATATTAATCTTATGAGTTAAAATATGGTCAATATTTTAAATGTCCATTCTCTACTAGTTCCCACGTTTTTGTTGTATACAAAAGATGATTAAAAATAAAAGCAATATTGTTTTAATATTAATAAAATTGATGTTTATGATACCATTATAATGGTAAACATTATAATGTTATAACATTCAAAATGTTTATTTTTAACCCGCGACATAAAAGGAGGGGTGTAATAAGTTTGACGTGTGTATTCGTGTGTCTGTGTATCTTTAAGTGTGTGTATGTCTGTGGCATCGTAGCGCCCAAACGGATGAACCGATTTTGAATTCGTTTTTTATTTCATAGGTGAAATGAAAATCCGTTCAGCCAATGAATGAGACATGAAAATCTCATAAAATATTTTTTTTATATAGGTCTGATTGGTTTTAAACTCTGTATCCTCTTACTGTTGTTACTGTTCGAACATTGACCTGATGCTGGGACATCTCCTAGAGTCCTGGAATCTGCAGAATACCCTACTAAATTACAGCAGAGATATTGTGTTTGGGCTCATTCGAAGGGTCGCAATGAGCAGATTATACATAGATCAGTCTGGGGTGGCTTTAAGTCTTATGTATTATCACCACAATAGTTGTACTAAAGTTGTTTTTATACAAGCATTTATTTAGTTTCACTGCTGTCCCGCAGCGTCTGTGCGTATTTAAGTCTCATTTGACCACTTTCTGGTGTTCGATTGGTCTGAAATTGTGTATAAACAAAATATGTAAATCGGATGACAATGCCATGTCAAGAAACTATTGAGCTGGTCTGATGATGGAGACGGAGTTACCTATTAAAAGTTCTAAACTACCCAGTTTATACCCAGTACAACAGTTCTATACACCCGTCGTGTTTGTGCTAAAAGTAAAGCGAAATCGCAATCCTGTTCGTTTTTATTGCAACTATTATTATTCATAGGAGCATATTATATCGATACCCCACCTGACTTGTTACCAAAAAATAGCTTACCACCATCAAGGAGAAAATCTGCCACCATACCATACAGTGTTTCGAGAGCACACAGTACTTGAGAGTCAAAGCATTCTCGGCCAAGCGTGTTCGCCATACTCTACCACAGCATCGCTTACCGCCAGGTGAGATAGTGGTCAAAATGTAGCCTTAAGGTATAAAATAAAATCACACAATATTTTGTATCATAGCAAAATAAACAATCTGCAAATTCAGATAAAATTTAAAAACTTTCTAACGAATGTGTCATCAATACCATTTGAAGGCGAGGTGAAAGCGAGTTGCATCACCTAGGTACCTACTTGCACCTGTGACAGTTATCCAATCATCTTGCCATTCGTTTAACTAACCGACTATTGTTAAATCACTACAGTTGTCAGCATTTTACGATCGAAGAAAGCTCAGTGTAAAATTAATTCATTGGCTACTTTCAGAAATTTGTTTGATGTAATATCGAGCTAAGAGCTAATAATTAAGATCGCTTAACTAAATAACCAAAAAAACCGACTCACATGCCGCGCCAGTAATTTCGAGTAGCAAATATTAGGTATATTATATCTCCATATCTCTGAATTGTACAATGGAACCAAATGGGCAGTATCATTCAAAAAAAAGGAATTATCCCAGAAAAAGTCCTGAGGTAACTTTAGAGTCGGTTAAAACATACATACATACAATCACGCCTTTTTCCCGTTGGGGCAGGCAGAGACAATTTTTTTCCACATTCTACGATCTTGACATACCTCTTTCGCTTCTTCCACTTTCATGAGCGCCTTCATACATGCTCGCCGGTTATAGGTACTTTTGACTTGGCCTTTCCTTAAAACGTCTCCGATCTTGGTCGTAATACGTTCGCCTAGGTCGGCCTCTACCGGTTGGCCCATTCACAAAAGTGGAAGGAATAACACGATTATTTAATTTATCGAATTTAATTTGGCTGAAGCCTACCACCAGTGGTCACAGATATATAACCATTGCAAACGAGGTCCTTAGGGTTTCGATTTTGAATTACGACGTTCGAAAGTCTAAAAAGCACTTCCACATTACATATTAAGCAGTTATCTGAAACGAAATTATATAAAAGTTAGGTAACGTATTTGAAAGTGTTAGTTAATTTTCTATCTCTATTATGTAAAGATAGTCACTTACCATTTCAGTCACATCCTTTCATCCACATACTAAACATACAGACGTCAATAGAACAATGCGCGAGCCACGCTATTTTCTGTTTGTAACCGTATTGTCAAGCATCATTAACAAATGGTACGTTAAGCACCCTCATAGACAGATCGTTCTACCTCCAGTTTTTTAAACCGAAAAAACTGTCACGTTTATTTCAAAAGCTGCATTAATGTCTTTGCACAACACGCACAAAGATGATACGGTTCAGTCAAATGAATCAAACTGCTGTTGCCTCAAATTGCAAATCGTGCAACGAGAGACCTAACAGCGTCATGTTGGTCTGTCAGGCTAAATTCTACATTCTGAATTGTTTGTTTTGCCGTATTTTTTTGTTCGAGTCGTGTAACAGCCATGTTATCTACGTAAGTCACTTGTTCTATTGACTTAAACGTGAATAAGCTCGAATTTCTATTATTAGTTCACATTGCTAGATGCAATCGGATACTGACTGCGGTGCGCGCACTCCCACAGAAAATAAGTTTAAAATTTAAATTAGCCTGTTCAGTTTGGCCTCTTCGCGTACGGCACAGAAAATATGCGTACGTCAATACAATCGAATGTCCAGTAGAAACCGCGTCCTACACTTTCGCAACTTTCACTCGCGAGCGGACCGACGACCTGACTAGACCTCACGGAAAAGGTTGGAAACTTAGGAAAAACATGTTTGTTTTTGTTAGAATTCTGCAAGCACTTAACCATAATTTAAAAGCTTGATATTGTAACGAGTTTGTCCGAAACCGAGTACGATAGTGACACAAAATAGTGAGATGAAAATAGTGAGAGACCACTCATTTTATTCCATTCCAACGGTCTTCTTCCAAATATTACACAGTTCATCTTGTCGAACTTTAACATTTACTAATAAGGATAAGATCGTTTAAAAAACTAATAAGATCGTTTAAAAAACTAAAAAGAACCGACTTCAATGCCGCGCTATTAATTTTCAGTACCAATTTTGAGGTGTTCATCTCCATATCTCTGGAGATACTTATCAGACCTCAATAAAATTACCATGGTACCACACTTGGGATATCTTCATTCCAACAAAAAAATAATAATCTAAATCGGTTCATAAACGACGAAGTTTTCCGCGAACAAACATAAAAAAAAAACATATATACGGTCGAATTGAGAAACCTCCTCCTTTTTTGAAGTCGGTTAAAAAAAGGAAAAGCTTTAACACAGTTTTCAACTACTTTTACCAAAGTTGCCCGCCAATAAAAAAGGCATGTTGTCATATATAGAGTACAAGTATATTGTGCAACAAAAATGTCTGCCATAACAAAAAAAACGATATGGAACATTATGTTATTAAGTGCTAACAAGGCCGATGTAAATTTAGCTACTCATTTACCATATTCAAGCGTCATTTTAGGTTCAAAATACACTAATGAACACATCAACAAGCATTAAAATCATGGCTAAATAAATCTCTTAGCTCAATTATACAAATTATCGCGGAGTTACTACACAAAGCCACGTCAATTTACAATTTAACATGTTGCTTTCGCCGTAATTTCACTTTTAACAAGTTTTTACATTCATTTAATTAAATAAATACAATTTAAAGACACGGTTGGTGGACACGACTTTGTTCACACGTTAGGTAATTGGCCGAGTGGTCAAGTAGAGAACTAAAATGCTGCTTTTCGCCAATCACACACTTCTTCGCTCAATATGTCTTTGCTCTTTTTAACCGACGAAAAAAAAACGGAGGAGGTTATCAAGTCGACGCGTATTATTTTTTTATGTATGACTACGCACAACTTTTTACAGAGTAGTCTGATTTCGATAATTTTTTTTTTATTGGAAAAGGTATACCCCCAAGGTGGTCCCATTTAATTAGTTGAATATTTTTGCTTACAATCACAACATTATGTCAGCTAGCGGTCAACTGCTTGTCTGTCAGTTGTAAAAAACATCATCAGGTGGTAATCACATCTACATGTAATCTACGACCATGATCCAAATAGAATTAAAGGAATATGACTGTACAGAAGACGCCAAAAGATTGCTCCATTTTTTTTATGCTCCTATAACTTATGTTTTCATTTTAAATTTTTTAATGCTTTTGTATATAGCAAGTAGGTATAAACCTACTTGCTTAGTAATAATATTAAAATACCTTCTCAATAAAAGATTCGTAATTACTTAAATGATAATGTAAATACAATACATAGTTTATACTTAATAACTTTTTCAAAGCACCATTTTAGCCCTCAATTGTTATCTAATGCGTTCAGATGCGCTCGAAATCCTTTTTTTTTTCTAACACAGTAACAATAAAGTGAAACGTTAAAACAATCAGCAATAGTTATGCATGCAACCTTTTAAAAAAATGGTGTTGCAGTTATGCAAGGCTTACAACGTGGCCAGATAATTATATACTCGTAGCTTACCTATCTAATATCTTCTCGATTATAATATTAGTGTTTGTCATAAAATCAATTATAGAAATTTTCAAAATAGAACGTTATTCTGTATTGCAAAATTCGTTTTAAGTCCAAAATGTTAAGCTTATATATAATAAAATGAATTATTAGTTCATACTTACTTATAACATAAGCGTACCAATTTAACACAACACATAATCAAATATAAAAATAAATCAAACTCTAAGTTTGCTTCTATAACACCAAATCGCAATTATTAATTTATTCGGTAAGTACAGTTAACATTTTGTTTTTAATTTTAAACAACTGCTTAAAAAGAACAATTAAGCAGGTACTTCTCTTAAAACCTATTTGTCATAAGCGTGACACTTATTACCACTAATTAAAAGAAAGGGCTGCCATTACCTACCTTATTATTGTGAGTTATTATTATTATGAAATATGTTTACATACAGCTATGCAAGAGTAATATATTGAGCCGAAAGTGTGACTGTACATCGGAGACATGTAATTATCATGTTACGTCTTCAAGACTGACATAACAATACCTCACGTAGTTATATCATCGTAATTATTATCCCCTAGTTAATTCTTTCTGCGATAGCAGGTTGATATTTAATTTTGTGGAACGAGTATTTCTTTTAAGTACATACAAAAATAGTGTGACTAAAAATACTAAAGGCGCCGAAAATACTCTCTTTTTAACCGACGAAAAAAACGGAGGAGGTTCTCAAGTCGACGCGTATATATATATTTTTTTGTGGTTTACGAGACATCCGCCCTGAGCTACAATTAGAGGAAAGTGTGTGGAACTGTAAAACCAATAAATATGAATATAAGCTTTGTTTTTGCAATAATGGTTTGATTTACGTAAGTACCTGCCGCATTGATATTTTTGGAAATTTAGCTGGTCCGCTTAGGAAGAATATTAATAATATAAATAAATAATCTACAATTCATTGATTGCTCGGTTAAAAAATGAACTTACTACTAACTTATTAATAATAGAACATTTACTTTCCATAGTGTGGGCGTGACATACATGTACATGGTACGATATCAATGAAACGCGTAGGCATTGAGATATGTAACAGTGGTTGCATATCAATATCTGACAAGGGCGTGCTGTTCGATAGACCCTGTTCATGGTCCATATAGATGCATTCTTCAACCGTGCTAGATCGAAAATGTAGTTTGAGGAACCAGTGGCGCAGTGGTAGAATCGGCTCGGCTTTGACGCCAGAGGTAGTGGGTCAATCCCCGCTGTGTACCAATTGATTTTTCTATCGAAACATATATTTACGTGCGCCTTTCACATAGGCCCTTCACTGAAGAAAAACGTCGTTAAGAAACCCCTAAACTCGCATTGTGGTAGGACACTATCTAGTGGCGTCTAAAGAATAACAAAAATCGACGTCAACGACACTAATATAATCCGGACTTCCCTAATAGCATTATTATTTGTTTAAAAAATCACACAAAAATCCTACTCTAATCTATTTTGAACCTTTTTTTGACAATTAGATAGATTTTTACAAAGTTGATCAAAATAATTCACGTCGTACCTGGTGTTAAGATTATAGCACTAGTAGCATTAAAACTAGTCCTAAATAAATAGTAGGTAAGAATTAGGACTCATATTGAGATGTTTCAGTTCATTCTTCCCAGTGAAATTACATGGCATGTGAGACTCAACATCTTTATGTCTCAACTCTCAAGGTAACAGGCGCAGTGCAGTCCAAATTCTTTTAGGCCAGAATTTTGCATGTCCCTGTATGTGCAATAGGTAGACGTCATTGCTTACCATCGGGAGAGCGTCGTGCTTGTCCTGTTAGCTAATATCATAAAAAAAATCTTGTAGGTAACTATTCAGACTAGGCTTTGCTCATATCCTGTATTCATCCTTAGATCGCCCTAACTAGCATACACCTATGTCGTTCTAGAAAAATCTTACAGTTACTTTAATTAAGATATTAATCTCCGTAGTCACGTATACATCCATATCGAAACTGATACTTAAAACTTATAAGCTAGTGTTGGGCAACGGTAACGTACCAACGGTCGGCAACGCTTCGCCAGAGCCCACAGATTGCATACGATAGCAGACTAATATCAGGGCAGTATACCAAGTAACAGTATCAGAGATATAGCACGTCCTATGACTGGTCGATCCAACATAGATATTATGAGCGATGTTATAAACGAAGCCAAAAAAATTACGACTGTTAGAAGAGATTTAAATAAAATCAGCCTGCGTGTTAGAATTATTGTATCTGAAATTGACAGAACTCAAGAGTGGTTATCTGTAGTGTTAGAACATCCGAAAAAGCCGACAAACCAGAGTTTTGTGTACCGCTCACACTGTACGTCATAGCTTACCATCAAGAGACCGCGTTGCTTGATTTGTAATAAGTTATTTTTCAAAAAAAATAAAACCGACTTCATAACCACAAAAAGGCACTCAAAAGCGAAAAATAATTTACTTAAAATTAATATAAGCGTTACCCACTTCTCTATTTGAAGTCGGTGCCAGCCAAGTCTAATAGGTAGTAGATAGATAATACCTACATGTATCTACCTACTTACTCACCTACTTACTACTACTACATACATAGTGTCTATCTAATATCCAATAGGTTTGGCTGGCACCGACTTCAAATAGAGAAGTGGGTAACGCTTATAATAATTTTAAGTAAATTATTTTTCGCTTTTGAGTGCCTTTTTGTGGTTATGAAGTCGGTTTTATTTTTTTTGAAAAATAACTTATTCTACCCTTTTTAGTGCAAAAAAAGTTTTAATGAAATTACATGCATCTATTAAATTTCGTGTCTGGGCCGTTATACACTGACGGATATATACTTTTTGAAAATTTCAAGTATGTACCTATAACGGTTAAGAAGATACAGATCTGTAAAGTGCGCACATATAGACACACTGACGGACGGACGGACGGACGAACGGACAACAAAGTCTCAGATAGTGTTCATTTGGTACCCTTTGGGTTCGGAACCCTAAAAAAATTGACTTTAAATGCCGCGCTAAAGTGAACATATTCACTAGTAATAATGATGTCATCAAGGTATCAAAGGACAATGTCCAAAATGGCCCTGTACAATTAAAGCATCTGACACACATGATAATTAATTGTCTATTTTATTACAATAATTCCAAATACTTTTATAACACGGACTAGTTGTATTTCAAAATGAATATTAAAAAGTATTATTTGCGATTATTAACATTAATTGCCGCCATATGGCCAACAGAGTACTGAATCACTCTACTACGTTATAAGAGGCACTTCCCTATATTGTGGATACCCGAATTATGAAAGCACTGTGTAGCCAACCTAACAACGGAAAGTATTATTTACGTAGTAACTATTATATAATATGTGGTTTTATGCTTATAATTTTTTTTTTGCTGTGTTGATTGGTACAAAGTACGTTCATAAATCTGAGTTATTTAATTATGTATGCAGTGTCGCGGGACTGAAATGGCCGCCATCTTCGCCAAATGTCATGTCATGTCAAAAAATATTAGGTATGTTTAAAAAAGTTTGCACCCTAAGAAGACTTTGCCCGGTAGAACATTATTTATATATATATATAATTATTTATTATAATTATTAATATATAATTATTTATTGAGGGCCCGGTGGCGTAATTGGGAGAACGATCGGCTTTGATGCCGTGGTACCGAGTTCAAACCGCCGTGCACCAATGAATTTTTCTATCGAAAAATATATGTGCGCTTCTCACAGTGGCCCTCCGGTGAAGGAAAACATCGTTAAGAAACCAATAACCCCCGCATGGTGGTAGAACATATCAAGTGTCCGCCTGGCCAGCTACCACCCTCAAGTCAGAAAATCTGTCGCCAAACATCTAATGTGTTCCGGCAGCTATCCTTGAGAGCCAGTTCCCATTCTAGTCCACTTCTCTATCTTCGACCGCATCATCACTTAGCATCAGATGAGATAGTGGTCAAACGCTTGCCTATAAGATATTAAAAAAAATTATCCCCACCTTTATTTCTATCTCGCTCACAGTTACCGTAAGAATATCTTATATGCAATAGCAACCTCCATTGTGTATAATCTTCTTGGGACTCTTCTACTAAAACTAGTACATTCTCCTATGTTTGAGGTATTTATCTCCATATCTCTGGTAATACTAATCAAATCTCGATAAAATTAAAATGGGACCACCTCGGAAACGTATCCTACCTATTAAAAAAAGAATCATTTGAATCCGTTCACAATTGATGGAGAAATCGCGTAACATACACACAAAAAAAAAAAAAAAAAAAACATACAGACGAATTGAGAAACTTTTTTGTGAAGTCGGTTAAAAAATCATCAACATATATTCGCTGCATTTAGAGATTTTTGACTTAATTTCATTATAATAACTTTCAACTATAAACGAGAAAATACAGAAATCAGACTCAAAATTACAGGCAAAATTAAACCAAAACACCATTAAACGGTCTTAGCTTAACACAACGTAAAGTGAACTTAGGCTAACTTTAAAAATCCACAAAAGAAAAAATATCCACCACTTGTCACAATGTCAAGCGCTGTCTTGAAGTGTGTGTACGGATTTATAACGATGATAGACCATTATAGCTCATTAAAATGCTCGGTGTTTCTGGTAGGGCAATCAGCTAATTGGGCTGATTATATAGCAGGATGGAATATAGTATTTGGTTGCTGTAATATGAGTTTGGGAACTGCTATTAGTGGGGCATGGAAAGTTTATAGATCGGTGAAATAAGATGTTGCTCAGCTGTAGAACTTGTAAAAAAACATGTAAGTTAAACTATGAAGGTCATTTTCATACTTGTATTTATTTATACTCAATATTTCATCATAGAAAAAAATAATTTTTATACTAAAATTGGTAGCCTTTAATCGTTAATATAGCGCGTCTATGTAATATAGGTAATGGTCAAAATCGCAGGTTTTGTTATGTTATATTGACTTTCCCTAGTATTAGACATTAACCTTCTTTCTCTATATTATTTAATTCATAAACGCATTCATTCAACTATTCATTAATTAATCATTCATTTGAATGTTACTATGGATAAAAAATTGGCTTTATATAAAAGTAAATCTTAAATTACCGATTGTCTCTGTACATCAGATTATTAAACAGAATTGCTGTTTTAAAACACGATTTCCGAATCACAAAGAAACCTAAAAATCAGCTCCTGCGCCGCGAAAAGCTAGTCATACATTCACCAATAAACTGCATGGCGACGAAGTGCAACGAACTCCAACTAAAATAATTATTTACGACACAAGTGGCATCTAAAATAAACCATATAAAAACTAAAATAAACAAGTTCCAGGAACATGTGTTACCGTTTCAGCGCAAAAACGAGCATGATTCTGACTAGAAGCACATCTAGAGCTGAGAAGCATGCGACAGTTACTAGACAGAAAGTTAAAAATATTGGAGCTCTTCTCTGGATGTGACGCCACAACAACATTTTGACACTTTTGTAAAGGCTAAAGGAAAAATGCAGTACATTGAAAACCTTCTCCTTTTTAACCGACTTCAAAAAACGGAGGAGGATTCTCAATTCGACCGTATATATATATATTTTTTTTTTATGTGAGTTCGCGGATAACTTTGTCGTTTATGAACCGATTTTGATGATTATTTTTTGTTGAAAAGGAGATATTTCAAGGGTGGTATGGTACCATAGTAATTTCATCGAGATCTGATAAGTATCTCTAGAGACATGTCGATTAAAGATTCAAACTTGCAACTGAAACTGATTCGCGCGGCATTGAAGTCGGTTGTTTTAGTTACTATCCTATTTGAAGTCGATTAACAACTGCAGATAATATTACGTGTTACTGCGCCTGTTACTTTGAGACATCTAGATGTAGAATCTAACATGTCCTGAAATTACTGAACACTTTTTTCCTTCAAAAACGTTATATTAACTGCTGAACAACTTAGAAATCAGCCGCTTGCTTGTTTGTCAACTTTTTTTTATTTTCAATCGGAGCTAATGTACCAACAGTATGTTTGTTGGCCCTCGGCTGGTGTACAAGTGTGGTATACCCAGTAAAACAGAACAACTAAACCACTGTAATCAAAACAATACAGTGCATTATTATTTAAATAAATAAAATACATACTTTTAAAACTAAACCAACTTCCATGCCCCGCGAGTAAGTTTCAGTAGCTAGTTTAAGACGTTTATCGCCATATCTCTGAAGATACTAATCAGATCTCGATGAAATCACCATGGGACCTACCTACCCTACCGATTAAAAAAATAATTATTTGAATCGGTTCACAATTCACGGAGTAATCGCGTAATACATACATACATAAATAAATAAATAAAAACATACAGACGAATTGAGAACCTCCACCTTTTTGGAACATATTCATTTATTTTGTTCAAATAGGTATTGTACACTTATGAACGTCTAGTAGGCATTTATTCCAAGATTTAGGTATAGACTAATTACAGCAATACATTGGAATGACAGTTTACGTTACGCTAAGCCTTTTATTATGTTCGTTAATATCTTGTAAGTTGTGGTGTAGAATAGTTATTTATCTATCTATATATCGCTTAAGAGCGAACGCGGGGTGCACTTTTCCATACAAATGTATTCCCCCGTTTTCTCACTGGAAAATGCTTCTAGAGCAAAATTTGTTTCTACTAAAAATCAAGGTTTGCTATAGCTACGCCCCTATAATTTGCTTTTTTTGACCAACCAATTGCAAAAAGAAATATAAGCCTTTAAACTCCTCTTTAAGATTATTGATGGGTCATATTTTTATTTGCAATTGGTTGGTCACAAAAAAGCTGATAGGGGCGTAGCTTTAGCAGACCTTGATATTTTGTAGAAATAAATTTTGCTCTAGAATAATTTTCCAGGGAGAAAACGGGGAATACATTACATATACATATGGAAAGTGCACCCCACGTTCCCTCCTAAAGGAAAATCCCAATACGGCCTACGATGTAGTAAGATGAGACGCTGAGCGACTGTCTATTTAGTCCTTACAGCGACCACTATTATCAACTATCGTGAACGACACGCTTCGCTGCATGGCATATGATTATTGTTAAAAGTTGGGTTGTTAATTATACCTTGTCATTAATATATTAATAAAAATAAATACAAATAAATATATTACAAAAACAAAATAAAAAACTCAGTACATGGTTAGAAAGTATAGGAAATACCTATAATTACGTATGTAGATTTAAGTCAAAATATATACAGACAATAATAATTAAAAAAAAGTACCTAACTACTTAAATGATTAAAAAAAAATAACAGTATTGTAAGAAAGCATTGAAAATACCATATTACGTATGCAGATATAAAATATAAATCAAGACTATCAGTATCCACAATCAGTAATACCTAACCTACATTATACTTACCTACTCCTTACCTCCAAACTCACTTGGACTTGTATCTACTAATTATCTACCTTGTAGCACGACAGTGAATGTGAGTGCCAGCACAAGCTACCGGCTTATTGGCACAATATAAATGTACTTACTACTAACAACGTGTTTATGAATAAATAAATAAAATAAAATAATAAATAAATAACCAAAACTCGCTACAAGAAACATGAATACTCCAAATATGTTACCATTTTTGTCTCAAAACGGATATGGATAATTCAAAACAGCATCCATTAAAGACTCGCATACTCTTTGTAGTTTGGTTTACGACTTTTGGAATGGATGCAAAGTCGGAAATAGAAAATAAAACGGCAGATCAAAGCACTGATGATGCTGGGAAACCAGACTCAAGTTATGATTTTATGACTATCATCAAAGTAACCTACAGTTGCTTAAAAATATTCGCTTGTGATTAAAGAAAGATATATAGAATTTGGTTTCTTTAGTTTTTATTTTTATCCGACTGCCAAAGAAAGGTTATGTTTTTCGCGCGTATCTTGTATGTATGTAAATAAACTGGCCAAGTGCGATTCGACTCGCACTTGCAGGGTTCCCAACAAAATAAGTTTCTTGTATTAATTTTTAGGGTTCCGTACCCAAAGGGTAAGACGGGACCCTATTACTAAGACACCGCTGTCCGTCTGTCTGTCTGTCTGTCTGTCCGTCTGTCACCAGGCTATAGCTCATTAACCGTGATAGTTAGACAGTTGAAATTTTCACAGATGGTGTATTTCTGTTGCCGCTAGAACAACAAATACTAAAAACAAAATAAAGTTAAAAATTAAAGGGGGTCCCCATACAAAAAACGTGTTTTTAAACGCCATCTATCTAATTAGCTTCGGCAAAATGACATAGATGGCGCTAGTAAACGAGCCCCTTCTTTCTAGATCGCGACCAAACCAAATATTCTTGGTAATATTAATTAATCAAATATATAAGGTTGAAACTCTGTTATGTTTCGTATAGTACGGAACCCTCCCTAAGTGTGCGATAAGAGACGCGATGCCGACTCGCACTTGGCCAGTTTTATTTATTTAATTTATAGTCATAATTTTTTATTTAATTTAGTTTTTATTATTGGATGTTGTTACTTATAACATAGCTATAGTACCTAATACATACTATCAGCAAATTTGAAGTCTCTATCTAGTACGGTTTATAAGATCGAGCATAAAACGCCTCAAAAACACGGGTTCAGTTCAGTTCCAAAAATTTCAGTTGTATGGGTAGTCCCTTTAATTTTTTATTTTATTCAGTTTTTAGTATGTTTTGTTATAACGAACATAGTAATACATACATTGTGAACATTTCAAATGTCTACATATAATTGTTTAGTAGATACAGCCCTCTGAAAGACGGACAGACGGACGGCCGGTCAGAGGTGTCTCATTAATGGGGTTTCGTTGGTAGCCTCTGGGTACGGAACTCTAACAAAACCCTTAAAAAACTGATGTCCAAACCGCGTGAGTCAGTCTCAGTAGCAAGTTTGAGACGTTTCTCTAAAGATAAATGATATCTTGATAAATAGGATGGAGATTGACTTGGAGATGAACCCTATAAATTAAAAAAAAAATCATTCCAATCGGTTCACAGTTGGCGGAGTAATCGGGTAACAAATATAAGAAAAAAAACATACAGACGAATTGAGAACCTCCTTTTTGTATGTCGGTTATCTACCTTAGCACCACAACATATTATATTCAACCAGTCTTTAGTTATTGTCAGTAACCTACATCTAAGTCATAACAATTAATGATCCTCAGTACCGTTAGCCGGCGGATTGTAAAACTTAGCTCAACCGCCCACAGATCCTGATGTGAAGATAGAAAAAATATTGCATTGTACGATGAGTTGTCAGTTGTCATAATATAATACAATATTTTGTCTGTCTATAGATTTGTAAACTGTATTCACATAATTTTATCCAAAGAATCATGAGATTTTGTATGTGAAGCATGATTTTGTATTTGCGTAATTAATATTTATTGTGAAAGGGTTATCGATATAATATTATTTATAAAAAAATCTATGTCCCTTCGTCTGAAGATTTCTTTTTGTGTGTGCACCGATTTCTCTGTTAATTGTGGACCGATTACCAAAATTACTGTTAATTATTAATACATTATTATATGTTACTGTAAATTATTGTTTATTCGAAAGAATATACTTCTGAGGCAGTCCTACTGTAAATTAATCGAGATCTGATAAGTATCTCCAGAGATATAGAGATAAACAACTCAAACTTGCTACTGAAACAGAATCGACTAGCGCAGCATTTTAATGCAATTTAAGCAAATTATAATCTACTAGCTAATAACCGCGACTTTGTTCACGATCACCAAGAATTTTATCACTGTAAAGCTTTGTCAATCAACATTTGTGTGTTCTTGATTATTTAAATTATCTTTAAAAATCATGATTTTATTGTCACAATAAGTGGCCTTTGTTCAACATCGTTCTATAAAGTATCTTCTTGTTAAATTTCAGTAAGATCAGATCGTTCGTTTAGGCGTGATTAGAAAACAAACAGAGTGATATAAATATATATATATTTTAAGATTACTGGCAATGTGGGTTGCACAATACTAGTATTCTTGTTAACCCCTTCAACTAAGCTAAATATGCTTGTGCCTGGAGTGGATTCACGTCAATAGTGCAATGGATGGGGTGGGGATCGAACTCACGACCTCTCGATCGCCAGTCCGACACCATATCCATTGGGCCATTGCCGCCTTAAGTAAAGCAACGTCGGGCGTGGTCAGTACTTGGATGAGTGACCGCCTGGGAAAACCATGTAATGTTGGCTTTTTAGCAATTTCGTCGTATGCATTTAAATCTTCTGTTATTTGAGATAAACCTTATTATTAATATTTCTGTGTTTGAGATTTATTTCTGACCGCGGCGCGGCGCGCACTTGGAAACAAAAATGAACTTTATTTACTACTCAAAAAGATACACATTTCATTCAGATAATTCGGCGACGTCGCGTTGCACCGTGCGACTTCCGGCTGCACTGCGCGGCGCATCGGGCTGCACCGCGCTGCGACAAGCATTGTCACGTTACGTCTCGGTGTGAACTGACCCTTAGATTATAATTTAGTAGGCTGTGGGATCTCATAAGTATATTCTTTCAAATAAACAACAACGACAATAATTTTGAAAGTCAGACCTTAATTGACAGAGAAATCGGTGAACATATATAAAAAAGAGATAGAGGTAGAGGCCGACCTAGGCGAACGTATCACGACCAGATCGGAGACGTTTTAAAGAAAGGCCAAGTCAAAAGTACTTATAACCGGCGAGCATGTATGAAGGCGCTCATGAAAGTGGAAGAAGCGAAAGAGGTATGTCAGGATCGTAGCATGTGGAAAGAAGTAGTTTCTGCTTACCCCAACGGGAAAAAGGCGTGATTGTATGTATGTATGTATATACAAAAATACTACAGACGAGCTGAGAACCTCCTCCTTTTTGAAGTTGGTTAGATAAAATTATCATACAACTCGACGACACATCACCGTCACGTAGAAGCAACGGCCATGATCTTCCTCATACAAAAACAATAGCCAGCCGACTCCCACGTTTTTATCTACGTGTTGTATCATATCGCGTAACGATAACGATCTGGATACGATCTCACACCTTATCTTTACTTCCATCTTCCATGCTCTGTGAGTAATGACATGCACTGTCATTT
Organism: Cabera pusaria; assembly: GCA_954871355.1. NCBI lineage: Eukaryota > Metazoa > Arthropoda > Insecta > Lepidoptera > Geometridae > Cabera > Cabera pusaria. Next base: position 13,285,948 of record OX940900.1, on the reverse strand, counting down.
TATCAGAAATTATCCTAAGAGATTATAGGGCATTTGAGAATCACTATCTATAATAGTAATAGCTTAATGCCGATTTTCGTTAATATATCCAAACACAACGATTGGATCTCAATGAAATCAACAAGGGATTTCCTCGGAGAACACTTTCCGACAAAATAATCACCTAAACAGCTTAGCTATATTGGTGAACATTTGTATCCATAAAAAACGAGCCAGATTCAGCCTACACAATTTTGCTAATCATGTTTTGGGTAATCAAGCATTTGACCACGGCCTCAACTGATCTATAGAGGTTCAGTTCAACCGGAAGTTTTCAATACTGAATAAACGTATTTACACATACCTACATCCTGTGTAGCTGAAATCGAGGAAGTGGAATCGTTTGATCACAAACAATAAACAACGCCTCTACCCATAACATTGCAAATATCGCAATTCAACACTCACATAGAAAGTATTCGATCACTGATAGCGGAAGAAAATAAAATATTTGCTTGAAAATATACGTGTCAAGAAATGATTGACAAGCGGATACACATATTTTGCAGGAGAGTAATATAATATGAATCAGAGCCTGCACAATCCCACACAATCGCGACTAATGACAAGGCTGGGCATTTGTAATTTGCCATCGTAACTTTATACATGCCCAAAGACAACAAGGCATAGATTTCAAAAGCCAGCTCTCACTGGTGGATGACAGGGCAGGGCAATCGAGGATTTGACGCCGGCCGATGAATTGAAACCTGTATCTTGTTGCCATTAGATACGTACGAATGTATTTACGTTGTCAAAATTCATATGCCCTGCCCCACTGTCCGCCGAAGTGTACAATCCTTGAAATACTGTATACGTTTACTTGTATTTGTTATTAAGGCTTGAAAATCGCACTCAAAACACTTATCACACGGAACTACTCTAAAAACTCTACTTTGTATAAATCAGACTTTACGCCTTACGGCAAGTCAGAATCGGTTAATACCTAGATCAAAGCAAAAGGGCGACACATCAACCGAGTCGTACTAAGTATTACATTTTAAAATAAGAACTAGCTTTCAAAGAAATTAAAAAACGGTATATACATATGAAAAACCTCACTTATTTTATGGGATAAGTCGTTAAGAACTCGGCATTCTTTTACATAAATGTTTTTTAAGGAATCTAAGCTCGTCACATCTTACTCATATCTGTGTAAAGGTCTACTCAATGATAAGATAATAAAGACGTGTCTGTTTAATAATGACCATCCTAGATAGAGTACGAGATAGGCTTTGGACTTTATCGCCACGTCATATAATACTCTTTTTCTAGATACGTCTTTGTCTTTTTGTAGATACGGGTATTTAAACCAAGGATCGTCATAATTATGTTCAGCTCTTACTCCGCGCACTTAGTTATGTATATGCGTGCGCGATCTAGGCGGCGATCAGATAGCGCTGTAGTATTTGTACCGACTGGTTCACACCAAACGCGATCAGAAAACAATTGAAAAGTACTGAGATCGTACCCGCAGATCGCAGGACGCCGCGGTGTATGCGTACCTTTAGTAGATCCTAAAGTAGGCTCATTCAGAACCATCCTTTCCAATCTTTCTGACATACTGACATCCGAGACATATCTCTATCTTTATTATTACATAGTATAAATCAAAGTCTTCCTGCATCTGTACGCTTAGATCTTTTAAACTACGCAACGGATTTTAAGAGCGCGCATTCATTTGACAGCAAGTCAAAATCTACACGATCGCTAGAACTTACGTAGTTCTATGGACGGCACATAACATCATCCATATCTCTGTGTGCCTGAATTTCAAACCATAATAACAAACAATTTTGATACTTGAATTTAAATTAGGATAATTTGCCGTTTATATTAATAGATAGAATGATTAAAGAGGAATGTTTATAATTAGGATTAAACGCAGGAAAACCGCGGGACACAGCTAGTAAGGACATAAGTCATAATAAAAGATGATAATCCCACAAAACATTTACTTTACGATATATTATCCTGTTAATTGACCGAGCAAGCGTAGCGAGCGAAGTGTCTCAGTTTCAACTTGGCCAAAAATGCTTTTGTCCGGATGTTTATGTCTTTCTGTCTCTTTGTCTGTTCTTGCCTACAGGTCGCATTTGTCAACCGATTTTGACGAAAATTGGCGCACGAGCTCCTTGATTTATTTAAGAATTTTTGTCCATAGCGTATTTTTGATTGGGGGAGGGGAGAAGTTTGCTGTAGCGTTATTTATAAACGGATTTCAGTCAAATTGGAAAGGCACACTAAGGATTTCATTCTACATAATATGTGGCGAAAAAATTTCCAAGCAGAGAGAAGAGAAAGGGGGTGAAGTTTGCTTAAGTGTTATACAGGGTTATTGGTAGTTCGACGTATTCCCGGCAGGAGCTGATAGGAGAATTAAAATGCGACACATTTAGCCCCCTAATGTATAGCCGAAATGTATGGCCGAAAATTAATAGTTTACGAGATATTTGAAAATTTGCAATTCTTGGAAAAATTCCAATCACCAAAACCAAAAACCAAAAAATCCAATTTTGGAGGTTTTTAACAAAATAAAAAATTGAGTTTTTTCCAAAAGTTGCAAATATTCAAATAGTAATTATCAAATTAATTTTTGGCCATACATTGAGGGGGCTAAATATGTCGCATTTTAGCCCCCCTACCTGCTCCTGCCGGGAATACGTTGAATTACCAATAACCCTGTAAGTATATGGACGGATTGTAATTTTTATAAGGGCACGTGAGGTCTACTGTTCTCACAGAACTACTAGTATAATAACATTTTGTATGTCCCTGCTTGGATGTTTGTGCATTTGTTCCCCAATTACGTAATTAATTAACAGCTACAGATGGTTTTAAATGAAATTTTACATACAATATACATATATATACTAGCTGTGCCCCGCGGCTTCGCTTGCGTTAAAAACAACTTTTATTTTTTTTATTTTTTTTTTTCATAAGAACCATCTCCTGACGATAAAAACACAACAAAAAAAGAATTAGCGAAATCGGTCCAGCCGTTTACGCGTGATGCTGTGACCAAGGGCAATTGGGATTCATTTTTATTTATAAAAAAAAGAGAAGAAGAAGATAGTTTGCAAACGAAGCTGCTAAGCACAGCTACTTCAAATAATCAGAAAACATATTTATATTCAAATAATTTTGCTTCTAAATGGCAAAAACAAATGACCATCGTTCATAATATTTTATTAGTCTTTAGAAGTGGCGATAGACAGAGAGAGGACTTTCTTAAAATAACGACTGTCAGGAGAAATCTCGAGAGAAACACCCGATTGAACCTCTCGTTTTATTGATTTCGATTGACCACATTATTATTGGATAGTTTATAATATTATGGCTTGTTGCTTTTGCTTTCTATTTTCTATACTTACTGTGGTTTTATTTGTACTATAGGAGATAAAAAAAATTGACTAGAATTATTCGTTTTTTTTTGGAGTTATTCTTAAGGCCACCGGTATAACTTGTACAATTTTTTTTTCTGTGCCGGTATGAATATTTCATGAGGATTGAAATTAATCACAATTTCTGTCAAAGTCATATAGCAATCTTATGTTACGTCATATTCTAAGACGATAATAGAGAAAAAATAGAGAGAGAGAGAGAGAGAGAAAGAGTAAACTCGAGTCGCACGTCGGAGCTTGTACTTGTCTTTTGATTCCAAGTACTTTTAGTATCGATACTGTAGAATCGATTCTAAGTAAGTACCGGTTATAAGTACTCGTTACGTTAATCAATTATTTGTTTTGGAAAAACATTTAGGCTGGCATTATACAGCGATAATAGGGTTTCGAATGAAACTATTTGATTTGCTAATCAAGCGCGATTTAATCGATAACAAATATCGATTGGATATATTTTTTGTAACTCGTATCGTACATCCCTAGGAAGTTGAACGACTAGAATCGCCAGGTCGAACCTGGTATAAGGCCTCGCACGCACTGCGGTTGCCGTGTGTTTATTCTACCGCACGCATATTCTGTGAAGTATGGACTATGGAGTGTCATAGGAGTGCACGCACTTGCGGCGAAACTAACGCAACTTTTTTTGTAGGTATAGAGTTCATTCTACCATACGGTAGAACAAACGCACCGCGATCTTGTGCACGCAAGCTTTAGACATACCTTTTACTATGCAAAGCGGACAAATTCACTTGACCATTATCACAGAATAATGAATAGTACAAGTACCATTATCCACCTTATTTGACTATGTGGTCTAAGATAGAATCGTGCTTGTCTTGAAATTGAGATCAAGATTAAAATTGTATCATGAATTAATCAAGTATACTTTTTGTTGTAATTGACATTATTATGTGTTCAGTTTATATATGTAGGTACCTATCTAAAAAGTAAAATACTTATTCATATTAAACCGTATACCATATTGGCCTCTAATAAGCATCATCGTTTGCAATTTTAATGATGGCTTATGAAACAATGAACGTATGTATGTACCGTACACATGCGCGATGGGTTTTGATTACCAAACGCTGTTTTTCTCATTATCCTTTGTTTGAAAACAAAGGAAAATATTTTGCTGTATTCTACAAGGACGTTGGTGACTATCGCTAAATAATAATATCTATAATTTTCTATATATATATATATATATATATATATATATATATATATATATATATATATATATATTCAACAATAGAATCTGAAAATAAGCGTTATCATTGTCACAATTAAGTATGAAATTTAAAATAGTGTTCTTTGGGGCTGGCATGCCTTTTGGTAAAAGTCCATAATAAAATTAGAATAACAAAAATAAATAATAGAGTTCGTATTTAATAAGACCACTTATTTATGTTGTTATTTAAATAAAAAAAGTTATTAAAAATTACTTTGAAACTGCGCTAAATACGATGCTTTGTACTTATATTATCGAAATAATAAATGCGTAAACAAGTCATAGTCACATGTCACAAACATAGCAGTATTATGTAATATAGAATAAACGGTATTGTTTCGTGAAGCTTCTGCTAGACGTTGATTAAAAATCTTGGCAAAATCTGTATATCTCGGCACCGCTATGGTGCATCACCATTTCAGTATTTGTTTATGTCATACTATAGTCATGGTCATGGTAACAGCAAACAATGTATTGCAGTGAGTAAGCTATGGACGTTGCATTAGCTTCGTTTATACAAAAGAGTGCCTAATAGAAATTCATCTACTACTACGATATACGCCTTTGCTACGTGAAGTCATTGATACACTCGTAGCCAAGTCAAATGCGTCGCCCAATCATCTCATAATATTCAAACTTGTGCGAAACACATCGTATCCGAGTCACGGCTAAAATTGCATCAAAGACACGTATGTGTAGCCACAGAATAAATAATAGTACAAAAGTCTAGCAATGAAAAGTCTTACAAGTTACATCCGTATAAATATAGCCACGTAGCTCCGTAGGGGTTGCTCACGATCGTAGCATGCGCTACGTTAGAGTGTGATCATTATTTAGGGTTAAATTAGAATAAGTTGGAACATTACATACTTTATTTTACTAGCCCTTTTTAAACGAATTTACTAATTATTTACTTGCACTTTTACTCCTCTCCGAGCATTTACCGTCGTTTCAATGGGTGGGAAAGTCAACAAGTCTCGAAACAAAACAATCAACAATACGTAGAATTAAATCGCCATTGTAACTGCTGTTTACCAAACGATCGGTATTGTCCAAGAATTTTGACGTCCTAAACTAAACAGTTTGTTTTGAAGTCTATCTAGTATTAAAACTATAATAGACCAAGCATATACATAAGGCAGTTGTGTGAAGTGGTAGTGCTACTTAAAATATTTACTTACTTTTTTTGTTTTTTTTTTCAATCTTAGCGTTTGAACTAGAGCATAATTGGTGAGGGACCACCGAAAAAGTTCGTAACTGTGTTCTTCAGATCAGACTTTTAATGAATCTGCAGCGTTAATTAGATTCGATACAAATAGTGAAGTAGTGAGTATTTTTGGCAGTGTTTTTTGAAAAGTTCCATAATCTGCTGCACTGAGTTTTTGTGTTTTTAATTAACTGATTCCTTCGAACGGTAAGTATAAATTCGTAGTTCTAATGCTTAGGCCACACTTAACGGGAAACACCAACGCCCAACAACGCGATAAATATTTTACGCGAGAGTTGAATGAATGAATGAATGCATGAATGAATGAATGATTTATTTATTTGTATCACAAACTTGTTATACACATAAACTTATGTACTAGTTTAATACATAGTATTACCTAGACTAGTTTGAAGTTATTAGTTAATGCGCTGAAGCGGCCACAATACGTTTGTCACTCGAGCTATCGCCTAACAATACAATACAATACAATAACTCTTTATTGGTTACCATAAATATACAACACTTAAGTTCTTAATTTAAAAATATTTAGGTAATATAATCGGCGGTCTTTTCCGTTTCCGGCATCAGAACTGTCAACATCGTAGTGATAAACTCCGAAGGAAATTAAGTGAAATAAATTAGCAAACGTAATTTCTGGTTGCTAGTATACGTTGATACAGTACTGGGACCTCTTGGAAGTGACTAAAAACATACAGTGCAGTGCGATTACTGGAATCCATCGCGGATCTACAACCAAAATATCAACTATTGGTTTAGAGGTTAGAAAACACGAACACAACAAATCGTTCACTTAATCAATGACACTTGTCGTAAACGTCAAAAAGTCGGACATATTAAACAGTGTTGCCAATTGAGAAAAATATTTCTACCATATTCTACTATTGCGTTTCGTTACACGTAGATAATAAAAATATACGAGTAAGATGGAAGGTCAATTTCAAATATTATTTGAACAAATGAAAATAGAGATGCAAAGTCAAAATGCTGAATTGAAGGACTCTATAACAAATACTATTATGGAAAAGATGGATGAGAAACTAATCACTATTATAGAAGAAAACAAGAACTTGAAAACTAAAGTAGAAAAACTGGAAAAAGAAATAGATTATCTTAAGAGGGCTGAGAAAAACAATAATATTATAGTATTCGGCTTAAAAGAAAACGAAAAATCCTCTTATGAACTAATACAAAAGCTCAAGGAAACCTTCAACCAAGATTTGAATATTAAAATGGAAGAATACGATATCAACAAAATTTATCGCTTAGGAAAAAGAAAGAGAGAGAGCAACAAACCGAGACCGGTACTGTGTTCGTTTATAAGCAACTGGAAAAAGACCGAAATTATCAAAAGTAAAAAGAACCTGAAAACTATATACATTGCGGAGGACTACTCAAAGGATGTGTTAGAAAAAAGAAAAGAGCTGCAAGCCAAGTTAACTGAAGAGAGACAAAAAGGCAATATAGCATATCTGAAATATGATAAATTAATTGTTAAAGAGAACAACTACAGCCAAGAGAAAAGGAAAAGGGAAATATCCGCTTCACCTTCTTCAGATAATAATCAACCAAAAAAGCAACAAACCGTAAACACAATGAAGAAAAACAGGACAAATGCTTTTGATTTAATGCGATATAGATCCAGCTCCCTTTCGAACATGCCTAATACTAATAGAAACCAATAGCAACTAAAGCACGGCAAATGGAAACCAAAACCAACCAAAGAAACTGCCTATAAAGAAACAAAAAAGGAACGAACTCCCCCAAGCCGACTGGTCCTCGAGGGGGAAAGCGACCACAACCCTCCAACATCTAAATACAACAATCACCGAAAACCAGTAGTTTACATAGCATCCCTCAATGTACTCACCTTGGGAAAAGAAGAAAATCTTACGGAACTGACATATGCGCTAAAACCTATCAAATGGGACATAATTGGTTTGAGCGAAGTGAGGAGAATGGGCGAAAGTATTACTTGTCATCCAGACTATTTACTATACCAGATAGGGGAGACGCAAGGCCAATATGGTGTAGGATTTATTATTAAACAGCACTTAAAACAATATGTGGAAGAATTCATAGGAATCTCAGAACGCATAGCGATTATGAATTTGAAACTACCAGGATATAAAAAACCGTGGTCTATTGTACAAATATATTCACCTACAGAGCAATCAAATTTGGAAACGATAAATAACTTCTACCATAATTTAAACGAAGCCATTCAAGAGCATACCCACAAAAACATTATAGTCATGGGCGACTTCAATGGCCAAATTGGAGCAAGACGCCCAGGAGAAAACGCAATACTAGGACAATTTTCATATAGTAACAAGACCAGAAGCAGAAATGGGGAAAAAATTACAAACTTCGCGCTAGAAAACAAATTAACAATCTTAAATACTATGTTCAGGAAGGACCGAAAGAGCATGTGGACCTGGATCTCTCCGGATGGTAAAACAAAAAATGAAATTGATTTTATTATGACCAACAGAAACAGCTATTTCACAAACTTTACTGTCATTAAAAGATTTAACTTCAACACCAACCATAGGCTTCTTAGAACTGAGCTCAAAATAAAACAACCAAAGAAGACTAGACCGAGGCAAGGCTCAGGAAACATAAAACTCGAAGAACAGCAATTAGAGCAAATAACAACAGCCCTAAGAGCTGAACTTAGAGACTTCAAAGAGAATACTAAGGAACTAGAAACCCAAGATAAATACAAGTATATAGAAAATATTATCAAAACCCAAACTAAACTAATAGCAGTTAGGAATATTGATGCAAAAGAAAAACTATCAACAGCCACTATAAAACTCCTAGAAGAAAGAAATCACCTTACTAACGAAAGAAGTACTCAAAACAGAAGACAGAAATTAGCCAAAATCAGCAAAGATATCAAGGAAAGTATCAGAAAGGACAGAAAACAACGAAGGATGCGAACTATCGAAAATTACATACGGAAAACCGGTGGAACTAAAAAAGCACTCAAAGAATTGACCGGCACGAAGAACTGGATCGTAAAAATGAAAGACAACCGAGGAAAATTCGATTATCACAGAATTGACATTTTAAAAACAGCTACGTCATACTACAAAAATCTCTATCGAAACAACACTACGCAATCCGAAATCAGTCTAGTGGAAACCTCGAACACCCCCAGTATTCTCCAAGCTGAAGTCAGTATGGCTATCGATACCCAAAAGAGTGAGAAAGCACCCGGGCCTGACGGCATAAGCAATGAAATCTTAAGAAATAGCAAAGAGATATTGCTACCTGTCCTTACAGATATATTCAATGATATCATGAATACTGAAACCATCCCCCAGCAATGGACCGAGTCTCTCATCATCCTACTGTATAAGAAAGGTGATAAATATGACATAGGAAATTATCGCCCTATAAGTCTCATGTCCAATGTATATAAGATTTTTGCTAAGATCATCTTAAAACGGATCGAAAGAACCCTAGACGAAAACCAACCTATAGAGCAAGCAGGATTCCGCAAAGACTACTCAGTGATCGACCACATTCACGTAGTGCGTCAAATTCTGGAGAAATACAACGACTACCAACTCACATTCTACATCGCATTCATTGATTATAGTAAAGCATTCGATTCTCTACATCATGACAAAATTTGGGAGGCGTTACTAGAACAAGGAATTGAGCACAAGTACATTCGGTTAATAAGAAATATATATAGCTGCAGCAGAGCAAGAATCCAACTAGAAAAGAAAAGTACTCCTTTCAGAGTAGAAAAAGGCGTAAGGCAGGGAGACCCTCTATCTCCAAAATTATTCTCCGCAGTATTAGAATCAATCTTCCGAAGACTCAATTGGGAACATCTCGGAATTAATATAGACGGTCAACTGCTATCGCACTTAAGATTTGCTGATGACATAGTATTAATGGCAAAAACAGCAGAAGACTTAACCAGAATGATAAAAGAACTTGCGAAAGAAAGTGAGAGAGTAGGACTGGCAATGAATCCGGAAAAAACTAGGGTGATGACAAACGGGTACAAACATACTATAGATCTAGGAAACACTGAAATTAACTATACAGACGAGTACGTTTATCTAGGGCAGCTCATAACTCAAAAAGATCCTATGCAGAAGGAAGTGGACAGAAGAATTACAAATGGCTGGAAGACATATTGGAGTCTCAGAGAGGCTATGAAAGATAAACAGCTCCATATAAACCTAAAAAGCAAACTTTTTAACACCTGCATACTACCTGTCCTTACGTACGGGAGTCAGTCATGGTCCTTAAATCAGGTCACCTCAAACAAACTAGCAACTTGCCAGTATGCAATGGAAAGGAGTATGCTAAACATTAAAAAGTCCGACAGAGTAAAAAAAGTCGTCATTAGAACCAAAACAAAAACTACCGATATAATAAGCAAAATCAAAAGACTCAAATGGCGATGGGCTGGTCACCTGGTAAGAGGACACGACAAATGGAGCAAAAGGGTGACATGGTGGTACCCAAGGGAAGGCAAAAGGAAAAGAGGCCGACCACAGAAAAGGTGGGACGATGACGTTAGACAAGTGGCAGGAGTCACATGGAACAGAGTGGCTCAAGAAAGAAAGGAATGGAAAAGGTTGGAGGAGGCCTTTGCCGACTGGCAAACAGATCTAGGAAAGATAACCAAGCAACAAATATTAGTTTAAAGTTATTTATATCTATTAAGTTTAAGATTTTAATGCTAGTCCTTTACATAAGTTTAAAAACTCATTGTACAAGAGATCTGAATAAAAGGCTATATTATTATTATTATTATTAATCGGCGGTCTTATCGCTTAAAGCGATCTAACGTCAATCGGCAATGTGAATGCCGTTGTAAAGTTAATCGCGTAGTCGTGGCTCCACCAACGTTAAGCTTCCATCATCGATAATTAAAGCATTACACTTTTCTTGGAAATTTTTCTATATCCTCTGAGAAAAATCGATAAACGTTCAGTTACAAGCAAATTACGAGTAATTCCCCGCTATTCGCTTCAATGACATTCCTATGAGCTAGTTTATTCAATGTAATTATCCGAGATTGATTAATCAATGCATTTCATATTAAAAATGTCTAGGTGAAATACGTATTCGCTAATACTTATTTCACATAGATTGAAATATTACGATATTTATTTATTACAATTTTAAATAATGAAAACTACGAATAAACAACAAAAGTATAGAAAAATAGCCTTTATGAAAACCAAGACCTTATCCAAGACCTAGTTAAATCTATAAAATACAATTAAAAATCCCACGGCCTGTAGGTAAAGTTCCGCAATATTTAAAATTAATTTTCTTCATCTGCGCTGAAGAGTCAGAACAATTTTGATCTTACTTGAAATATATCGACGAACGAACTTGACTGTACACAAAAGTCCGTAGCGAGACGACTATCCTTTCTCGAACATTCTTCCCGATTATTAAAATGCTCCTTTCCGTCTTTCCAGGTAACGATGGTAGCGCTCTAATCCAAGATGGATGCGCTCACATGGCTGTCTCTAGGGCTGCAGTTAGCCGCCCTCTGCTCTATAGTTGGAGCCCTACTTCTATACTTGCTGCGGAAGGTCAGAGTCGCTGAGGTTTCGCCTATCGACAGCGCGAAGACCGTGCTCATTACTTCTGTGGATACCGCGCTTGGTTTGCAGGTAATTCTTTAGATTATCTATTTATTCTAAAGGTTCTTGTTCAATGATTTGATAGATCATACAATGAACGTGGCCGTAGACAGTCACTAGCCACACCGACGTTCCACACTCACAGTATGAAAATATTCCTAAAAAACTTTAATTTGCATTTTATTACCCGACAGCCCTGGTGAAGGTTAATAATGCTAATAAGTAAATTGTTAAACACAATCCAAAATTTCATCGTACCGACGGGTCTCGAACCCGCACCCCCCGGATTACACGTCCAGGTGCTCTGCCAATTAAGCCACGGTTCGATACATCGATACGACGAAATTAGTGGATTGCATTTGTTAACCCAATTATGCATTGGTGGCGCCATCTATGACTACTTATTACGTAAGTTAATCATTCGAAAGAAACCATTACAGTTTTCAAATCCGACGAGAGATGTTGCACTGCGTCAATCAAATATTATGTTTCTTTGAGTGTCTCACACTTTATATTTTTGTAAATTGTTAAACACAATCCAAAATTTCATCGTACCGACGGGACTCGAACCCGCACCCCCCGGATTACACGTCCAGGTGCTCTTCCACTAAGCCACGGTTCGATATATCGATACGACGAAATTAGTGGATTGCATTTGTTAACCCAATTATGCATTGGTGGCGCCATCTATGACTACTTATTACGTAAGTTAATCATTCGGAAGAAATCATTACAGTTTTCAAATCCGACGAGAGATGTTGCACTGCGTAAATCAAATATTATGTTTCTTTGAGTGTCTCACACTTTATATTTTTGTAAATTGTTAAACACAATCCAAAATTTCATCGTACCGACGGGACTCGAACCCGCACCCCCCGGATTACACGTCCAGGTGCTCTGCCAATTAAGCCACGGTTCGATACATCGATACGACGAAATTAGTGGATTGCATTTGTTAACCCAATTATGCATTGGTGGCGCCATCTATGACTACTTATTACGTTAGTTAATCATTCGGAAGAAATCATTACAGTTTTCAAATCCGACGAGAGATGTTGCACTGCGTAAATCAAATATTATGTTTCTTTGAGTGTCTCACACTTTATATTTTTGTAAATTGTTAAACACAATCCAAAATTTCATCGAAAATCCGACGAAATTTTGGATTATTAGTGCGGGTTCGAGTCCCGTCGGTACGATGAAATTTTGGATTGTGTTTAACAATTTACAAAAATATAAAGTGTGAGACACTCAAAGAAACATAATATTTGATTTACGCAGTGCAACATCTCTCGTTGGATTTGAAAACTGTAATGATTTCTTCCGAATGATTAACTTACGTAATAAGTAGTCATAGATGGCGCCACCAATGCATAATTGGGTTAACAAATGCAATCCACTAATTTCGTCGTATCGATGTATCGAACCGTGGCTTAATTGGCAGAGCACCTGGACGTGTAATCCGGGGGGTGCGGGTTCGAGTCCCGTCGGTACGATGAAATTTTGGATTGTGTTTAACAATTTACAAAAATATAAAGTGTGAGACACTCAAAGAAACATAATAAATGTTAATAAGTGTATGTAGGTATGCGTGTTGCTACGTGGCCGCCTGTAAATAGAAGGGCTGGACCAAATTAGATTTTGAAGGATATTCGTCTCTGTACCTCCTAATGTAAGTAGTTTAATTTGTTGCAGTGTCTCCATATACACCGTAATTACAGTAGATACACCGTAATCCGGTCCAACCTACCGTCTACCGTAAACATGTATTACGGTGTCGTTTTGTGTCGTGTTGATTTTAAGCTTTTGATTTTAAGATTAATTCGTGTAGATTTTAAAAAGAAATGGTAAATAAAATGAATGCCTTTATTTACAAAAAAGAAACAATCGTGTTAGATGACGATTAATTTTTTTAAATTTAATTTGATGATTACTATTCGACAATTTTTTGTATCATTACACCGTAATTTCTGGTAAAACTACCGTATTTTTACCCTAGCAAGACCTCCTTCCTAAAAATTCATATGGAGACAGTGATTTGTTGTAAAGTAATGAAGCAGCATTTATCCGCAGGCGATTTTTATTTTATTTTTTTCATGCGACAAAGCGCTCTTCTGTATACTAGGTAATTGAATCACAGATCGCGCTACAGACGCGTCTGAATAACAACATTTTTTCTTCTAATGACCTACCTACGGTCTTAGCTAGTCTGTGAGTCTGTGATAATCAGTAATCTGTAAATACTGACTGTGACAAGCCAGCCTGCTCCAAAGTTTGGAGTTCTCTTATAACTTTGCACACAAAATGTAGGAAGGAAGTATGGAAGTTGAGGTGTCTCAAGAGTTGTTTGTTAGTCAACACTATGTCATTTTCTGTGATACTGTACTCATACTTGTTGCCACAGACCTCGGACACCCTCGGATAACACTTTGCATATGCTCGCGAGTATAAGGCAGGACGTTAAATATTAGAAGACATAGCAAAGTTATATATAAGGACCGCATTAACGAGTGTAGGCCAGGCGTGAAAAATTAAAAAACACAATTAATAGAATTGCCAAGTGAATTGAGTACTTATTAGCATGCCACATCTCTTACGGCTATTATTATTTTGAGGCTTGTTACACATATAAATAATTAATACAGATAACAGCATCATTTGATCCGTAGCTTTATAACTAATTACCAGCCAATCTCAAAATGATGTAAGCATAATAAGGTTGCTCCATTTTACCAAAACCACAGTTCATGCTCGTTGAACATTAAACATTTCTTAACGTAAAGTTACGCAAGGAAAACCACTCAATTATGTGTGTATGTGTGTGATTATTTATATCGCGTCTTATTATACTAGTTTTTGTATAATATACTAGATTTTAAAACATGTAGGTGCGGCTAGTTGCCGAGTAGGTACGAGTTTGCTATTAAATTTCAACATTACTTTTTCATATTTTCTCAGTTCGGATTTATAATGTGTTGTGAGATAAAGTTATTCGCTGTTTCAAATATAACCTACTTAATTAGAAACTAGAACAATAAGTTCGTTCCAAGGCCAATATGCAATAATAACTTCTAAAAATTATGCCGATGATCTAGGGATTTTTATATCTATAAGCAACGAATATCTAGTCAGTCGTACAAATAGACATAATTTAGGCGAGTGGGATTCACGTAGAGCTAAGGAGTATTACATAAATTCTTTACGTAGATTGCGTTCTGTTCTCAGCAGCAAGTGGCTTACCATCATCAAGAAGAAAATCTGCCTCCTTAACCTTACGGTGTTCCAGCAACACACAGCCTTTGACAGTCAGAGTATTCTAGGCCTAGCGTGTTTACCATCTTCAACCACATAATCGCTTACTACCAGGCGCGAAAGTGGTTAAGCTAGCCTATACAATATAAATGACACAGTCGTCAGAAGCATGCCCTTCTATATTAAAATGCAAGATACAGATACTCTTGCTGTGGTAAATAATATCCTACTTTTAACGTTCCAGCTTGAAAGAGGTTGGGATACTTGGGATAGTTGCCCTATGCGGCTTGCATTAAAGTCAGCAGTCCTGCACCTAGTCTCACTGTCGCCACTTCCAAATAAGCACGATTTCAACCGCATTGTCACTAAAATCAAATAATGCTTAAAGTCAAAATTTAAAACCACCCCAACCGATTTCTTCAATGAGTCCATTCCGATGAGTCCAAACTCGACATCTCTGCTGTGCTTTGGTGAGGAGTTGAATATTCTGTAGATTCCAGGAGATGTCCCAGCATCATGTCAACGCTACCAAGTTCTTACAATATCGTTGAAGTAAGAGTATACCGAATTTCGAATTGATCAAACCAATTAAGTTGATTTCATATCGTCATCATCTAGAAAAAAGCTTAAAGAAAAAAGTCTTAAAACGGCTGAACGGATTTTCATGAATCAAATCTAAGAACACTTTCGATTTAGACACCTATCAAACAAAAACAAAACTAAATCAGATCGGTTCATCCGTTTAGGCGCTACGACGCCACAGACAGACACACACATAGGTACACAGATACACACGTTAACCTTATGACACCCCTTCTTTTTGCGTCGGGGGTTAAAAAGGAATCTAGCTAATTAAATTCCAAGGCTCTTTGATGTCACCGCGCCATCGTAGTAATTAACTGATACACAAAAACTACCAACATTTTCTGTTCATCTTCAGATAGCAACATATCTAAGCAGCCGTGGTTGGCGCGTGATAGCCGGCTGCCGCTCGGGCGGGCTTGGCGCGCGGCTGGCTGACTCTTGGCTGCAATCCCATGTGGCTACCACGCCAGAAGACGAGCCACCACCACGGTTGGCCACGTTAGAACTAGACGTGGCAAGGGAAGATCTATTAGAAGAAGCTGCTAGAGCCACGGCGCAGCATTTACCGGCTGGTGAACATGGTATGTCTATTCTAACTATATAATATAAATAAATATGTTCGTAGTAAGTTGGACATCAAAATGTAGACAAGATTGTTTAAAAATAAAGGTTTATCCCACGAGCGTCGATGCTTTTAAGTTTCCTTATACCATCATATACATAGAAATAGGAATAATAAGGTAGTTATTCATATTTCTATGATCATATATTAAGTTGTCATAAGGCACTGTTTAATACAGTTTTAAATGATGACAAAATATACAGACCTATATAATATAACTAGTAGTAATGTGAGAACAGTAGAACTCAGGTGCCCTTATTACATGACATTGTATAACTGACACGTTCTCCTTACCCCTGGCTTATCAAAGCTATTTCAGAGTTTGGGCCTTGGCACAAAATAGACCTATAAGTTTTAGCGATTACTCGCCTTCCTTTAGTCCTAGAAGTTTAAATCTAGTGGGTACGGGTTTGTCTTATGAAGCTATGAAGACTGCGTAGGTAGTCAGATTTGGTGTAGGGTAGGTAAACATTTTCCGAATACAATCAAAAATTGAAATTGTCCATATTAACGCTACAACAAACTTCACCCCCTTAGCCTCCTCCACTACCCCTTTTTGTATATTTTTCGCAACAGCTTATGTAGAATGAAGTTGTTAAGGTACGGACAAACCGCAGCGTCCTGCGTGCGCGATCTAGGCGGCGATCAGATAGCGCAATAGTATTTGTACCGACTGGTTCACACCAAACGCAATCAGAAAACAATTGAAAAGTATTTAAATCGCGCCCGCAGATCGCAGGACGCTGCGGTGTGGCCGTTCCTTTAGTGTTCTTCTCCAATTTGAATGAAATCCATCGATAAATAACACTACAGCAAACTTCCCCCCTTTCACCCCCACCACTTCCCTTTTTGAAATTCTAAGGATTCTCGTACCTCTCCAATTTGACTGAAATCTTTCGATAAATAACGCTTCAGCAAACTTCTCCTCTTTCCTGTTTTTCCCCCAATAAAAAAACACGGTCGATAAAATTCTTAAATAAATCAAGGAATTCGTGTGCCAATTTTCGTCAAAATCGGTTGAAAAATGCTACAAAAATGTAGGTAACAGACAAACAGACATCCGTACAAAAGCATTTTTTGGCCAACCTCGAAACCAATTCGCTTCGCTCACTCAATTATAATTATAGTCTCCTCCTATTTAAGTTGGTTAAAAAATATTTCGTTGTTGTATGTTTTAGGGTCAAAAATCATGCACTGCCCGGGAATCGAACCCGGGTCGCAAGAATGGGAATCTTGCATGATACCACTACACCAGCAGTGCTCGGCTGCTTAGTGCGAATTTTAAGTAGAGTTGTGTCTTTGTATAAGTTATCATAAAATAAAATTATATCCCTATACACAACGAATAAATTGACTTATTATAGTAGCCTATACATATATAATATAAATGACGTCATTCATATAAACATTCAAATATTCACAAGTCATTGTAAAAATATTACTTGCAAATTAAAATCAGGTCCAGCTAATATTGCGCCATCTAGTGGCAATTTCTATATACACTTTGAAGTTTTAGCGGCCAAGGACGACATGTGATGACATAAATGGCGGACTTGTCAATCATGTAGCTCGCCTAACATCGTTTTATGCAGCAAAGCGATAGGTGGCGCTTTTAACAAATATAGAGGTAACCAAAGACATGTTACCATCGCGATCGTGGAGCTCACTAGCACTAGCATTTATTTCTAACACTTTTCTTTCATGTTGCAGGTATCTGGGCAGTAATCAACACAGCCGGCAGTAGTGGCCGTGGCGGTGCTTCGTGCTGGGAGAGTGCCCTTCGAGGCAATGTGCTCGGAGCCCTTAGAGTCGCGCGGACTTTTAGCCCTTTGTTAGCCGCCGCCGCTGCTGATCACCCGCATGCTGGCAGGCTCTTTTACATCGGTAGGTATTAGAAACCGAAATATATGGGACTCAATGCAATATAACAAATACAACCTTCTCAGTAGGAAATTTAAAAAATAGATTTTAAAAAGTAATTCTTCCAATGTTGAACGATAATTAATAAACATATAACTAGCACACCGAAAAGATAAACAAGAACATTGATTTTGGAACAAACATTATTACAGCAATAACTCGACACGTAATACAAAAAATTCTGAACAGCATCAGAGGTAGATATTATTTTTAAAAAAACCTACTCAGTACCTAATAGTAACCTACCTATACATATAAAACGTGAAGATTGATTTCATGGGTTTATTTGGACCTCTACTTTCTAAGGCGCAAGGAGGTACTTACTCTTCAGCAGATTCCACACTCTTGACTCTTACATTCGAACGTATCGGCTTACCTACAACGGCTTTAAAACGTGACGAAGTCAATAAACTAAATTTGTTACTGTCAAAATCAGATAATCTTTAAATTATTCATCAAGCTGTGTTTAAAAGCCATAAGAAGATAAAATTATTCTCATATTCATATTCATTTATATTTTATTCATAAATTGTAAAATTTACATGTCATTGTTGCGTTCAAAATAATTAATGAAATAAATCAAATTTTATACAATATTTGTACCTAATATCAAAATTAAAATTAATTATTAAAACTCACTAAAAACATATAAATTAAGTACATATGAAAAATAGTTACGGCACTTTAACACGAGCCCGTTTAAGTGTGCTTGTTTGGTTAGTACCTATAGTAAACCAGACATGCTAATGCAATCTATTATCCGTCTTATCGAATATGGCTACACAACACCACATAGGTACATCATCATGCTCACGAATCTCTTTCCTTGTCAATCTAAATCTTGTTCCAGGATTAACCTCTGACACCGCCTGTGAGAGTATGTCCCGTACAGAAGCGGGGGACAACAGTGAAACCTGCGCGGGTGCCGCGGCCGCTCGCTGGGGCACCTGGGGCGCTGCCCGCGCTCTGCGCACCGGACTCAAGCCTAAGAACCTCCACGTGGTACTGCTACATGCGCCAGATCTGTCCGCCAATGAGATATACGCACCACCCGCGCAGCTGCAGCCTCCTAGTCAACCGGCCAGGTAAATATAGCTATTCTATTGATGACATTACCTAGGGGCCAGTTTCACCGGTGCCTAATAATTTGCTTAAATGTATGTGTAATTAATTAATAATGTTTAGTGGAGATAAATCATAATAATAAGCTTGATTGTTTTGAATTGAATGCCCGATGTGGGTATACTGACGTACACAATCTGCAATACCACCTAGCATGTAAATGACTTAGTCAGTTATATCAATAAATTTATTCTGATTCTGATTCCGATTCTGAATAAAGTTTATTATATTATAAAATTATAACATAGTTATCTGAATATAACGCGATATAAAAGATGTAGTTTATCTGATATAATATAAGTTCCCTGTAGGCTATCAGGGACCCTGGCTCTTAGTTTGGTTACGTAGTACTATTTAGTATACTGTGGTCTGGTTACTGGACCTAGAAAATTTCATAATCCCATATAAATCTTAGAGGTAACATCGTGTCTAAGTAACCAAGCTACCATGTACGAGTATGTATTCTTGACCACATCGTCAACTAGGTACTAACAGATAAGATAGTGGTCATACTCTAGCCTAAATTGGTAGATAAATTATCTATTCCATCACAATAGACAACATTAGGACCTGACTACTTAGTCTTCTCAACCACCGTAAATTTGCCAATTATTAGAAACTTAGACGTAAATAAAAAGTCCCATATTGCTACGTAACAAAGTGTTCATGTCGCGAAAGTATAAAATGTACAATAGGATAACTTCACATACACATACTTCACGCACAAGGTACAATACGAGTAGGTATATTGTTATACAATCCAAAATATCACCGTACCGATGGGACTCGAACTCGCGCCTCCCCGGGAACATGCCCAGGTGCTGTACCTACTCAGCTACAGTACGACCGATCAGTACGATGAAACTGCAATGAAATTGCATTTTAACCAATTATGCATTACAAGCTATGCCCGCGGTTTTACCTGCGTAGACATCGTTGGGAATATCGGGACTAAAAGTGTGTTAACACACAGCTGTTATTCTAGAGTCTTAGAAGATGTAACAAGCATACACACAAACTGTTGGCTTTATAATATTATTTGGATACGATTGTATAACAATGTACAAAACAAACATTTAAATTGTAATAATACAATATTAAGATAGGTAGTAGGTTATATAAGTACATATGCTTTAATAAATTCACATCCTTTCCAATTCTCTTTATTCCAGCCGACCCGAAACCCCAAGCTCCGACGTGAGTGGTTCCACAGCCAGTTGCGCAGTGACGATGCCAGGCGAGGCAGCTGAATATAGCGCCAAAGTTCTTCCCACCAGTGCCTTGAAAGTCCTCGAAGATGCTCTCACCGCCCCTTCACCCAGAGACGCCTACTACTTAAAGATGAAGCAAGATTCCTGGTTTACGAGAGTACCTTCTTTGAGAGTAGCATAATTTACCGACAGTTCATTTACATACAAGACTACAATTTGGTGTGAAATGAATACAAACATTTTTTGATATGTTAAAGTTTCCTGTAACTTTAAAGTCCGTAAAATTTTAAACCAAGGAGTTATCAAAATTAATCAGATAGATACGTCATTAAAACCTATCGCTCTTGCAGTCTGGTCAAATCGGTGAAGGAAACATTGTAACAAGTGCTTAGCAAGCATTAAATAAGTTCATCTCACTTGTAAATCTCATTATCTTAAACATCACTCACATTATTTTAAGTATTTCGAACGACCTGTTATCCTACAATCGAAAGGCATAATTAATTTATTAGGGTAACAGATGCAATGTACCAAGTCAGGTACTGATTAAAATTGTCTATTGTCAATGGGACAGGTACCTACAGTACCTATTTAATGTATGGTGAAGTTATTATCTTTTCTATGGTGAAGGTAAACTCTACCACACATTACGAACAAAACTAAGCAATACATTTTACTGCTTTAATTTGTGAGAATTGTAAATATTTCAAGCTCGCATGGTGCCAATTTTTTAAGATATCTTGTAACAAAAGTATAACGTTGTCTATGGAACTATAGTTTAACCTTAAAATAAGGGTCCAATGAAGCTTGGTTTAATGTTTCATGACTTAGCTTACATTTTTGTAGTAGGGACTATAATCGTTATAATTGAGTGTTACGATTTTTATATTCGTGTAAATAATGTTTATGTTGTATATTAAACAATAAACTTTTCAATAAAATAGTTTTTTTCCTTCGTAATATTCCTATTAACACATTCTCTGCCGCGTAGGTCATCGGCGACCTCACCTCGACTGGATTAAGGCGCCATGTAGGGCATCGGTGACCTACATCTCTACCAACCTACGACCTAAATATCTACGGAACCCCATTGCTGGTCAAACCCTATCTTATATTAAAGTTCATATTTTGACCTAACGCTTATATTTCCATCAAAAAGTTTTTTTATAATTTTGTCTACCGGCAGAGAACGTGTTAATTTACAAAGTCTCGAAAAATATCGTGTTTTCATGAACTTTTTCTATACTCGCGTTGTCGAAAATTGAAAACTGTAAACGTGCACATATTACCTACATCTTTGATCGTACCTTTTTATTATAGTGGCTGGGCCAACAAAGCATTTGACCATAATCTCACCTAATGTTAAGTGACGATTCGGTCTAAAATGGAATCGTGCTCAATCAATTTCAAAAATACACACTTCAAAGCAAAAAGTAAAAAGTCTCTATTTCAGCACTCAGGTTCCTTTATTTTCAACATATCAAAACTCCTCCAAATATAATAATCGTGGAAGCACGTTATGTATCCCCCTTCATCGAAAATTCGTTCTACTGCGCCAAAACAAACCCAGTACTGGTCTTTACTCCCACCGGTGGTTTGCCAACGCGACGCGGTGCTAACAGCAAACTCGGCATAGTCGGTCCTGTTGTCTAAATATAAAATATCACCGGGAAATTTTAAGGAGATCGCGTCTATCTTTCGCACCCTGAAATGACAATTATAAAATTAGTCCTGGGATTTGTTGGTTAAATCACTATGCTGCCACAGTTTTACAATCTTATGCTACCATGTATGCATGCTGTATAAGTGAACATTCAGGGTCAGTTTAAACTGTTGAAACTTTATTCTGTTAACAGAATAAAGTTTCATAAGGATAAACTTACCTTACATTTCGAACCATAGAAAATGTAGGTACTGCTCCAACCGCAAATAATAAGTTTTTATAATTTAACTAAGTACATATTGACGGTTTTCAGATTTATTTCTAAATAAGTGCTTCAAGACCTAGCTACTTGCCAAATTTCATGATTCTAGGCAACGGGAAGTACCCTATAGGTTTTGATTCCCCGGTGAAATCGCAAAATATGCAAAATATGCGACATAAACATATCTTCATATCAAAAGACAGGTCATATCTTTTGATCGCGTTAACTTACAGGTCTGATTTTTACACAGCCAAAAGATACCGTAGACCTAAATATTTATTTCAACTTGATAGCTATACGCATTCTGAAGATAAAGGGCCTTAACATACGGACATACAGACAGACGGACAACAAAATTATTCTATAAGGGTTTCATTTTAGGGTTCCGAACCCAAAGGGTACCAACGGAACCCTATTACTGAGACTCCGCTGTCAGTCTGTCTGTCTGTCTGTCTGTCTGTCTGTCTTTCTGTCTGTCTGTCTGTCTGTCTGTCTTTCTGTCTGTCTGTCTGTCTGTCTGTCCGTCTGTCACCAGGCTGTATCTCATGAACCGTGATAGTTAGACGGTTGAAATTTTCACAGATGATGTATTTCTGTTGCCGCTATAACAACAAATACTAAAAACAGAACAAAGTTAAAAATTAAAGAAAAGTTTTTAAAAAGTTTTTTACGATAACGCAGCGCCACCTATCTAGCATCAAAGATGGCGCGCTATCGTCTTTACCTTAATCTGAATATCGGAAGCGGCTCCAACGATTAAATAAAATTTAGTATACCTACAGGGGATTTCGGGGGCGATAAATCGATCTAGCTAGGAGACATTTTCAGAAAATGTTGTTTTATTCTTGTTTTCAATAATCAACTTTATTGATAATCAACTTAAAATATGACTCTTCCCGACATCTATTGGCGAGTAGAAGTACTGTTTCAGTAAAGCAGTTAGTTGCTCTCAATTAAAAAAAATAGTATTATTATTCGTCAATAGATGTCGGGAAGAGTCATATTTGTCTGTTTAAGTGGCAAAAAATACCGAGCAAAGCTCGGTCAACCAGATATTTAATAATATTAATTACTACAATTACTATTTAAAAGTGTAATTGGTATGGCGCCAACAGTCTTCAATAAAATTCCTAAATCTTTAAAGGATGTGGACAATATTATGTTTAAAAATAGGCTAAAACAATTTTTAATTCAGAAATGTTATTATGGTATTGACGAATTTTTAAGTAACAAATTATAATCATTATTATTATTTTCATGACATTGTGCTGTATTCTTTTAATTTTATAATTCAATTTAGTTTATAAGAATTACCAGTGTAATATGTATTTAAATTTGGATTATATGTAGTGAGTAAATCAGCGCCATCTGCAAAGTTTGCACGCCTGTTAAGGCAAAACATGACGATCGTTTGAATATTTTGTCACAACTTTTTGTTATACGCATGTTTTACGCAAATAAAATATCTTTATCTTATCTTTATTACTACTATTACTATTACTACTATATAATACTATTCTACCTTTATGTTAACGTTTACTTCGTTAGTGTTAGAAGTTCGTTAGAAATTCGATAGATGGCGTTCGGAACCCTCCGTGTGCGGGACAAAAGTCTGACTCGCACTTGGCCAGTTTTATTTCCTTTTGAGGTACGGAAACCTAAAAATGAAGCTTCCGGATCCTAATAGGCATTCGAATGATTGAGAATCAGGGGGCAGGAACCGGTAAAATCATACCTTAAAATATAACAGGTGTGACCTACAAAATTCTGCAAAGCCAAAGTTTTACGTGGCACAGGTACTTCTTATAAGAATTGGGTTTTTGGCAGCATGTCAAGTAAACGCCATGTTGTCCTTTTACCTAATATATGACAAGTATAAAAAGTCTGCCTACCCCAACGGGGAAAAGGCGTGATTGTATGTATGTATAAACAGTAAGTTAAAAAATAAACCCAGATGACTTAAGAATCAAGGCCTGATTTTTAGGGTTCCGAACCCAAAGGGTAAAACGAGACCCTATTACTAAGACTCCGCTGTCCGTCTGTCTGTCTGTCTGTCTGTCTGTCTGTATGTCTGTCTGTCCGTCTGTCTGTGTCCATCTATGAGCGCTTAGTTAGGTAAACGTCCCATAGATGGCGTTATATTGAAATGTCGATCCTTAACACCTTTATTAGACGTTAGATGGCGTTATAAGAAATAAAATGTTTAAAAATTATTATATTTTTGCTGGCGAAAAATGATAGTGGTATTTTTTGCTCGATCTTATAAAATACTGTAGTGTGGTACGGAACCCTTCGAGTGCGAATCCGACTTGCACTTGGCCAGTTTATTTTTTCTAGCTAGCCTTTTTAATATTAACCATTTTCGACGTTCGACCACATCTTTTCACATCCACATTATTACTCTGCAAATTGCTTTATTTCGATGTAATAATATGTAGCTTACGCCATCAAGGAAATATTTGCCACCATAACCCTCGACCACATCATCATTTCACCAGGCCAGATCGTGGTCATACACTAACACTAGCCTGTAAGAAATAAAAAAGCCCTTTCATTTGATGCTCAATACTGCATTATTAAAAACTTTTTTACGTTAACTTTATGTCCTCTAGATGGCGCTGACATCACATAGCATGTAACTAGCGGACGATGAAGACTCTTCCAACGATATCCATTTGACAAGTGATGATACGGAGTTGAGAAGTTATGAGGGAGTTAAGATGAATAGGTATATGGCATAGTGGTCAAAATTGCTTCGCCGTTGTCGGGTAAAAAAAGCTATTACTAATCAGGCCGTACCCATGATCCTTAGAGCAGCCAATAAACCCGTCGTAATGACGTCCATAAACATCAAGTATAATCTTTTTATCCATAGCAAATACCTCGAACAAATACTGGTGCAGCTTCGGAGGTCGAGCAAATACCATACCGTTCACAGACTTCGAGTTAGTTATGAACTTTGTCTCACTGAATGATACGCTGGAAGATAATTAAAAAAAAAAATATCTATATCAGAGTACTTAGTACGTGTAGTAGTAGTTCTTTATATTATTATGTATTATTATTATTTATATTATTATATAATATTACTATTCTTTATATTATTATATAATAGTAGTTCTTTATATTATTACACAATTGCGGCAAGTTAAAAATAAAAGTATCAAGATGACTTTATTGACTCATGTTCTTCCTTCATTCTTCCGCCATTGTTCCTCGCTGTGTGTGTGTGGACTGTACACGTGTAGTAGTATATGTATGTACCTACGTATTTTAGAAATGCGTCCCTAAAGTAAAAGCAGATATGTATGAAAATTAAAAAGCACCATCATTTGTAGAAAGTAGTTAACATAGTAAACGCAGATTTGTATGGGTTTCTATACACACCTGCGTTTACTTCGACGAGATCGAGTAAGTAAGAAAATGTAAAGAATCTCGGACTAGGCAATCTTTAACAAAATGTTTGGAAACCACCTTCAGCTTGTATGAATATTATTACTCAGAGATATTGTAGTACAAGCAATCTATGACTTAACAGGAAGCGCGATTAATTCGGAACAAAATATTTACTTTTTAATTATCATCAAGATCTATAGCTATATTTAGCCAAAAGCTCCTAAATAAAATTTGATTAAAATAAATAATAACATAATAATATGTACTTATAATCCACAGCTGGACATAGGCCTCTCCAATTTGTATGCCACTGAGCACGAACGATCCTCGGCTACTCTCATCTCGATCTTGCCAGCTACCTTGCGAATGAGATTTTAAAGTATAACAAAATCCCACTAAATCCTATCGGTTGTTGCATAAGGTTCGTTCAACTTTGGTGTACATCGATCCATACTCACGTATTGGGCACCTTTATCTCCCAATCAGGCTTCATGAATATTAACCAATCAGCAAGTAGCGGGACCAAATTCTTTGGTATTTGTACTTCTACTACCTCTGGCTTCGCTACTTGTAATGACCTAGCGATCGAATTTAATGTTACTAAATCAAAAGAAAGGCACATTATCATGTGACCATTAGCAAACTCTTCTGCTGGAAAGCTGCCGTGATCTTCTGAAAAATTATAGACCAGACATATAGGTTATTCCGCTTGACTATCTATTTAGAAAAATACATTTATGACAGACATCGTCATTCCTTCTTTCTTGCCCTAGACCGTATGCTTAGAGTTTAAATAGTGCCTATCTATGAATACCTACGTGATCCCAAGATGGTGCGAAAGTATATAATAAACTAGCGACCCGCGCAGGCTTCGCACGGGTAGAGCATAATATATGCCTGCATTTTTGCATCAGATTGTTGCGTCGGGTATGAATTAACGTCTTCCAAAGTCCCTTGCCGCGTCTGTCTGTTTGCGATAAACTCAAAAACTACTGAACGGATTTTCATGCGATTTTAACCAATATATAGAATGATTTATAAGAAAAGTTTAAGTTTATAATCTACTATAAACAAGATTGTGCACTAGGCCACAGAATAATGAATAGTTGATTAGGTGCAAAAACAACCGCACTGAACGAGACTTGCACGGTGTTTGTTTCTTTTCTTGTGGTGGCCACTAATTTAATAAATATAGATTCTTTATAATAATTAATACTTATTTTGCACTGGCAGGTAGTTAGACAAGGACATACTCCGTTCTGCAATGTTCTGTACTCCGATTTGATAGGTATGTCATAACAATTACAACCCTATGTTTAGGTCGTACGGATTAAATTGAATTTGTCAAAAATCTGCTGTGCACAGTCTTGTTTATAGTACGCCTCACTGTGCCCTGCGGCTTCACGCGCGATAAAATGTATCGTATAGAGTAATCCATAATACAGGCTATCCCTGTGCAAAATTTCAGATAAATCGATCCAGCCGTTTGACCGTGAAGAAGTCCTAAATAAATAAACAAACTGATTTTCGCATTTATAATATTGGCGTTGATATTTTGACTAGACTAGAGCCGGTTGTCCAAGCACGATTAGGCTGCATCGTAACTCAGCATCAGACGAGCTAGAGGCTAAGTGCTTGACTGTCCGGTATGTTTTAAAAAGTTACAAACTTGACTAACGGTCTAATGGATGTAGTCCCGGAACAGTGTGTCCAATCCACAGGCCTCCTATTTCGTCAGCCAGGAGGAGACCTAGTGAGGGAGACCCGACGGATTGCTTTGTTTGGTAATCTAAAACTGCCAGGTGGTCTCGGTAAGTTGTCTAGAACAGGTATTAATATTATTGGAAGCATGTTTTTATATATACAAATAAGTAAACATCAGCTCAGACCGCGACGCGACGCGACGAGAGGTGGCGCGCACTTTTTAAGATAGTTATAATAAATATTTAACTATATTTACAACATAATAAGATACACATTGCATTGACATAATTTGTTGGGATCGCGCGATTTGCTGCGCCACGCGGCTTCTCGCTGCGCCGCCCTGCGCATCGCGATACCACAAACATCTTCACGTCGCGTCGCGTTTCGGTGTGAACTGACCCTTTTAGGCATACTTCAAGATTGGATATAATGATATAAGAGGCAATTATTTAGACCAATCTAATGATTTCTACAGCATAGGTACTTTCACAGTTCACACTAAAGTAGGAATAATACTTAATTATTATAGGAGGTTGTTTCTACAAAAGTCAAAAGTCAAAGCATTTATTCAGTATATGGGCAAATTAAAAATTTGCACCTACACACGTCAAATAACATTAAATAGATCATATTCAATAATAATAATTATAGATATAACAGAAACATAACTTTTGCTTAAAGGTATTGAGGCATTCAGCTTTCATCTAGACGTCGAACGTCACACTTAAAACACATGTTTAATTCCCCTGATTAATGTAGGGTTGCCGACCGTACTATTACGTGCAGCGTGTATACGTAAGTGTATAGTAGTAGTACGTGTAAAGCTTACTAGCATAGTGGGTTGCACATTACTAGTAGTCTTAAGTCTCCCTCCAACTAAGCTACAAATATGCTTGTGTCTGGAGTGGGTTCACGTAATAGTGCAATGGGTAGAGATCGAACTGACGACCTCTCGATCGCCAGGCCGACGCCTCCCTTAGCTATTGGGCTATTTGCTTATAATTATACATGTTCTATTTGTCAAGCAGAAATTAGGGTTTAGTTTGTGATACTGCGCCGTCCGAACAGAATAGAGAACACAAGAGCAATGTGAATTTAAAAGAATTGCCTATTTTCGATTGTTCGACACCGAAATAAAAATATACAGTAAGTATTTACCCTAAAAAGTGGTGATAACGTATGTTGTAACATCGAATTGCTGGTAATGTAATGTTCGGAAGACATCCACTTGCCAGATTCCTCTGACGTTATGAATGTGAAGTTTTGACCAGTCTCCCAATTATGACCTTCGCCCATTGGAGGCTTGTATAGGATCCACCTGGAAGAGACATTTATTTACCTAGCTTTTTTGAAGTTATTTTTCATATATGTTTTGAAAAATATGAGCATGAGCGACATTAGCGAGTAAAAGTAGCTTTAGTGTTATTGTGTCGTTAAAGCAGTTAGTTGCTCTCAATTTAAAAAAATAGTATTTTTATTCGTCAATAGATGTCGGAAAGAGACATATTTTTCTGTTTAAGTGGCAAAAAATACCGAGCAAAGTTAGCTGTTTTTAGGGTTCCGAACCCAAAACCAACGGAACCCTATTACTGAGACTCCGCTGTCCGTCTGTCTGTCTGTCTGTCTGTCCGTCTGCACCAGGCTGTATCTCATGAACCGTGATAGACGGTTGAAATTTTCACAGATGATGTATTTCTGTTACCGCTATAACAACAAATACTAAGAACGAAACAAAGTTCAAAATTAAAGGGTTTAAACAAAAAACGTGTTTTTTACGATAGCGCCATCTAGCATCATAGATGGCGCTATCGTGTTTACCTTAATCTCGGAATCTGAATCTGAATCTCGGAAACGGCTCCAAAGATTAAATAAAATTTTGTAAACAGGGAATTTTGGGGGCGATAAATCGATCTAGCCAGGATTTATTTTCAGAAAATGTTGTTTTATTCGTGTTTTCAACAATCAACTTTATCGATAATCTATTTAAAATATGACTTTTCCCGACATCTATTAGCGAGTAAAAGTAGCTTTAGTGTTATTGTGTCGTTAAAATAGTATTTTTATTCGTCAATAGATGTCGGAAAGAGACATATTTTTCTGTTTAAGTGGCAAAAAATACCGAGCAAAGCTCGGTCAACCAGATATTAATTACTAACACCTTTGTGTTAACGTTTACTTTGTTGGTGTTAGAAGTTCGTTAGATATTCGTTAGATGGCATTCGGAACCCTCCGTATGTGGGACAAAAGTCTGACTCGCACTTGGCTATTTTTATTTACAATGCGCGCGCATACCGACATGAAGTTAGCTGTTAACTGTCTCTCAAATTTTCATTCCTTTTACAAACAAAGAACCCCCCCTCTGCAGTCTGTGCGCAAACAAAGAGTGGTGTCATACGGGATGGAACTTTTACAAACAAAGAGTGGTGGCATACAGGATGGAATCTTTAGCAATTTTTACGCCAAAGAAGTATAACATCTTACTTACGTGCCGTGCTTTTTATTTTTTTATTCTTGAACACTAACATCAAAATTTTGTGCAAAAACTTAACCTACGGTGAAATCTGACTTGTCGACTTATAATATTATCGGGCAACTGTTATGAAGTGGCTGAATGTAATCCCTTAACTTATGAATGCGAAACGCCGTGTCTGTCTGTCTGTTCACGATAAAATCAAAAACTACCTACCTACTGAACGAATTTTCATGCGGTTTCACCAATAAACAGAGTAAGTACTTCGTAAAGATTTTTAGTAAATTGGTTGAAATATGACGATGATTGTTGAAGATGTAATTCATACTCGACGCAACAAACTAATGCAACAAATAGCCGTGCGAGGCTGAGTCGCATTTTTCAACCGTTTTTGACAAATATTGGTACAAGAATTCCTTAATTTACTTAAGAAAATTTGTCGATCGCGTTTTTTTTTATTGAGGCGGAAATAAGGGGGAGGGAGCCCTTGGAAAGGTTGAAACAAATCAAATAGGAGAGGCACATTAAGGACTACATTCTACAAAAGTTTTGTTTTATTTCTTTATAGGCTAGCGTTTGACCACTATCTCACCTGTTGGTAAATGATGTTGCGGTCGAAGATGGTAAGCACGCTAGGCCTAGATGTTGCAAATAAAATTCAAAAATGTCAGTGGTGGAATAAGGGTAAGTTTGCCGTTGCGTTAATTATCGACGGATTACAGTCAAATTGGTGGCACACTAAGGATTCCATTTTACAGAAGGTGTTGCGAAAAAAAAATCTAAAAGGGGGACTGGAGTGAAAATTTGCGGTAGCTTTATTTATCGACGGATTTCAATCAGAGCTTCATTCTACATAAGATGTTGTGGAAAAACTCCTACATTCCAAGAGGAGGAGGGAAACGGGGTGAAGTTTTCTGTATATAAGGACATATTTCAATTTTTGTTTTTTTTATGTTAGGAGAATGTTTACCTATCCTACACCAATCTGATTACGCAGTCCTAACGCAGCCTTCACAAGACAAACCCGTAGACATCAGATTCAAACTCCTAGGACCAAGGGAACGCGATGATCGTTAAAACGTATATATCCCTATTTTTTTGGCAAAAGCCTAAACTATGAAATGGCTTTGCTAAGCCACGGCAAAGGGGAAAGTGTCGGTTATTCTTCGGTCATTCCATTATAAGGGCACGCCAGGTCTACTATTCTCACAGAACTACTATTTATATATTTACCAATCGACCGGCATATTGTTATTATCCCTGCAATGAAGACTTATGTAATTCCAACCCTGTATCTGATCTGAAGCGCACACGTAACCCAAAACAACAAGTAAAAAACCTAACATATCTGAGATAAATAAATATTTGCTTTATACTAAAATATCGTTGTATAAATTCTGTCCCACCAGTATAAGTTCTAACCCATTTTTATGATCTAAATTCTTATTGCCTGCGATAAAATTATGCATTGCATGTTGTTTAAAATTATAAGCTTTATGGAAAACTGATATTGTGTTTCGTTATTAAACTTGAAACGAAATAAACTTATTGTTGTTAGATACTTATACAAATCAGTTGGCATTAATTTTGTTTATTTTTTCTTTATGATTTATGTTTTAAATTTTAAGTTTTCGTAATACGCTTTCTCTGTTGGTCTAGTTAAGCAAATACTTTTTAACCGATTTCACAAACAATCTTTAATCGCCTGTTTTTTTTATGTGTATTGCCTCAGAGCTGCGTTATTTATCAATCGTTTTAGAAAATGTTTTTTCTGTACTGGTACCTACTAATATATTTACTAACTTACATGCTTCCCGTTTGGTCCCATTGTAATTTAATCGAGATCTGATTATCACTATTATTTATTCCGTGGTAACATCATATGTATGTAGAGATTTACTACGATAACATGACCGGCCCCTCCAAAATTCAAAACGTTTGAAAGTATACAAATACTTTCAACGCATTTCAAATTATTTACAACGCACCACCACGCATGCATGTGTGCATACTGGTAATGCCGGCTAACGTAGTATTATATTCTCTTTGCTGCCGGTCTGCTACTGAAGACGAATAATTACAAATACATACAAACTCTTTCGTAAGAATGTGCCTACACACATTAAAACAGTAATTTGGAGGGGCGGGCCATGTTATCGTAGTAAATCTCTAGATGAATATTAGGGAAGAAGGCCGCCCGGCATATGCCGGTCAGATTTTGGCTCAGTAAGTACTCCGCAGAGCTAAGTATGTCATAATCAGCCGGTGTCAGTCCACTGCTGGACGTAGGCCTCTCCCAAGATGCGCTACTGAGCCCGATCTTAGGCTCTTCTTTTCCAATGACTGCCCACCGATTTGCGATGTCGTCGCTCCACCTGGTCACAGGACGTCCTACGCTACGTTTGCCGATTCGCGGTCTCCAGTCTACCCCAACGGTTATAGGTCCTTTGGCAGATAGGACCAGCCCACTGCCACTTCAGTTTACTAATCCGTTGAACTATGTCGATAACTTTAGTTCTCTGGCGAATTACTTCGTTCCGGATTCGATCCCGCAGAGAAATACCGAGCATAGCTCTCTCCATAGCTCGCTGAGCGAATTTAAATTGGTAGACCAGTAGAACTGTGAGTGTCCACGTCTCAGCTCCGCTAAGTATGTGGCCGCATAATTACCAAACACGTTTAGAGTACATAGATACCTACCTATATATATTATGTGGTCGGCTTTGTCGTTCAAGACTGTACTGACAATACTGACTGTAGGAACTGACAATACTGACTGTACTGACAATACTGACTGTACTGCCGTATAAAATGTGCCAACCCGATTTTATGCTTTATACAATGTTATTACCTACATCGTTCAAGGCAGTTTAAAAATACTTGACTTTAATCTCACCTGATGGAAAACGATGTGTCCAGTATCATATGTGTATGTTATATACCATTTGATTTGTATTGATTGTATTGGAACAGGATACTAGGAGATAAGTTGTTACAAGTACTCGTATAGTTAGATACTAGTAATAAAAACAAAATGTATAAAAAGATCGCAAATTTTATTACAAAATGTCTATCATTTACTTTGAACAATCTCAATGCCTATTTAAGTAAATTACTAATATTTAAACTAAAAATGTAAGCTAGCTTATACTTACAGAATTAAGAAACCTATATTCGCAATTTTACACAAAATTAATAAAAAGGGTTCCTAGTCTACAAGGTAGTTTGATGGTTTTTCCAAAGACCCTGCTAATCAATAAACCTACGCTAACAGTAACAAATTAATTTGTACCAGCACTTAGAAATAAATACTATACAAATATTTACATTGCAAGGCTGTTTGTTTGTATAAGACTAAGTTGTATTTTTTTATAATAAAGTGGCTAGCATTTCATCACTGTCTCGCGTGATGTTAAGTGATGATACGGTCTGTATAAGATGGAATCGTGTTTGTCTGTTTTTTTTTCAACCGACTTCCCAAAACAAAGGAGGTTCTCAATTCATGTATTTTTTTGTATGTATGTTACGCGATTACTCCGTCAATTGTGAACCGATTTGAATGATTCTTTTTTTAATCTGTACGGTACGTTTCCGAGGTGTATAATGGGACCACCCATTATAATTTCAACGAGATCTAATAAGTATCTCCAGAGATATGACGATAAACGTCTCAAACTTGCTACTGAAATTGAGTCGCGGGGCATGGAAGTCGGTTGTTTTAGTTTTTAAACTATCTAAATTATTTTTAATTAAAGTGGTTTATAAACAAGTTGACAGCCCGCCAGAAGTGAAGCGGTCACCGTCGCCTATTTAAACATTTGCAACTCCGTTGGCGCTGATGATGCGTTGCCAACTTTAAATAATTTATGGATATCCCTTTTTTAAAAGCCTCCATAGCTCACCAGAAAGATCGTGGCGGGAAGGTCATTCCACATCTCACAGGAGCGAAGCAAGAAGCTGCGGTTAAAACTGGTGGTACGAGTACTTATGAGGCTGTAAGGTATGGGGATGAGGATTTGCAGCAGTTCGATAACACTATGGTACTAATTTAGCTTAATATATTTAGCAGTTCAGTACTATTCATTATTAATAGTACTGAACTGCTGAGATGAGGCGCTGGACACCTGACTGTACCCTTAGTACGAGTTTTCATACCAAATTCGATATCGTATATCGAACACATTTTGTATGAAAAACAGTACAGCGCCTCTAGTGGCTACTACACTTCACTACTTTTAGACCAGTCAGGGAGCCAGAATAAGTCGAAAACTATAACTGTGAGATCTGTCAAAAGCGTACTAGTACTAGGGGTACTGTAGTCCAATCTGCGAATATTTTTTTTATGTTAAAAGGTATCAGGACAAGCACGACGCTCGCCTGATGGTAGATGATGACGTCGACTTATTACAGATACAGCGGCATGCAAGCTATGCTAATTGAAGAGTCCGATCTAAAGAACGCAACTATCCCAATCCGTCTTCTATAAGTACCGACTAGCACCGAACATCATGATGGAACTCGGCGAACTTTTTGTCGGCATGTAAGTATTTCTGCGGTCGGTGGTTTGAGCCACTGACTGGACAAGAGGTCATTTTGAACCACTCAGAGATCGTCTAGCGTAGAAAAAGTAACCTTGTAACCATACCCTTGTGGTGTTTCCGCAGCACACAATCCTTGAGAGTCAGAGTATTCTAGGCTTAGCGAGTTCACCATCTTCGACCACATAATCGATTACCACAAGGCGAGATAGTGGTCAAACGCTAGCCTATAAGATTTAAAAAAAGTTCAAAGCCTATGGACGAATAAACGCAACAATGACCTTCTCTAACCCTTCATATCCTAAATTAAATATTTTACTACGTACTTTTATTTATTACAAACGTATTACCTACTTAACTTACTAGGTTCCTAGTTCCCACAAACTCCATAGATAATTCCGTATAGTTAAATTTAGTAAAAGGTATGGAGTATAAAAATGAGTTCGAAACTATGAACATTATACAAATTCAACCTTCTAAATCTTAGAGAATCCTAACAGTTACATCCAAGATAGATTTTAACTTATAAACGTTACTTAGGCATTAATTATCTCATATTACTTGAGGTTAGAATGAACTTTAGTGGCAAGATTGGACCGATTCGATGAGATGGGCGAAATTGCCCCATAGTATAGGTCCCGATGTACAAACAGTGCCTCCGCCGCGAGATTCTTGTGGTAACTGAAAGAAAATATAAAAGGGATTTGAATATAATGGCTTCTAGGCTTGGAAAATCACGTTGTGCAGCATGTAAATAATACTTAAATTTAAGATTTAAAACCACCTCCGATCTATACCCTCTGTTCTTCATTCTGTTCATTGCGACCCTTCGAATGAGCCCAAATACGACATCTCTGCTGTTTGTTGGTGAGGAGTACGGTATTCTGTAGATACCTCCTACTTAGGAGGACACCGAATTTCAAATTGGTCAGACCTATGAAAGTCAAAGGTCAAGTCTATTTCATAGCTTCATCTACTAGAAAAAAGAGCATAGCCTTAAAACGCTTGAACGAATATTCATGAATCAAAGCTAAGAACACTCTCGATTGAGTCACCTATCAAACAAAAAAAACTAAATCAAAATCGCTTTATCCGTTTGGACGCTACGATGCCACCGACAGATGTAAACATAACACGTTAAAAATATACTTAACGATCCTCTTTTCGGGAGTTAAAAATAAATTAGCTTAACATGGCTTAACTTCAAGTAGGTACCCAGCAATTGATGATTTTATGTTGTACGTCAAAGTGTTACGATCGATTTCTGTAGAATATATAGGAACAACGTAATAATAAATACTGTTTCAAACAAGTGTACAAATTGGTCATCAGCATGATTTTCATAGACAGCTTTTCTGTATTGAGTGTTGGAAATAGGCCTCTTCCGCATAATACGCCATTACCTACTCGTCAAATTTAAACATACGCTATTTATAACACATAACTATAGTAATACGGGACTTATCGCACTAAACATAATTTTATTTACCTCGACGTTTCGATCAAGTCGCATTGATCGTGGTCACAAGACTGGTAAGTAAAATTATTTCGACGTCGAGGTAAATAAAATTATGTTTACAGATTCAGAGAGTTAGCAAAATGAGAACCGTCGTGGCTTTTCGATGAACTAACATTCAAAGGTAAGGAACGAAGGTACATACCTACCTAGAAGCACACGATAATGATAAGAGTAGGTACCTACTAAGACTAAGCATCAAACATTTTTCGTCGTAATGGCAATGACAGAGCAGTGTTGTCAATGCAACAAAACAGTAAATTAGAACATGCGATCTCAATTTCTAGATCTCAGACTTTAATGCGATAAATCCCGTATTACAATATAATTATACCAACAAAGTAAAATTGGGTAAGTATTTGCAGTTTTGCAATCAATAAAAAAATAAGAATGATTCAGGAATCATCCTTATACATACACAGGTGTAAAAAAAAATCTAATTAGTCCGTCAGTTAGTTTATCAAAAAATATTAGACACGATTTTTTTTATTTATCAAATCAATAGAAATTGATAAAGATAATAATAAAGAGCGTCAAAGTTTGGGAGTGGGGGCTCGTGACGTCACGAGACGCTGAAAAGTAGTATACTTTTTAGAGGTTCGTGATGTCACATGGAATTTCAACGCTCTATATCTTCGTCAATTTTAGGGTTCCGTACCCAAAGGGTAAAACGGGATCCTATTACTAAGACTCCGCTGTCCATCTGTCTGTCTGTCTGTATGTCTGTGTGTCCGTCTGTCACCAGGCTGTATCTCATGAACCGTGATAGTTAGACAGTTGAAATTTTCACAGATGATGTATTTCTGTTGCCGCTATAATAACAAATACTAAAAAAAATAAAGTTAAAAATAATAGAGGGTCCCCATACAAGAAACGTGTTTTTTTCGGCATTTCACGCCATCTATGAACGCCTAGTTAGGTAAACGTCCCATAGATGGCGTTATATTGAAATGTAATTTCCTAACACCTTTGTTAGACGTTAGATGGCGTTATAAGAAATAAAATGTTTAATAATTATTATTTTTTGCTGGCGAAATATGCTAGTGGTATTTTTTGCACGATCTTATAAAATACTGTACTACGGAACTGTGGTAGGGAACCCTACGAGTGCGAGTCCGACTTGCACTTGGCCAGTTTATTATTTGTTTAATTGACAAAATAAATAAAAAAGACGTATCCAATATTTTTTTTATAATGTAAATGACAGACACACTAAACTTTTTTTTTAGAATTTAGCCTATTGATTTGTGCATAAACTGACTCACCGCTCTATTAATATCCCCAACACAGACCCAGTAGTCTGCGACCTTAGTATCTTGACTGTTGTGCATTTTATGTGCCACCGCCACCGCCCACTTGGAGTGGTCGTTGTGTGAGGTGAACGACATCTTCGCTATCGGAAACTTTAGCCGCTCTATGTTCCGTACTCTGCAAAAATATTTAAAATAATAATTAAGATTAAAAAATAAAAAACCGACTTCACATGCCGAGCGACGCGAGTCAGTTTCAGTAGCAAGATTGAGATGTTTATCGCTATTATTTAAATCAGTTTACAATTGGCGCATAATCGCGTAATAAATATACAAAATAACGACATACAGACGAATTGAGAACCTCCTCCTTTTTGGAAGTCGGTTGTTATGTTAGTGCTTTGTTGAGAAAAACAAAACGGAACCAGTAAAGTATTTTTCAAAGTGACGGTGAAGAAATGGAATTAACGTCACTATATCTGCATAGGTAATTAATTCTAAATTGGTTTTACTGGCTTACGATTTACTACACAGATTCCTAAATTAGGTTTACTTACTGGAAGTTTCTAGTACATTCAGAGTCGAGGGTGCCGGGTCCGTTAGTCCACGACTCAACTAATAGGTCTGATTGTAGCACTTCAGCCACTAGACCGCTGTAAAGATCGTCGTTAAACATCGCACTTTTGGCGAACGAGAGGAACTTGCGCCCGACTAAAGTCTCAAAACTTTCTATATGGTACCTGAAAATAAAATGTAGGTAACTTACTGTTATTCTACCTCACAAAGTCTTTTTTAGGGTTCCGTACCCAAAGGGTAAAACGGGACCCTATTACTAAGACTCCGCTGTCCGTCTGTCTGTCTGTCTGTCTGTTTGGTACGGAACCCTTCGAGTGCGAGTCCGACTTGCACTTGGCCAGTTTATTTTATTTAGTCGTTAAGTGCCATAAAATAAATTTACATTTTGCATTTTAAAATTTCGCGCGTATTTTGACGAAAACGCTGGACGCAGTGGACGCCATATTGCTCTGTGGTCGGTTGGTGGTCAGTTGGCTGTGTAAACTAATGCAGTGATATGATAATTAACGTTTACATAGCCGTATGACGTAATGACATGGCGACTACTATTTAATGGTTTTATGAAACAGTAAAAAAAAGCTGAAACCATTGAATTGAATTTTAAAATTTAGTTTGCTTAGGAAACTTTGCTATTTTATGAACTAAACCTTACGTTTTCGGACTGCTTTTTGCCTAAGCTATCTCAATAATATATTTTTAGATCTTTTCTCATATAGAGTAAAGTACCCTATTGAGTTACGTCAAAGTTATGTGCAAGTTTATTTCTGGGAAGACTTTAAAAAGCTACTCAATAGGATAGTAAGTATTTTGATCTATGTTGTAACTTGTAAGATCCCTTTTCAGTAACAGGAGTTTATAAAACTTACCAAGGAGAAACATCCACAGTCTTATTCTTGACAACTTCAACTAAATTAGGCAGTTCGCTCTCAAACTCCTGTGGTATATGTGAGTGCACAATCAACGGCTCGTTGTATTTCAGTTGCGTGGCTATTTGGTTCAGGGTGGATGTTTGAACGGATACGCATAGAAATGTCTGACCGAATTTCATACCGGTGGTTGGATAGTCATAGGAAGACGCGTTGTAACCGTGAATTACTGAAATAAATACAACGTGTCTGTTTTATATAGATGTGGTAGATTTTACCTTTAGCTTAGAGCAGCCTAGATCAGAAATTAGGTACGTGTAAAGTTAACATTTACCGACAAAGATGATATCTTCGCACACATCTCGATTCAAGCGGTCATTTCTCCTGTACACCTGTAAAATGTGGAACGAGCTGCCGTCCGCTGTTTTCCCAAAGAGCTACGACATGGAGTTTTACAAACGGGACGTTAAAATAATCTTGTCGTCTTTGTCAATCGGCAACGCATGAGTGACACCCCTAGTGTTACAAGTGTTCATAGTGGATGTTGACCACTTACCATTCAGGTGGGCCGTTTGTTTGATTGCTAACTATATAAAAAAAAAATATTTGTTTCCGTAAGCTCAGAAAACCTGAAGAGAATGGAATGGGATAACATTTCTATGGCGTGGCATTAAGATACCTACAATACTGTTAAATGATGATACTTACAGTCAGGCACAGGCGGGAACCTAGGCACGGAATGCACCAACCACAGCGATGTAAACTTATCACCAAGTAACACTCCTTTCGTATGACCACTCTCTACACGAGACTTCATAAACTTTGAGTGCATCTTGCACATCTCTGCTAAGTCATAGTCGTCGTAGTATCTGTCACCGAGCTTGAACTTCTTGTATTTTTTCACATTGGATTGTTTCATTTGACCTGTTATTTACGACAACAACAATAAGTATTGCTATTTTCAAGAAAGTGCCTTTTTTAATAGGTTTAAAGAAATGTATTTACTTAAAGTAGCTTTAACAAAAAATAATATTTATAAAGTCTAATAATGTTATGTACTTATAACTAATTTATGCGAGCTATTGTATTGTCATTTATGTTTTAAATTAATTAATTTAAATTTTATAATTCAAATTTCACTTATTCACTTCACAAATAAAGAGAATACATTTCTTGAAACCCATTTATGTGTCGGGAATTAAATGCTGTGAATACACATTTGTCACTATATTTTACATACACATTTTTGCATGGTGGTAGGATTACTATTACACTATTTAGTGTCCGCCTGGCCAGCTACCACCCTCAAGTTAGAAAATCTGTCGCTAAAACATCTAATGTGTTCCGGCAGCTATCCTTGGTATCCTCACCTGTTGGTAAGTGATAATGCGGTCGAAGATGGTAAGCACGCTAGGTCCAGTTCCCATTCTAGGCCTAGCGTGCTTAACATCTACGACCGCATCATCACTTACCAACAGGTGAGATAGTAGTCAAACGCTAGCCTATAAGATATATATTTTAAAAACATATATTATGCACACATCTAATACTATAAGAATCTTTGTCCTGACATACTGACTGACTGACTGACTGACAGACAACGCACAGCCTAAACCGCTGGTCGTAGAGACTTGAAATTTGGAGGGTATATTTGTCTTAGTACGTAAGGGTGTACTACGAAAGGATTTTCCAAAATTCACCCCTTTAGGGGATGAAACGGGGGTTCAAAGTTTGTATGGAGAAACAAGATTAGATAGTATTTTCTATTCGAAACTTCATATAAGTGCTCCAGTAAAAAAATAAGTATAAATACGTGTTTCAGGTTTTTTTGAAATTCCTCCCCTAAGAGGGTAAAATGGGGTAACAAAGTGTGAAAATCAAGTTTGTTTCGGAATGCGCTGAAATTTGGCATGCAGATAGTTATTACGACATTAGTTCCCTCTGAGAAAGGATTTTCCAAAATTCACTCCTGAAGGGGATTCTAAGTTTGTTCGGAGAAACAAGATAAGATAGTCTTTTATATTCGAAACTTCACACAAGTAAATAAATAAGTAAATACGTGTTTAAGACTTTTTCGAAATTCCACCCCTAAAAGGGTGAAGTGGGGTAACAAAGTCTGAAATCAATATTGTTTCGGATTGCGCTGAAAATTGGCATGCAGATAGTTATTACGGCGTTCCCTCTGAGAAAGGATTTTCCAAAATTTACTCCTGAAGGGGATGAAGCGGGGGTTCAAAATTTGTATGGAGAAACAAGATAAGATAGTCTTTTGTATTCGAAACTTCACACAAGTACTTCTGTAAATAAATAAGTAAATACGAGTTTCAGACCTTTTTCAAAATGCCACCCTAAGAGGGTGAACTGGGGTAACGAAGTCTGAAAATCAATATTGTTTCGGATTGCGCTGAAATGTATAATGCAGATGTTATCGTAGGTACGTTGACGTAGGTATCCGCTCAGAAAGGATTTTCTAAAAAAATCTCCTGGATACGGGCCGGGGATTCAAAGTCTGTTTTATTTGAAACTTTACACATAAGTACTTCTGCAAATAAATAAGTAAGTACATGTTGTAGGATTTTTCGAAATGGGGTAGGTAACAAAGTCTGAAAATTTGGGTTTTTCGGGTTTTATAAATATGAATCTCGATTTGCCTTATTAACGCGATAACACGAAAACGGGTGAACTGAGTTGGCTAATTCTTATTTGATCTTTAATGATAGAATCGTTTGTACAAAAGAACAGTTTTAAGTAAAAAAAGGAGTTTTTAACGCGGGCGAAGCCGCGGGGCATTTCTAGTATAACATATAAATATAGATACCCTATACCTACTTGTTGTAATATTATTTATTCTGTGCTTATACATACTTAAAAAAGAGCTTATTAGCAATGTGGGTTGCATATTACTAGTATTCTTGTTAACCCCTCCAACTAAGCTAAATATGCTTGTGTCTGGAGTGTGTTCACGTCAATAGTGCAATGGGTGGGGATCGAACTCACGACTTCTCGATCGACAGGCCGACACCTAGCCTATTGTCTAAGATGTCGGCCTGGCCGGCCTAGCCAGGCTATTGTCGCTTTTTAGGGTTCCGTACCTGTAAATGGTAAAAAACGGGACACTATTACTAAGACTCCGCTGTCCGTCCGTCTGTCTGTCTGTTACCAGGCTGTATCTCATAAACCGTGATAGTTAGATGTTTAATTTACCTTTTTTACTCTTCGAATACATTGCAGCAACGGATTGTAAGATATCGGGTTGATTTTCTCCAGATGGTGGTTGATCATTGTAGATCAAGGACAGTATGTTCTTATCCTGAAATATAAATAAGCACAAGAATTTAGATACCTACTTACAATTACTGTTCATCTAAACTAATATTATAAAGAGGACATTTTTGATTTTTTGTTTGTTTGTTACGAGTTATTGACTACTGGACTGATTTAAAAAATCTTTCACTAATGGAAAGCTACATTATCAGCGAGTAACATAGGCTATATTTCAACCCCGTATTCTTACGGGCACTGGAACTACGCGGGTGAATCTGCGAGGCACTGCTAGTATTTTATAACAATTCTAAACTTATAAATTTATAACAAATCTAACAACATACCTTAGTAAAAAATATGACCTATTTTACATTTCGTAAATCTACCACTGCTACATAGTGCAGTAGGTACTTACGCGAATAGAAGTTTTCACAAAAAAAAACGGTCTAAAGCTAGTTTTCCAAAGCGTGTAGGGCACATATAAAATTATTAATCAGCTGTGAACGCATGGAGGATACGGCTGATGAAGGATCTGTCCATCACCACAAAACCGAAGATTTTTTACCCAAACTATGGATACATCTACTTACACGTCATTGCCAAACCGCTTGCTCAGCATGGCAATTATGAGCAAAACGCTCCAACGGTAAGTCAAGAAATTACGGACTACCGCTCCCGACTAATCTGCTATTCCTAATTTAAATCGAGTAATGGTCTCGCAACTTCGCTGACAACAGCTGCACAAAAGTAGCCGAGATCGTGTTTAAGGGGTCTACCCTCTTTAGAATTTTGAAAAAATCTAATTTTTTTTTTGTATTTTTCGAAAGTATACATATTTAAAAGTATCATACTGAAAATTTATAAAGATCCGAGCAGTCTAACTGTACTTTTGGACGACGTTTACGTAGCTACCTGAGCGCGCTAATATGCGGACCGCTCGGAGCGGAAAAATTTAAACGCGTTTTTCTCGGAATGACGTTTTTGGACGGCTTGTTGATAAAATCTCCGAAACTATTCTACCGAACCTTACCAAAATTAAACCACATGTTCTTGATGACTATAGCTATCGCGCATATCA
The DNA here is from genome assembly GCA_954871355.1 of Cabera pusaria. Taxonomy (NCBI): domain Eukaryota; kingdom Metazoa; phylum Arthropoda; class Insecta; order Lepidoptera; family Geometridae; genus Cabera; species Cabera pusaria. Next base: position 13,243,118 of record OX940900.1, on the reverse strand, counting down.
TACGATTTTTGAAATTTTGAGTTTAACTATTTATTTTTGGCAAAGAACGACGGAAAAAACGTGATTTTTCGTACTTTTTCGAAAAATGGCTGCCATTTTGTCATTTTTGAAAAAAAAAAAATCGTATGATATGCGCTATAGCCATTTACTTACTGAATCTAAAACTATGTTTTTTTTTTTTTCAGATCATCCATTCCAGATATTTCATCAACAGCGCACACTCATCTTTTTTTTTGGACCAGTCTTCTCCCTCATTTTTATGTATAAAAACTGATTAAAATAAATATAAAAAAAAATCTCTTGTGTAATCAAATAGTGTATTTTTTAGGCCTAACACTTTTTATGTCCATATTTATGACGTATACCGGTCAAAAAAATTCGTGAAAATAGCCTTATCTTTGCCCGTCTAAAGAGGGTAGACCCCTTAAGAGACAAGCAATTGGAGAAACTATTTTCAGCAGTAGACTAGTACAGGCTTATGATCATGTGATTACCATTAAAATGACATCATAACGAGAACATCAAAACTATCCCAAGCAATAGAGAAAAAAGCAGATCCTTAGCAGTCGTACTTGAATAAAAACATCAGCATTTAGGTAACATTCCGAAATTCACAATGCGTGCGTGCGTGCGTGCGACCTCCACATATACAGATAATACACGACTACCGACTACGGCTACCCCGTTACCTCTACGTCACCTCTACGTTACCTCTACGTCACCGATGTGAGGCGGTACATTAATTACGAAACATACATTGGGGTGCACGTAATAGTACGGCTGGCAACCCTACATTAATCAGGGGAATTAAACATTTTCGTCATCGACGTTTAGATGAAAGCTGAATGGCTCATTAATTGTTTTTTTTTAATTAAAAGCAATAAGTTAAGTTTTTTTTATATTTAGAATAATTATTATTGATATGATCTATTTATTATTATTTTGACGTGTGTGAGTGCGGATTTTTAATATGCCCATGTACTGAATAAATGCTTTGACTTTTAACTATTATACACAAATCTGTACGTACACACGCCTACATCTCTCCAATCCGCCTTTATAACAGGTACAGGTGAAGGCAAAACTATGTACGAGTACGTAGTTTTTTCATTAATTTACCTGATACATTGGCCCCAAAGTTCTGCCCACCATGGACCTTGGATCGCTGATGGCTATATCTGACATGATCCATCCACTCCTCAGTTTGGACGGCGTTAGATACATGTAGGCCACTCCTTTGCGGATCAGAGGATTCAGGTGGTTTCTCTCTCGAGGTAATTTGTACATGTAGAACCTGAAATTAAGAAGTACTAATTCTAGATAGTTTAAACTAACAAATTGATACCTTGGTTGGCAAACCAGCAAAATCAACTTATTTCGAAAATATGTATTTCAACAGACTTAAATTTCATACAAAAAGAAGGTTTAATGTTTGTATGTCTTTTACGTGATAACTCTGCCAATTGTGAACCGATTTGAATGATTCTGTTTGGGATGGGTAAGGTTTACCTTCGAGGTGATTCCATCAAAATGTTATCGAAATCTGTTAAGTAGGTAAGTCGAGATATATGTTTATTCTTGGGATCTTTATCATCTATACTAATATTATAAAGAGAGAACATTTGTATTTTTGTATTTTTGTATGTTTGTAATGATTTGGCTCAAAAACTACAGAACCGATTAAAAAAATTCTTTCACTAATACATAGAATGGACTTTCGGAATGAAAATAGGCTATATATTATCCCGTTTAAATCAAAGGTACATTCGTGGAGACCTAATTTGCAACCTAAGTCGGCAAAAAAACGGTCGAAAAAACACGTTTCTTACGAACGCTGCTTAATTGAAAATAGATAGAAGAATATTTTCTATGCAAGAGTTGTACAACTTAATAAGACCTACAAAAAAGTCCGCGACAGCATATGTCTATCTCTTAAGGTTGACTCACAGTAACCATTTTAATCTTAAAATGTTTGTTAAAAAATATTACATAACTTCCAAGGCTATTTTCAAGTATATAGTATTAATCCTTATCCAAATAATTACGTTAATTAGCTTGGCCACATATCATAGATTAAAATTGTCCTTTACAGTATATAATTCAAATGAAAACTCTAGAAGATATCTCAAATTTCACATACACGCATCGCAAAATTAATAAAATATTTGCAGTGAAACCACAGATTAGGTCATAGTTACTACGAAAATATTATTATAAGCTTAGTTATGCTGTAGATCCCCACCGATCACAATCAATTTGAAGTCAATATAGTATAATAATATGATCTATTGTATAAAAGAATATTCATCTATATATATAATAATATAATATTTTAAACCACCCCGACTGATCTATGTATAATCTTTTCATTAAAAGCATTCCAATGACTCTAAACACGACATTTAAAATCTGAGCTGTAAGTTGGTGAGGATTTGAGTATTCTGTAGAGTCCAGGAGATGTCCCAGCATCAGGTCAATGCTTCCATGTTCTTTCAATATCGTTGAAGAAGAAGATTTTGGAATTGATCAGACCTATGAAAGTTGATTTCATAGCGCAATTAACTAGAAAAAAGCTCATAGTTTTATAACCATTGAACGAATTTTCATGAATCAAAGCTAAGAAAACTCTCGATGAAGACATCTATCAAACAAAAAAAAACTATCAATAATAAAAACAAAATCGGTTCATCGAGTTAGGTGCTAAGATGCTACAGAGAGACACAGATACACACGTTAAACGTATATTACCCCTACATTTTGCGTCGGGGAACGCGTAAGGTTACGGCGGCAGATGTTCTCCTTGATGATCCCACTACCACTGTACGAAAACTCATGATTCATAAATGCACATAAAACTTTCATTGGTAGGTATATAGCTAGGATTAGAACCAACGACCGTCGGGTCAGAATCAGGGTAACTATCCTTTACGCCAAAGGGCCGTCCAATATCACTACGTCAGTATTATAAAACAAAGTCCATCACTGCGTCTGTCTGTTTGCAATAATCTCAATAGCTACTGAACGGATTATCATGCGGTTTTCACCAATAGCCAGAGTGTTTATGAGGAAGGTTTAGGTGTATAATTCGTTAAGGTTTTGTGTAAATTGGATGAAATATGACGATGATTGTTAAATATGTTGATATTTTATATTCGATGCAACAAACTGATGCAAGTTTTGTAGGCATATATGTTCTACCCGTGCGAAGCCGGGGCGGGCTGCTAGTTCTAATATAAACTTTTGAAGATATCAAAGGTTAAAATCAACCGAAAAATAATTGGTAGAACGATAAGCGATTAGTAGAGTAGCGTTACGTAGATATATAATATCGGAGGTGAGTGGTAGTGTTTATTTTTATGTGTACGACACAATAAAGTTTAATTATGAAAATAGGTAGCTATTTTCATAATTAAACTTTATTTTGTCATAGATATTACTTTCATTCAATTGAGTTTATCTTTTTTTTACCTATTAGAGTTTAGAACGGTCGAGGGTCTAAAATAATATTGTTAGGTTGTTATTGTGTTGTAAACATTTCGGCGAAATGCAAATTTGTGAAGTTGGGCCGGGTCCCTAGATCGTAATAATGTACTTACCTAACTTCAATGTATCTGTCATACATTTTATTATACATATTAATTATTCCTATTTATCATAACAGGAAACCGCTAAGTGCGCAATTATTAAAATATATTTTATGATCAAAACAAATATTATTCACACTATGAATAACATTACCTACATTTGTTAGTGTTACCTATTTAATTTTATAATATTTCAAAATGAACATTATGTCCAAGCCTTATTTATATAGCAAATTAAAATATAATTAAGTACGTTTAATACACTAGAAACCGACTTTATATGCCGCGCAATTCATTTTCTGTGGAAAGTTTGAGGTCTTAATCTCCATATCTCTGGAGCATCTACAGATCTCAGATCTTGATAATGCTTAGGTACCTTATTTAATAAAATACCACACCTACACAAAAATTATTTAAATCGACGATTTTCAGTGCCAAGTTTGAGGTGTTATCTCAATATCTCTGAAGATACATACCTACTCATTAGATCTCGAAAAATAGTAGGTAACATGTTTAATGAAACCACCGCGGAGCTATCCTACTGTACCCTACTCATGAAAACTAGTATCATTCAAATCGGTTATCAATTGGCGGAAAATCGATGTTCAATCAAAAATGTAGAGTTGTAGACGATTTGAAACCTCTTTTTTGGAAGTTGGTTAAAAATAAGGCATCACTATTAGACGTTGCGGAAAACCGTTACAATCACTTAATTTTTTCATGTTTAAGTTGGTAAATGAATTGTAGTAACGATTATGAGACTTTTCGAGGAGATAGTTGGTCAAGTGCTTGCCTATTCAGCTTAAAAAATAAAAATATAAACCTATACTTACCAATCAACTGGCTCTCCCTTTTCATTCCTACATTGCGGCGTAAGTCCCCAACTTACACTCAATAGCACAACAAACACAAGACACTCCAACAACCCCATAACTACTACGCGTTATACCTTCCCAATTAACCTTTCAAAAGTAAGTGGACAGGAACACAATGTTTTCAAATTGATATTATTTAGGCCAATGTATAATCATAACAACCGTTTTGATATTAAACAAGTACGATATTTACACAACATTATTTATTATTTCCTTTTGATTTTCGCTATGGAAAGATAACGAGTAGTCTAACTCAATGTCGACCGTTGAAGGCAACACAACAAAGGATGTTGTTACAAAGTTTTGTGGTGAGATAAAACAAACTATATTGATCCTTATTTATAATGGGTTAGAGGTTATAAAACTAATTGAAATGGAATAGAATGATCGTATGTTTAGTTGTTCTCTATACAAAGGGTGAATCATGGTGGATAAGGGTCCTGCTACTTTTTATATTAGGTAAAGATACGGTGTTTTGTTTGTTTGTTTGGCAGTTTTACTCAATATCGTCAAAAATGTTCATAGCATTTGGTGTACCCACAGATCTTAAACCCTGTTGATGACTGATGAAGACTATTTTTATAAGTTATAGATTTAAGAGCGGGAATTTAACGATTAGACTATTTTTCCTAAACACAAGTTACTGACGCGGGCAAGGCGCGAGGTATTTCTAAGTCTAAGTTAGTCTAATTCTAAGTTATAGCAACAAATCATAAGATATCGATGAAGTTTTGATGCCCGACCAATCATCCAATCTGAACTCAATAATCGACGCTTGTTATATTGTTGTTGTTAGGTTCAAAGCAATCAAGGGGTAAAGAGACTTGAAAAGACAACACTGCATTTTTGAGAACCCGATCCTTTTCCCGAATTGCTTCTATCCACTTTTATTTACGTCTTTAATGCAAGAGAGAAAACCTAAAAATTAAAATTATTTTAGTAGTAGGTATTAAGTTATTAAAAAATTAAAAAACCGGCCAAGTCGAGTTGGACTTGCCCACTGAGGCTTCCGTACCAACTTGTCAGACTAGGTTATGTGCTAACTTTGTACTTTGAAGTTCGATCCATAGAAAATTTATTACACTACAAATAATAAGTATGTATTAGTAAAACCTTTTTTTGTTATTAAACTACATATTTTACGGTTTTCAGATTATTCCTATAAAAGTGCTCCAAGACCTTGCTTCTTGCCAAATTTAATGATTCTAGGTCAACGGGAAGTACCCTATAGGTTTTGGGTCGAAAACCTATAGGGTACTTCCGGTTGACCTAGAATCGACATTTTTGGTCTTACAGCACAAGTCAAGGAAAAATTCCGAAAATAAAAAAGATGAAAATTAAGGTACATTTTGGTACTTACAAGTTTTCGCGAAAATCTAAATTTGCCCATATCTTTGTATCGTGTTGACTCAGGACCTTAATTTTTATACACCTAATAGGGACTATAGACCTTAGTATCTGGTACAAATTTCAACTTGCCAGGTCCACCCGTTACTGAGAAAATCGGTGGTCACATGCGGACAGACGGACTAACGGACAAGAAGGTGATCTTAAAAGGGTTCCTTTATTTACCCTTTAAGATACAGAACCCTAAAAATTAAAAGAAACAAGTTTTCTTTTATTTTTTTTTAGATTTACAATGTTAGACATTTATGTTTATTTTGAAAGCCATCTTTTGAGTAGAAAACGCCTCAATGTATGTCGATATGTTCGTCAGTCTGACGTATGAACCGCACTATTTTACACGCTAGTGGGATAGAACGAGACAGAGACATCAAAACTACACGGAACAGAATGTATAACTGTGGCAAACAGTGTTTGTTTTCGCCCGCGGCTAAGTTGTAATCAGTCAACAGGGTTTGTGGTCTGTGGGTGTACCATAAAATCCTTGGCTAACATTAATAATTTGGTTATTTTGGATTACTTATAAAAATAAACTGGCCAAGTGCAAGTCGGACTCGCACTCGTAGGGTTCCGTAACACAGTTAAGTATTCCATAACTATGATTTTTCGCAACTACAAAATTAACTTTGTTTTTCATAGTGTTTGTATGAAAAACAAAGTTATCTTTGCGGTCGCCATAACTCAACAACTGCTGACTGTATCTCGTTCAAACCAATTTTCGTTGAAAGTTTTTATTGAGATCTACAGAATATATTTTTTCTAGATTTTTCACACTCTTACTTTAGAAGTTAGAGGGGGGGACACACATTTTACCACTTTAGCGCTTATCTTTCAAATGATTGACTTGAAAAAAATATTTTAGGAACCTCATTTTTGAAGACCTATCCATAGACACCGCACACGTATAGGTTTTGAAGAAAAAAATTTTTTTTTGTTTCATTTCCATGTATGGGATGCCTGCCCTTAAACTTTTATATTTTTTATTTTTGTATAAAAATCGGAAAGCGGTTTACAGAATACATTTAAATTCCAAGTTTCAATTCTGTAGTCCTAACAGTTTCGGAATAAAATGGCTGTGACATACGGACGGACAGACAGACAGACAGACATGACGAATTTATAAGGGTTCCGTTTTTTGCCATTCGGCTACGGAACCCTAAAAATGCAAGGATAGATAGATAACTATAAAATAATCATGACCATCTTGTAATTAATGAACAAGGTATAAAATCGCTAAGCACACCTAGTTGTGTCAAGTGTTGTCATTGCCAGATTAGGTATATGTGTCACCTATACGGTAGAAAGAAGTTATCCTCCGTGGTCACCTACCTAATCTGGCAATGGTATTTCTTTGAAAGGTATCGTATCGAATATATATTCTGATATTAGATACCAATGAACCAAAAACATTTCATTTTATTTCATTCTAAATTGTTTTATAGTGCATGCATTGAATAATACGTAGCTACGTTTCGCGACCATGCCTGCGGTCAATCGCTTATAAATCTGAGTTTCAGGTGGTATCTAAAAAGTATGTTGTTATATACCATGCTTATAAACTTATTAACATTTTCTTGCTGACAGTACTTTTATTTTTCGAATTCTGTGAATGCTACTCAAAATTAAAACAGTTATATTTTAAAAAACCTTTTTAAACACAAGCTTTAACATAACCTAGGACCAGAGTAAGTCAAGACAAATCCAACGAGCCTAAACACGACAGGTATAACATGTGTAGTTTAGGAGTTCCTTTGGCCACCTTCCAGCTCCATCATCAGATCAGCGCCAGGTAATCATAATATTGCATTGTCACGCGATTTACACATTTTGTCTGCAAAATTTCAGCTCAATCGAACCGCTAGAAGTCGCTAAAATCAATCGCAAGATTTGTGACGGACAAATTCGCCGTGCAGTAGAAATAAAGCTTGTAAAAATGTAATATTATATCGATGTATTGTCCACCCGATGGTGCGAACGACACAGTCAGATTGGGAGGACCTATTTTCTTTAATATGTAACCAACCTGAAGACGTGTGTTATGTAGTTAAGGAATGCGTCCGGAACCAGACTGAGAGATTAGCATTTTTTAGCCCTGGTTTATTGTCCATACCGACTTCTGACGGTGCTGGAATGATTTACAATCTAGCAAATATTTGTTTTGATTGTGAATCAATCTAGCCCCCGCTAATTAATAATTATTGTTTTATGTAACTACTGATTGTATATTTGGAATTTGTGTGATATGTATGTATGCCTAATAAGTTATAGTTATATATATAAGTTAATAGTTATAAGTACGATAGGGCTGGCATAAACTTGTAGTTTAAAAGCCCTTAAAATAAATGAACAAAAAATATTATTAATAATGCACAGTCTTTTCAAAACGTTTGCCTGTAGCTACAACGGAAGAAGTAACATGCCTTTTGTGGTCCTATCTCAAAAATCCATCTTGCACCGTAAGTATGAGTTTTCATACCAAACTCGATATCGTACATCGAACAAATTTTGTATGAAAAACAGTACAACGCCTCTAGTGGTTTTCACACTTCACTCAATGTAGACCAATCAGGGAGCCAGAATAAGACTAAAACTATGTGAGATCTGTCAAAAGCGTTTACGATGAAAACTCGTACTAAGGGTCCTGTATATCAACATTCATTTAACTATGTTAGAAAATAATAATATCACAGGAAAAATAAAAATAACATATATAATCAAAAATATAATTATCCTACAAAATATTGTGACATACAAAAATAACCAAATTCCGATTTGTAAAATAAAATATATGGCGTATAATATGGAAGACTTTGATCTTGGCACTTTAATTACAAGCAATGCTTTGATTAAATATTATTACACTTAATTATTAACTAACAGTACTATTTGGAACAAAGCTATTACCATCGACATAAATATACCTACTACTTATAAAAGACAAGGAGTGTCTATGTACTGGTAAAAAGATCCACACAGTACAACAATTGTGTACAACAACTATAAAATGTTCAAAATTTAGGGATAAAATGAAAATATATATTTTTTATATCATATAGGCTAGCGTTTGACCACAATCTCACCTGTTGGTAACCGAGGTTGGCGGTCGAGGATAGTAGCACGCTAGAATGGGAACTGGCTCTCCAGGATAGCTGTAGATATGACTCGTACACCATTGTTCTTGATTGGCGAAATGTTGTTTAAAGCCAAATAATAGAGGCCAACAACTATGTACAAAGTTAAAAAGCTGTGACCAGGAGGAAAGAACAAAAAGGAGGCTTAATAACATGTAGTTGGTCTTTTAGACACTAAAGAGATCATAGTTTTGTTCCAAATAGCCTAATAACAAAAAAAACTTAATTTACTGTTGAGTAGGCATAGAAACAGCCGCCTTAGTATGAGAAACATCGCTTTGCCTCCAGAACGAAACGACCGTTTTCAATTCCAAGAAGAAATCGAGACCTTGCTTCCCGCAGAAATGATTCGTACCTAAGAAACTGCCACGTGATCCCGAGAACGAAAACATAGATAGAGGTACCGGAATGGGAACATTTACACCTACTTGTCCGACATCGATTTCGTTCGCGAACTTTCTGGCAGTTGCTCCGTTCGTTGTGAATACAGCTGTTCCATTACCGTAAGGGTTTGAGTTAATCATTTGAATGGCTTCGTCTAATGTGTCGACAAATAGGCAGACGAGAACGGGGCCGAATATTTCTTCTCTGTAACATTCCATGTTGGGTTTCACATCGGTGAGGATGGTAGCGCCGACGAAGTTGCCCTTCTCGAAGCCGGGGACTTTGACGCCACGCCCGTCGAGGACTAGCTTAGCACCTTCCTTTACTCCTGTGCGTAAAGAATATAAGATTTATGGATAAGGCAAGGACTAACCTAATTTACAGATAGACAAAACAAGAGTGCAAATTAAAGTATGTATATAAATGGTATGTATTTTTTATCGGTCTGAACGGAAATAAATTCGAAAGGACGGCAGTTTACAGCGCAATATAAACATCCATACTAATATTATTAAAACGTTTGTAACTCAATCACTCTCTCTGTTTGTTACCTAATCACGCCTAAACGGACGATCCGATCTTACTGAAATGTAATAAACTGGCCAAGTGCAAGTCGGACTCGCACTCGTAGGGTTCCGTACCACACTACAGTATTTTATAATATCGAGCAAAAAATACCACTATCATTTTTTGCCAGCAAAAAATAATAATTAATAAACATTTTGTTTCTTATAACGCCATCTAACGTCTAACAAAGGTGTTAGAGATCGACATTTCAATATAACGCCATCTATGGGACGTTTACCTAACTAAGTGTTCATAGATGGCGTGAAATGCCGAAAAAAACACGTTTCTTGTATGGGGACCCTCTATTATCTTTAACTATATTCTGTTTTTAGTATTTTTTGTTATAGCGGCAACAGCAATACATCATCTGTGAAAATTTCAACTGTCTAACTATCACGGTTCATGAGATACAGCCTGGTGACAGACGGACGGACAGACAGACAGACAGACAGACAGACAGATAGACGGACAGCGGAGTCTTAGTAATAGGGTCCCGTTTTACCCTTTGGGTACGGAACCCTAAAAAGGAGATACTTTATAGCATGAGGATAAACAGGCTACTTTATGTGAAAATTAAATTATGATTTTTACACATAACTTAAATAACTCGGATCACACAAATTTTGATTAACAGAGCTTTACAGAGATAAAATTCTTGATGTACGTGAACGAAGTGGCGTGTATCAGCAACTATACAATAAGTAAGTATATATAACACTAGCTGATACCTAAAAATCATGATTTAATTTTCATATAAAATGTTCAATGTTCATCCTTATGCTATAAAGTATCTCCTTGTTAAATTTCAATACGATCGGATCGTCCGTTTAGGTAACAAACAGACAGAGAGACAGAGTTGCAAACATTTTTATAATATTAGTATGGATTAAATGGGGCAATAGGCTATATAGATTTTCCAAAGACATAAGAGTATTTAACTGATATAAGGCTTTTATTGCTGAACCTTTTTCATTTTAGCTTCTGTCTGGCAGTTAAGTGAAGGTATTGGAGAATTCAAATAATAATATTGCTAAACTTAACTACAACAACACAGGCCACCGAAAAGCTTTGTTATTTTGTATTAATAATTAAGATAGTTTAAAAACTAAAACAAGCAACTTGCATGCCACGCGAGTCAGTTTCAGTAGCAAGTTTAAGACGTTTATCGTCATATCTCTGGAGATACTAATCAGATCTCGATGAAACTATAATGGGACCACCTTGGAAATGTACCTCACCAATTAAAAAAAGAATCACATGCATCGGTTCACAATTGACGGAGTAATCTCGTAACATTCATTAAAAAAACATACAGACGAATTGAGAATCTCTTCCTTTTTAGAAATCGGTTGAAAAGCAAGTGAAACAAACAAAATAAAATGAACACTTACCAGACTCGACCAATCTGTTAATCCTTTCCTTAGCCTTAACAGAGATGACGGGTCCATAGTCGGTGCCGGGAACATGTCCCGCGTTCACTTTCAAAGCTTGCGCGCGCTGCACTAAGTCCGGGATCCAATCCTTTGCTTCTCCTGGACACAAATGAAGACATGTCAATGTGTCTGTTCGCAATATAACCAGACGTACTGATATGCGACACCGTTACATGGTAGACATTAACAATCATCAATACACACAAAGAGATTTGCTCCTACATTCCTCATACGCACTGCCAAGGAAGGAATGGAATTCCTTGGCCGAGTCTGTGATTCCCGATACTACCACCTGGGGGTCTTCAAGTCGCGAGTGAATATGTATCTTCTAGGCAAGCGTGTTACATCATCGACGACATCGTCACTTAACATCAGGTGAGATAGTGGTCAATCGCTTGCCTATTGAGCATAAAAAAATATATATCACGCACCGTGAGAAGCGAGTTTTATCGTTAACGTCATACGCCACCATAGTAATACTTAAATTCAACATTTATAACCCACCCCCGATTGATCTGTGTATAATCTGTTCAATGAGAACGTTCCAATGAGTCGAAACTCGACATCTTTGCTTGGTTTGTGAGGAGTTTAGCATTCTGCAGTTTCTAGGAGATGTCCCAGCATCAGGTAAATGCTGCCATGTTCTTCTACAATATCTTTGAAGTAAGAGGATACCGAATTTCGAATTGATCTGACCTATTAAAGTTATATAAGATTTTATAGCGTCAACTAGAAAAAGGTCATAGTCTAATTAACGCATTGCCATGAACCACACTCGCGATGAAGACACCTATTAAACAAACAAAATAAATCAAAATCGGTTCAGCCGTTTGGCCGCTATGATGCCAGAGACACACATTAACAGATTAGTGATGGGTTCCTAAGTGATTTCAAACGACGATTTCAGGACGAGGTGGCCTCCCTCGTCCTCAAACGAGGTCCTCATCCTCACACCTCAAATGAGGAGAGTCAACTATGATCTATGAATAAGATAATATTAATTTTAGATATAATCCAATATTTGCACACCATGAATCATGGTAGAATGTATAAGGCGCTACTATTATTACTATGTAACAATCAACATGCATGTATACCTACATTCTGAAAATAAATTAATTTTGATTTTTTATTTTTTTTTGTTTTTGATTTTGATTTTAATAAAAGTAAAGCGGAACTACTTTTAGTATTAAAGTACTTATTTATTTATGATATTAATACCTATCTACTTATATGTAGGATTATTCAAACAAATAACTACACTACCTTAACAAATATAATGAAAATCAAATCCTCTTATTATAATTCTACAATCCTCACACCTCAAAATCCTCAAATGAGGAGAGAGAGAGAGCGCGATTTGCAAAGCAAGAGCGGGAGCGAGTGAGCGAGTATTTCCTAGCTCGATGGTCGCGACTCGCGAATTTGCGTATATCGCGAACGCTACGCTCTGTGAGGATTTTTGACGAGATTAAATGAAGCGGTTCATCGTTGCAAAACGAGGTGACTCCCTCGTTTTAGTGTTTGAGGTCCTCAAACGATGAACTCGTGAGTGAGTTACTCATCACTATAACAGATACACACTGTAAACTTACAACACCCCTTCTTTTTGCGTCGGGGGTTAAGAATGTATGATATTGACAAAGACATTACCAACGAAGATAGCGGTGCTAAGCGCCATACACCGCTGTCCAGCCGCGCCGAACGCTGCGCCGGCCAGCTGGTTTAATGTGTGTTCTTTGTTCGCGTCTGGCATTATCACGCCGTGGTTCTTTGCGCCCATGTTACTTTGTACGCGTTTGCCTGGGGAAGATGATATCTTATTATAATAATGTAGGTACACTGTAAAAAAATATATATTATAAATAATATATTCTAACAAGCAAATGTTTTTACCGTTAGTTTCATATAATTATAGTTAATGCAACCCTGGCAAAAAAAACTTGATAACTTAAATTTCAATATAGCAATATAGCATTTACAAACACCCATCCTTAGTACACCCTTAAGTGCCCCGGAGACGGTCATTCGAAATTGTCAATGGGCTTCAATCAATATTTCCATCAGTCGTAGTTGCTAATGACATGAATGGCTTCAATTGCCTCTGTAGACGATCATTTGGTTCATCAATGACGTGAAAATTGACTATTGCGAACGACCGTTTCCGGGGCGGGGCACTTTACGTACTAAGACAAATGTACCCTCCAAATTTTAAGTCTCTACGACCAACGGTTTAGACTGTGCATTTTGTCAGTAAATCAGTGAATCAGTATGTCAGGAGTCAGGACAAAGATTCTAATAGTAGTAGATGTACAAAAATATAACGTGTAGATAACACTTGCTGGATAACGAACTTAATAGAAATACAATTTACAGAACACGAAAATAAATCAAATAGGTTTTAAACCTAGGTAAAAAAAAAACACGCAATTAAAAAACGCTAATTCTACAAGCCAAATAAAAATGGTACAAGAAACTCTTACCAGCAGCAGAAGCCCTAGTGTAGATGTGTTTGCCACCACCGTCTCCGCCTACAAAAGACACCGCCTTGATGTCGGGATGGTCGCAGATGAAGTTCACTGTGTCGTGAGTACCGTGAACCACCTGATTGTAGGAAATAAAATATGTTAAGATACCGACACAAGCTCAATTAAAGAAGCAATCGAGCAAAACCGGGGGTCAAAAGTATTTGTCCAACAGCTGGGCCGAAGCCATCTGATGAAGTTGACCACTTCTAGCGGCAGTGTCGTCGCTTCTAAGCCAGAGATTCTTAAGGAAGTAAAAGACTACAGCCAATTAAACACCTCGCAAGCGTCCCTTCCCCGACCCGGTATTGAGGATCCTAAAGCCACTATAACCCGCCACTATAACAAAGGTCTGCCAGAAATCAGCCTAGATGAAATTGTAATGGCTCTGAAACAGCTTAAAATCGGAAAAGCTTCCGGAGAGGATGGAATTACAACGGAGCTCTTAAAAGCCGGTGGAACTCCTACGCTACTACAGCTTCAGCGCATTTTTAATTCCGTCCTCTTTTCGGGGAGAACACCGAAGACATGGAGTAAGAGTGTGGTTAATATGTTCTTTAAAAAGGGAGACAAAACCCTTTTGAAGAACTATCGACCTATCTCGCTCTTAAGCCATGTCTATTAGTTTTTTTCGAGAGTCATCACAAATCGTCTCGCGCGCAGGCTCGACGAATTTCAGCCCCCCGAGCAGGCTGAGTTTCGAGGAGGATACGGCACCATAGACCACCACATTCACACAGTGCGACAAGTTATACCGAAGACCGAAGAGTATAACCAGCCCATTCAAACTCCATTGAAACCTGGTCTGTTCTGGAGTCTCTGCAACGGTGCCAAGTTGATTGGCGATACGTGCAAGTGTAGAGAGGTCTGTATGACGCCGCGACTATGACCGTCCAAGTACAAAATCAGCATACTGAACATATCCACTTACATCGAGGTGTGAGACAAGGGAACGTTATTTCCCCGTCAGTTCGTTAGTACCCCGTCGTAGTAGAACGTTTGTTCACAAACGCTCTAGAGGATATGTTCAAAACGCTGAACTGGAAAGGACGGGGCATAAATATCAATGGCAATTACCACTTACACTTCATCATGGCTGAAACCGTGCAGGACTTGCAACACATGCTGGCCGCCCTTGCTGATTCTTCTGCACGCATCGTTCTCCGGATGAACTTAGATAAGACCAAGATCATGTTCAACGAACATGTTATTCCGGAACCGATTGCCCTAAACGGAGTTCCTCTCGAAGTTGTTCATGAATACGTCTACCTTGGGAAAATCTTGCAATTGGGTAGAAACAACTTCGAGAAGAAAGCTCGAAGAAGGACAGTTGGGATGAGCAGCATTCGGAAAACTTTGTCGAGTCTTTTCATCGCCCATACCGCAAAGCCTGCAGACGAAAGTCTTTAACGTGTGCGTCCTACCTGTTATTACTTACAGAGCCGAGACTGGACACTGACGGTGCGACTAGTTCACCAATTTAAAGTCGCTCAGCGAGCTATGGCGAGGGCTATGCTCGGAGTTTCTCTGAAGGATCGAATTCGAAATGAAGCCATCTGTCAGAGAACCAAAGTTATCGACATAGCTCAAAGGATTAGCAAGATGAAATGGCAGTGGGCTGGTCACATCTGTTTTAGAACCGATAACCGTTGGGGTAGACGAGTTCTAGAGTAGAGACCACAGCTCGGCAAACGTAGTTTAGGACGCCCTTCAGCTAGGTGGAGCGATGATATACGCAAGCTGGCTGGCAGCGGTTGGAAACGAATAGCTGAAGATCGAGGTCAGTGGCGTGCCATGGGAGAGGCCTATGTCCAGCAGTGGACGGAAATTAGCTGATAATGATAAAGATACCGATGATAACGATTTGTTCATACTCAGCCGTGAAATATGAATGTTTTTTGGTTTGAATGGCATAGTGTACAGTGAAATAAAAGGTCACGTGAGACTTAACATCTTTATGTCTCAAGAAAATAGGCGCAGTGCAGTGCAGTAATGTGCAAAATTCTGGTACGCCACAATTTTGCATATCATGGCACCGCACAGTTAGTAATTTTTTTTAACGATTAACGATTTGACGGAACCCTAAAATATTAAAAAACAGCAGTGGACAGATAAATAACCTCTTTCTAAAGTAAGTTTTTAATTTTTAGTCTTAAAAACACTTACGTTAACGAGTCCAGGCGGCGCGCCGGCCTCCTCTAGGAGATCCATCATCATGAGCGTGGCGCCGGGGTCCTGCTCCGACGGCTTGATGATACACGTGTTACCCGTCACTAGCGCTCCCGGGAACATCCATAGCGGGATCATCACGGGGAAGTTAAAGGCTGCGACACCTAGTTACAGTCACAAAGTTAAATACCATTGAGGGCCCAGATGTATACTGGGAGAATGGTCGGCTTTGGTAGGTACCGAGTTCAATCCCCGCCGTGTACCAATGGATTTTTCTATCAAAAATTTATGAGCGCTTTTCACAGTAGCCCTCCGGTGAAGGAAAAACATCGTTAACCCCAACCCCCGCATGGTGGTAGGACACTATCTAGTGTCTGCCTGGCCAGCTACCACCTTCAAGTTAGAAAAGCTGTCGACAAACATCTGTGTTTCGGCAGTTATCTACACTATATCTCGTATCGGTAGAATCGTATTGTAGCTGAGTAGTATAAAGCGCCGGGCATGTTTCCCAGGAGTCGCGGGTTCGAATCCTGTCGATACGATGACATTTTGGATAGAATATAACAACTAGCTGATACCCGCTATTTCGTTCACGTACATCAATAACGTACTAGCCTATATTTATCCACATACTATAAAGTATCTCCTTGGTTAAATTTCAGTAAGATCGGATCGTCCGTGACGTTTAGACGTGATTAGGTAACAGAGTGACAGAGTTACAAATGTTTCTTTTTATAATATTAGTCTGGTTTGCCTGGATTCATAAAGTTAGCTAAAGCTTTTAAATTCTAAAGAATATAATTTGAGATCGTTTAAAAAACTTAAAGAACCGACTTCTAATCAATTATTAATCTAACTTCAATCCGCGCTAGTCATTTTCAGTACCAAGTTTGACGAGTTTATCTCCTTATCTCTGGAGATACTCATCAGATCTCGATGAAATTTACATGGGTCCATTTTGGGAAGTATACCCCTTCAATCAAAAAAGAAATCAAAATCGGTTCAAGCATCTTTGAGTAATCGGGGTACATACATGGGATTAAATAATGTATCTTTAAAGCAATGATTTTCCTTGCAATTTAGGGTGTAACGTTTTTGCCTGTGTCTACATATTTATTTATTTTTAATTTCATGTAGAGTTCATTACGCTTATCTGCCCTTATTGTCTTTGTCCCTGTCTACCAAATAAGGTGATTTCAACTACTTGTATTTTGGTAACGTTCCTTCTCCTTCTTTGAATATGAAACTATAGATAGTCTTTAGCGCTTGTAGCAAACTGTCAGTTTAGTCAGTTAGTATTTTTTTTTAGTTTCATTATGGCTCCACACGATTAGTGTATTTAGCCAGTGTCAAGTATTACAATGCTACACATTTTTGAGAATTCAAGTCATAAAGATGGGTCTAAGTCACATTTCAGGTCAATCAAAGTCAAAGACTCGTCCAAGTCATACCCTCAGTAAAGATGTGGACTTTACTGAAGATGTTCAATGGAATTTTGGTGAGAACGCAAAAAGCATGTTTTTCAACATTGTGCGGTTTCCCTAAACTCGCACAGATTCACCGGTACTAAATGAGTAATTATCCACATTTATTACACATTAACTCCAAAAGAACACAAGTTTTAAGAAAAAATACAATGAGAGCACACACACACTGTTCCACGTTCCCGTCAAAACTCCTGTCAGTGAGTTCTGTTGAAGGATGAGGCCAGATTAGTGTTTTTGCACTCAAAAACATCGTTAACCAATCAGATTACGTTATTTTTACGCTTTCACTGCAGCAAGCCAATCATAGCGCATTTTCTCGACGGCTAGCCTATGAGAGCACCCTATGGATAGACGAAAATTTGCGGAATGTTTTTCTGCCAACTGTTACTGCTACTTTATAAGATTTAAGGCCAATTTCAGCGGTTCCTGGAGTCCTTGATAGCATATTAGGAACTTATCTGTCATATTTTTGACAACTTTTCTATAGTCAGTAGCAGATTCAACTGACTAAACATAACTTTTCAGTAGAAGCATTTGAAGTTTGAAGAAGAGGCTTTCGTGATTTAATAACATAACTTTTTTTGTATGTGACCTTTATCAGTTTTGACAAAATAGCTTTAAATTCACTAAGTAGTTAGCCTAAACATGAAATGTTTCCCTCTATTTATAGAAATAAATGTCAATTACACCAATAAATACATCATTAAAAAAAGATAAACCTAAGCAAAAACTGTATAGTTATTAAAAAATTTGAGTAAGTATATAGTTTTATACTTAGTTTTATTACTTTTACATGTTTTGTCAGTTACCCCAAATAAACCTGATTGAATTTGGTCCTTTATATCGGGTATATATTTTATATTGTGTACTGTATACAGGGCATACCATTCTATGTTACATAACATACCTCCAACAACACCAAGTGGCACTTTGTAGCTATGAGTATCCATGTCCTTCGCTATGTTCTGTATGCTGTCGCCCAGCTGAAGAGATGTGATGCTGCAGAAATGTTCCACGGATTCTGTAACGTTTAAGTTATACTGTGATTATAATAAACTTAAAAGCGGC